>JBBPBR010000007.1:26078939-26142858 GCA_037974775.1 Cicer pinnatifidum | reverse complement strand
CTAAATGTTCGTCCAATGACACAAACACACCTATTGGATGCACAAGATTGCATAAAATCCCTAATTGGACAAAAATAAGACTAGGGAGGACGAAAAAGACCTAAATGTTCCTCCAATGACACAAATGAACTTATTGGATGCACAAGATTGGCTAAAAACCCTAATTGGATAAGAATAAGCCTAGGGAGGACGAAAATGACCTAAATGTTCATCCAATGACACAAATGAACTTATTGGATGCACAAGATTGGTTAAAAACCCTAATTGGACAAGAATAAGCCTAGGGAGGACGAAAATGACCTAAATGTTCATCCAATGACACAAATAAACTTATTGGATGCACATGATTGGTTAAAAACCCTAATTGGACAACAATAAGCCTAGGGAGGACGAAAATGATCTAAATGTTCGTCCAATGACACAAACACATCTATTGGATGCACAAGATTGGATAAAAACCCTAATTGGACAAGAATAAGCCTAGGGAGGACGAAAATGACCTAAATGTTCGTCTAATGACACAAATGAACTTATTGGATGCACAAGATTGGTTAAAAACCCTAATTGGACAAGACTAAGCCTAGGGAGGACGAAAATGACCTAAATGTTCGTCCAATGACACAAACACACCTATTGGATGCACAAGATTGCATAAAAACCCTAATTGGGCAAAAATAAGACTAGGGAGGACGAAAATGACCTAAATGTTCATCCAATGACACAAATGAACTTATTGGATGTACAAGATTGGTTAAAAACCTTAATTGGACAAGAATAAGCCTAGGGAGGACGAAAATGACCTAAATGTTCATCCAATGACACAAACACACCTATTGGATGCACAAGATTGCATAAAATCCCTAATTGGACAAGAATAAGACTAGGGAGGACGAAAATGACCTAAATGTTCCTCCAATGACACAAATGAACTTATTGGATGCACAAGATTGGCTAAAAACCCTAATTGGATAAGAATAAGCCTAGGTAGGACGAAAATGACCTAAATGTTCATCAAATGACACAAATGAACTTATTGGATGCACAAGATTGGTTAAAAACCTTAATTGGACAAGAATAAGCCTAGGGAGGACGAAAATGACCTAAATGTTCATCCAATGACACAAACACACCTATTGGATGCACAAGATTGCATAAAAACCCTAATTGGACAAGAATAAGACTTGGGAGGACGAAAATGACCTAAATGTTTATCCAATGACACAAAGACACCTATTGTATGCACAAGATTGGTTAAAAACCCTAATTGGACAAGAATAAGCCTAGGGAGGACGAAAATGACCTAAATGTTCGTCCAATGACACAAACACATCTATTGGATGCACAAGATTGCATAAAATCCCTAATTGGACAAAAATAAGACTAGGGAGGACGAAAATGACCTAAATGTTCCTCCAATGACACAAATGAACTTATTGGATGCACAAGATTGGCTAAAAACCCTAATTGGATAAGAATAAGCCTAGGGAGGACGAAAATGACCTAAATGTTCATCCAATGACACAAATGAACTTATTGGATGCACAAGATTGGTTTAAAACCCTAATTGGACAAGAATAAGCCTAGGGAGGACGAAAATGACCTAAATGTTCATCCAATGACACAAATAAACTTATTGGATGCACATGATTGGTTAAAAACCCTAATTGGACAAGAATAAGCCTAGGGAGGACGAAAATGACCTAAATGTTCGTCCAATGACACAAACACATCTATTGGATGCACAAGATTGCATAAAATCCCTAATTGGACAAAAATAAGACTAGGGAGGACGAAAATGACCTAAATGTTCCTCCAATGACACAAATGAACTTATTGGATGCACAAGATTGGCTAAAAACCCTAATTGGACAAAAATAAGACTAGGGAGGACGAAAATGACCTAAATGTGCCTCCAATGACACAAATGAACTTATTGGATGCACAAGATTGGCTAAAATCCCTAATTGGATAAGAATAAGCCTAGGGAGGACGAAAATGACCTAAATGTTCATCCAATGACACAAATGAACTTATTGGATGCACAAGATTGGTTAAAAACCTTAATTGGACAAGAATAAGCCTAGGGAGGACGAAAATGACCTAAATGTTCATCCAATGACACAAATAAACTTATTGGATGCACAAGATTGGTTAAAAACCCTAATTGGACAAGAATAAGCCTAGGGAGGACCAAAATGACCTAAATGTTCGTCCAATGACACAAACACACCTATTGGATGCACAAGATTGCATAAAAACCCTAATTGGACAAGAATAAGACTAGGGAGGACGAAAATGACCTAAATGTTCATCCAATGACACAAATGACCTTATTGGATGCACAAGATTGGTTAAAAACCCTAATTGGACAAGAATAAGCCTAGGGAGGACGAAAATGACCTAAATGTTCGTCCAATGACACAAACACACCTATTGGATGCACAAGATTGCATAAAAACTCTAATTGGACAAAAATAAGACTAGGGAGGACGAAAATGACCTAAATGTTCCTCCAATGACACAAATGAACTTATTGGATGCACAAGATTGGCTAAAAACCCTAATTGGATAAGAATAAGCCTAGGGAGGACGAAAATGACCTAAATGTTCATCCAATGACACAAATGAACTTATTGGATGCACAAGATTGGTTAAAAACCTTAATTGGACAAGAATAAGCCTAGGGAGGACGAAAATGACCTAAATGTTCATCCAATGACAGAAACACACCTATTGGATGCACAAGATTGCATAAAAACCCTAATTGGACAAGAATAAGACTAGGGAGGACGAAAATGACCTAAATGTTCCTCCAATGACACAAATGAACTTATTGGATGCACAAGATTGGCTAAAAACCCTAATTGGATAAGAATAAGCCTAGGGAGGACGAAAATGACCTAAATGTTCATCAAATGACACAAATGAACTTATTGGATGCACAAGATTGGTTAAAAACCTTAATTGGACAAGAATAAGCCTAGGGAGGACGAAAATGACCTAAATGTTCATCCAATGACACAAACACACCTATTGGATGCACAAGATTGCATAAAAACCCTAATTGGACAAGAATAAGACTTGGGAGGACGAAAATGACCTAAATGTTTATCCAATGACACAAACACACCTATTGTATGCACAAGATTTGTTAAAAACCCTAATTGGACAAGAATAAGCCTAGGGAGGACGAAAATGACCTAAATGTTCGTCCAATGACACAAACACATCTATTGGATGCACAAGATTGCATAAAATCCCTAATTGGACAAAAATAAGACTAGGGAGGACGAAAATGACCTAAATGTTCCTCCAATGACACAAATGAACTTATTGGATGCACAAGATTGGCTAAAAACCCTAATTGGATAAGAATAAGCCTAGGGAGGACGAAAATGACCTAAATGTTCATCCAATGACACAAACACACCTATTGGATGCACAAGATTGCATAAAAACCCTAATTGGACAAGAATAAGACTTGGGAGGACGAAAATGACCTAAATGTTTATCCAATGACACAAACACACCTATTGTATGCACAAGATTGGTTAAAAACCCTAATTGGACAAGAATAAGCCTAGGGAGGACGAAAATGACCTAAATGTTCGTCCAATGACACAAACACACCTATTGGATGCACAAGATTGCATAAAATCCCTAATTGGACAAAAATAAGACTAGGGAGGACGAAAATGACCTAAATGTTCATCAAATGACACAAATGAACTTATTGGATGCACAAGATTGGTTAAAAACCTTAATTGGACAAGAATAAGCCTAGGGAGGACGAAAATGACCTAAATGTTCATCCAATGACACAAACACACCTATTGGATGCACAAGATTGCATAAAAACCCTAATTGGACAAGAATGAGACTAGGGAGGACGAAAATGACCTAAATGTTCATCCAATGACACAAATGAACTTATTGGATGCACAAGATTGGTTAAAAACCCTAATTGGACAAGAATAAGCCTAGGGAGGACGAAAATGACCTAAATGTTCATCCAATGACACAAATAAACTTATTGGATGCACAAGATTGGTTAAAAACCCTAATTCGACAAGAATAAGCCTAGGGAGGACGAAAATGACCTAAATGTTCATCCAATGACACAAACACACCTATTGGATGCACAAGATTGCATAAAAACCCTAATTGGACAAGAATAAGACTAGGGAGGACGAAAATGACCTAAATGTTTATCCAATGACACAAACACACCTATTGTATGCACAAGATTGGCTAAAAACCCTAATTGGATAAGAATAAGCCTAGGGAGGACGAAAATGACCTAAATGTTCATCCAATGACACAAATGAACTTATTGGATGCACAAGATTGGTTAAAAACCCTAATTGGACAAGAATAAGCCTAGGGAGGACGAAAATGACCTAAATGTTCATCCAATGACACAAATAAACTTATTGGATGCACATGATTGGTTAAAAACCCTAATTGGACAAGAATAAGCCTAGGGAGGACGAAAAGGACCTAAATGTTCGTCCAATGACACAAACACACCTATTGGATGCACAAGATTGCATAAAATCCCTAATTGGACAAAAATAAGACTAGGGAGGACGAAAATGACCTAAATGTTCCTCCAATGACACAAATGAACTTATTGGATGCACAAGATTGGCTAAAAACCCTAATTGGATAAGAATAAGCCTAGGGAGGACGAAAATGACCTAAATGTTCATCCAATGACACAAATGAACTTATTGGATGCACAAGATTGGTTAAAAACCCTAATTGGACAAGAATAAGCCTAGGGAGGACGAAAATGACCTAAATGTTCATCCAATGACACAAATAAACTTATTGGATGCACATGATTTGTTAAAAACCCTAATTGGACAAGAATAAGCCTAGGGAGGCAAAAATGACCTAAATGTTCGTCCAATGACACAAACACACCTATTGGATGCACAAGATTGCATAAAATCCCTAATTGGACAAAAATAAGACTAGGGAGGACGAAAATGACCTAAATGTTCCTCCAATGACACAAATGAACTTATTGGATGCACAAGATTGGCTAAAAACCCTAATTGGATAAGAATAAGCCTAGGGAGGACGAAAATGACCTAAATGTTCATCCAATGACACAAATGAACTTATTGGATGCACAAGATTGGTTAAAAACCCTAATTGGACAAGAATAAGCCTAGGGAGGACGAAAATGACCTAAATGTTCATCCAATGACACAAATGAACTTATTGGATGCACAAGGTTGGTTAAAAACGATAATTGGACAAGAATAAGCCTAGGGAGGGCGAAAATGACCTAAATGTTCGTCCAATGACACAAACACACCAATTGGATGCACAAGATTGCATAAAAACCCTAATTGGACAAGAATAAGACTAGGGAGGACGAAAATGACCTAAATGTTCCTCCAATGACACAAACACGCCTATTGGATGCACAAGATTGCATAAAAACCCTAATTGGACAAGAATAAGACTAGGGAGGACGAAAATGACCTAAATGTTCATCCAATGACACAAATGAACTTATTGGATGCACAAGATTGGTTAAAAACCCTAATTGGACAAGAATAAGCCTAGGGAGGAAGAAAATGACCTAAATGTTCCTCCAATGACACAAACACACCTATTGGATGCACAAGA
Organism: Cicer pinnatifidum; assembly: GCA_037974775.1. NCBI lineage: Eukaryota > Viridiplantae > Streptophyta > Magnoliopsida > Fabales > Fabaceae > Cicer > Cicer pinnatifidum. The sequence continues at coordinate 26,137,212 of JBBPBR010000007.1, read as the reverse complement.
TTGCATAAAAACCCTAATTCGACAAGAATAAGACTAGGGAGGACGAAAATGACCTAAATGTTCCTCCAATGACACAAACACACCTGTTGGATGCACAAGATTGCATAAAAACCCTAATTGGACAAGAATAAGACTAGGGAGGACGAAAATGACCTAAATGTTCATCCAATGACACTAATGAACTTATTGGATGCACAAGATTGGTTAAAAACCCTAATTGGACAAGAATAAGCCTAGGGAGGACGAAAATGACCTAAATGTTCATCCAATGACACAAATAAACTTATTGGATGCACATGATTGGTTAAAAACCCTAATTGGACAACAATAAGCCTAGGGAGGACGAAAATGATCTAAATGTTCGTCCAATGACACAAACACACCTATTGGATGCACAAGATTGGATAAAAACCCTAATTGGACAAGAATAAGCCTAGGGAGGACGAAAATGACCTAAATGTTCGTCTAATGACACAAATGAACTTATTGGATGCACAAGATTGGTTAAAAACCCTAATTGGACAAGACTAAGCCTAGGGAGGACGAAAATGACCTAAATGTTCGTCCAATGACACAAACTCACCTATTGGATGCACAAGATTGCATAAAAACCCTAATTGGACAAAAATAAGACTAGGGAGGACGAAAATGACCTAAATGTTCCTCCAATGACACAAATGAACTTATTGGATGCACAAGATTGGCTAAAAACCCTAATTGGATAAGAGTAAGCCTAGGGAGGACGAAAATGACCTAAATGTTCATCCAATGACACAAATGAACTTATTGGATGCACAAGATTGGTTAAAAACCTTAATTGGACAAGAATAAGCCTAGGGAGGACGAAAATGACCTAAATGTTCATCCAATGACACAAACACACCTATTGGATGCACAAGATTGCATCAAAACCCTAATTGGACAAGAATAAGACTTGGGAGGACGAAAATGACCTAAATGATCATCCAATGACACAAATAAACTTATTGGATGCACATGATTGGTTAAAAACCCTAATTGGACAAGAATAAGCCTAGGGAGGACGAAAATGACCTAAATGTTCGTCCAATGACACAAACACACCTATTGGATGCACAAGATTGCATAAAATCCCTAATTGGACAAAAATAAGACTAGGGAGGACGAAAATGACCTAAATGTTCCTCTGACACAAATGAACTTATTGGATGCACAAGATTGGCTAAAAACCCTAATTGGATAAGAATAAGCCTAGGGAGGACGAAAATGACCTAAATGTTCATCCAATGACACAAATGAACTTATTGGATGCACAAGATTGGTTAAAAACCCTAATTGGACAAGAATAAGCCTAGGGACGACGAAAATGACCTAACTGTTCCTCCAATGACACAAATGAACTTATTGGATGCACAAGATTGGTTAAAAACCCTAATTGGACAAGAAAAAGCCTAGGGAGGACGAAAATGACCTAAATGTTCATCCAATGACACAAATGAACTTATTGGATGCACAAGATTGGATAAAAACCCTAATTGGACAAGAATAAGCCTAGGGAGGACGAAAATGACCTAAATGTTCGTCTAATGACACAAATGAACTTATTGGATGCACAAGATTGGTTAAAAACCCTAATTGGACAAGAATAAGCCTAGGGAGGACGAAAATGACCTAAATGTTCGTCCAATGACACAAATGAACTTATTGGATGCACAAGATTGCATAAAATCCCTAATTGGACAAAAATAAGACTAGGGAGGACGAAAATGACCTAAATGTTCCTCCAATGACACAAATGAACTTATTGGATGCACAAGATTGGCTAAAAACCCTAATTGGATAAGAATAAGCCTAGGGAGGACGAAAATGACCTAAATGTTCATCCAATGACACAAATGAACTTATTGGATGCCCAAGATTGGTTAAAAACCATAATTGGACAAGAATAAGCCTAGGGAGGACGAAAATGACCTAAATGTTCGTCCAATGACACAAACACACCTATTGGATGCACAAGATTGCATAAAATCCCTAATTGGACAAGAATAAGACTAGGGAGGACGAAAATGACCTAAATGTTCCTCCAATGACACAAATGAACTTATTGGATGCACAAGATTGGCTAAAAACCCTAATTGGATAAGAATAAGCCTAGGTAGGACGAAAATGACCTAAATGTTCATCAAATGACACAAATGAACTTATTGGATGCACAAGATTGGTTAAAAACCTTAATTGGACAAGAATAAGCCTAGGGAGGACGAAAATGACCTAAATGTTCATCCAATGACACAAACACACCTATTGGATGCACAAGATTGCATAAAAACCCTAATTGGACAAGAATAAGACTAGGGAGGACGAAAATGACCTAAATGTTTATCCAATGACACAAACACACCTATTGTATGCACAAGATTGGTTAAAAACCCTAATTGGACAAGAATAAGCCTATGGAGGACGAAAATGACCTAAATGTTCGTCCAATGACACAAACACATCTATTGGATGCACAAGATTGCATAAAATCCCTAATTGGACAAAAATAAGACTAGGGAGGACGAAAATGACCTAAATGTTCCTCCAATGACACAAATGAACTTATTGGATGCACAAGATTGGCTAAAAACCCTAATTGGATAAGAATAAGCCTAGGGAGGACGAAAATGACCTAAATGTTCATCCAATGACACAAATAAACTTATTGGATGCACATGATTGGTTAAAAACCCTAATTGGACAAGAATAAGCCTAGGGAGGACGAAAATGACCTAAATGTTCGTCCAATGACACAAACACACCTATTGGATGCACAAGATTGGATAAAAACCCTAATTGGACAAGAATAAGCCTAGGGAGGACGAAAATGACCTAAATGTTCGTCTAATGACACAAATGAACTTATTGGATGCACAAGATTGGTTAAAAACCCTAATTGGACAAGAATAAGCCTAGGGAGGACGAAAATGACCTGAATGTTCGTCCAATGACACAAACACACCTATTGGATGCACAAGATTGCATAAAAACCCTAATTGGACAAGAATAAGACTAGGGAGGACGAAAATGACCTAAATGTTCCTCCAATGACACAAACACACCTATTGGATGCACAAGATTGCACAAAATCCCTAATTGGACAAGAATAAGACTAGGGAGGACGAAAATGACCTAAATGTTCATCCAATGACACAAATGAACTTATTGGATGCACAAGATTGGTTAAAAACCCTAATTGGACAAGAATAAGCCTAGGGAGGACGAAAATGACCTAAATGTTCATCCAATGACACAATTGCACTTATTGGATGCACAAGATTGGTTAAAAACCCTAATTGGACAAGAATAAGCCTAGGGAGGACGAAAATGACCTAAATGTTCGTCCAATGACACCAACACACCTATTGGATGCACAAGATTGCCTAAAAACCCTAATTGGACAAGAATAAGACTAGGGAGGACGAAAATGACCTAAATGTTCCTCCAATGACACAAATGAACTTATTGGATGCACAAGGTTGGTTAAAAACCCTAATTGGACAAGAATAAGCATAGGGAGGACGAAAATGACCTAAATGTTCATCCAATGACACAAACACACATATTGGATGCACAAGATTGCTTAAAACCCTAATTGGACAAGAATAAGACTATGGATGACGAAAATGACCTAAATGTTCATCCAAAGACACAAATGAACTTATTGGATGCACAAGATTGCATAAAACCTAATTCGAAAAGAATAAGACTAGGGAGGACGAAAATGACCTAAATGTTCATCCAATGACACAAATGAACTTATTGGATGCACAAGATTGGTTAAAAACCCTAATTGGACAAGAATAAGCCTAGGGAGGACGAAAATGACCTAAATGTTCATCCAATGACACAAATAGACCTATTGGATGCACAAGATTGGTTAGAAACCCTAATTGGACAAGAATAAGCCTAGGGAGGACGAAAATGACCTAAATGTTCATCCAATGACACAAATGAACTTATTGGATGCACAAGATTGGTTAAAAACCCTAATTGGACAAGAATAAGCCTAGGGAGGACGAAAATGACCTAAATGTTCATCCAATGACACAAATGATCTTATTGGATGCACAAGATTGGTTAAAAATCCTAATTGGACAAGAATAAGCCTAGGGTGGGTGAAAATGACCTAAATGTTTATCCAATGACACAAAGGAACTTATTGGATGCACAAGATTGGTTAAAAACCCTAATTGGACAAGAATAAGCCTAGGGAGGACGAAAATGACCTAAATGTTCATCCAATGACACAAACACACCTATTGGATGCACAAGATTGGTTAGTAACCCTAATTGAACAAGAATAAGCCTAGGGAGGACGAAAATGACCTAAATGTTCATCCAATGACACAAATGAACTTATTGGATGCACAAGATTGGTTAAAAACCCTAATTGGACAAGAATAAGCCTAGGGAGGACGAAAATGACCTAAATGTTCATCCAATGACACAAATAAACTTATTGGATGCACATGATTTGTTAAAAACCCTAATTGGACAAGAATAAGCCTAGGGAGGCAAAAATGACCTAAATGTTCGTCCAATGACACAAACACACCTATTGGATGCACAAGATTGCATAAAATCCCTAATTGGACAAAAATAAGACTAGGGAGGACGAAAATGACCTAAATGTTCCTCCAATGACACAAATGAACTTATTGGATGCACAAGATTGGCTAAAAACCCTAATTGGATAAGAATAAGCCTAGGGAGGACGAAAATGACCTAAATGTTCATCCAATGACACAAATGAACTTATTGGATGCACAAGATTGGTTAAAAACCCTAATTGGACAAGAATAAGCCTAGGGAGGACGAAAATGACCTAAATGTTCATCCAACGACACAAATGAACTTATTGGATGCACAAGATTGGTTAAAAACCCTAATTGGACAAGAATAAGCCATGGGAGGACGAAAATGACCTAAATGTTCATCCAATGACACAAATTAACTTATTGGATGCACAAGATTGGTTAAAAACCTTAATTGGACAAGAATAAGCCTAGGGTGGACGAAAATGACCTAAATGTTCATCCAATGACACAAATGAACTTATTTGATGCACAAGATTGCTTAAAAACCCTAATTGGATAAGAATAAGCCTAGGGAGGACGAAAATGACCTAAATGTTCATCCAATGACACAAATGAACTTATTGGATGCACAAGATTGGTTAAAAACCCTAATTGGACAAGAATAAGCCTAGGGATGACGAAAATGACCTAAATGTTCATCCAATGACATAAACGCACCTATTGGATCCACAAGATTGCATAAAAACTGTAATTGGACAAGAATAAGCCTAGGGAGGACGAAAATGACCTAAATGTTCATCCAATGACACAAATGAACTTATTGGATGCACAAGATTGGTTAAAAACCCTCATTGGACAAGAATAAACCTAGGGAGGACGAAAATGACCTAAATGTTCATCCAATGACACAAATGAACTTATTGGATGCACAAGATTGGTTAAAAACCCTAATTGGACAAGAATAAGCCTAGGGAGGACGAAAATGACCTAAATGTTCATCCAATGACACAAATGAACTTATTGGATGCACAAGATTGGTTAAAAACCCTAATTGGACAAGAATAAGCCTAGGAAGGGCGAAAATGAACTAAATGTTCGTCCAATGACACAAACACACCTATTGGATGCACAAGATTGCATAAAAACCCTAATTGGACGAGAATAAGACTAGGGAGGACGAAAATGACCTAAATGTTCCTCCAATGACACAAATGAACTTATTGGATGTACAAGGTTGATTAAAAACCCTAATTGGACAAGAATAAGCCTATGGGGACGAAAATGACCTAAATGTTCAACCAATGACACAAATGAACTTATTGGATGCACAAGATTGGTTAAAAACCCTAATTGGACAAGAATAAGCCTAGGGAGGACGAAAATGACCTAAATGTTCATCCAATGACACAAATAAACTTATTGGATGCACATGATTGGTTAAAAACCCTAATTGGACAAGAATAAGCCTAGGGAGGACGAAAATGATCTAAATGTTCGTCCAATGACACAAACACACCTATTGGATGCACAAGATTGGATAAAGACCCTAATTGGACAAGAATAAGCCTAGGGAGGACGAAAATGACCTAAATGTTCGTCTAATGACACAAATGAACTTATTGGATGCACAAGATTGGTTAAAAACCCTAATTGGACAAGACTAAGCCTAGGGAGGACGAAAATGACCTAAATGTTCGTCCAATGACACAAACACACCTATTGGATGCACAAGATTGCATAAAAACCCTAATTGGGCAAAAATAAGACTAGGGAGGACGAAAATGACCTAAATGTTCATCCAATGACACAAATGAACTTATTGGATGTACAAGATTGGTTAAAAACCTTAATTGGACAAGAATAAGCCTAGGGAGGACGAAAATGACCTAAATGTTCATCCAATGACACAAATGAACTTATTGGATGCACAAGATTGGTTAAAAACCCTAATTGGACAAGAATAAGCCTAGGGAGGACGAAAATGACCTAAATGTTCATCCAATGACACAAATGAACTTATTGGATGCACAAGATTGGTTAAAAACCCTAATTAGACAAGAATAAGCCTAGGGAGGACGAAAATGACCTAAATGTTCGTCCAACGACACAAACACACCTATTGGATACACAAGATTGCATAAAAACCCTAATTGGACAAGAATAAGCCTAGGGAGGACGAAAATGACCTAAATGTTCATCCAATGACACAAATGAACTTATTGGATGCACAAGATTGGTTAAAAACCCTAATTGGACAAGAATAAGCCTAGGGAGTACAAAAATGACCTAAAAGTTCGTCCAATGACACAAACACACCTATTGGATGCACAAGATTGCATAAAAACCCTAATTGGACAAGAATAAGACTAGGGAGGACGAAAATGACCTAAATGTTCCTCCAATGACACAAATGAACTTATTGGATGCACCAGATTGGCTAAAAACCCTAATTGGACAAGAATAAGCCTAGGGAGGACGAAAATGACCTAAATGTTCATCCAATGAGACAAATGAACTTATTGGATGCACAAGATTGGTTAAAAACCTTAATTGGACAAGAATAAGCCTAGGGAGGACGAAAATGACCTAAATGTTCATCCAATGACACAAACACACCTATTGGATGCACAAGATTGCATAAAAACCCTAATTGGACAAGAATAAGACTAGGGAGGACGAAAATGACCTAAATGTTTATCTTATGACACAAACATACCTATTGTATGCACAAGATTGGTTAAAAACCCTAATTGGACAAGAATAAGCCTTGGGAGGACGAAAATGACCTAAATGTTCGTCCAATGACACAAACACACCTATTGGATGCACAAGATTGCATAAAATCCCTAATTGGACAAAAATAAGACTAGGGAGGACGAAAATGACCTAAATGTTCCTCCAATGACACAAATGAACTTATTGGATGCACAAGATTGGCTAAAAACCCTAATTGGATAAGAATAAGCCTAGGGAGGACGAAAATGACCTAAATGTTCATCAAATGACACAAATGAACTTATTGGATGCACAAGATTGGTTAAAAACCTTAATTGGACAAGAATAAGCCTAGGGAGGACGAAAATGACCTAAATGTTCATCCAATGACAAAAACACACCTATTGGATGCACAAGATTGCATAAAAACCCTAATTGGACAAGAATAAGACTAGGGAGGACGAAAATGACCTAAATGTTCCTCCAATGACACAAATGAACTTATTGGATGCACAAGATTGGCTAAAAACCCTAATTGGATAAGAATAAGCCTACGGAGGACGAAAATGACCTAAATGTTCATCAAATGACACAAATGAACTTATTGGATGCACAAGATTGGTTAAAAACCTTAATTGGACAAGAATAAGCCTAGGGAGGACGAAAATGACCTAAATGTTCATCCAATGACACAAACACACCTATTGGATGCACAAGATTGCATAAAAACCCTAATTGGACAAGAATAAGACTTGGGAGGATGAAAATGACCTAAATATTTATCCAATGACACAAAAACACCTATTGTATGCACAAGATTGGTTAAAAACCCTAATTGGACAAGAATAAGCCTAGGGAGGACGAAAATGACCTAAATGTTCGTCCAATGACACAAACACATCTATTGGATGCACAAGATTGCATAAAATCCCTAATTGGACAAAAATAAGACTAGGGAGGACGAAAATGACCTAAATGTTCCTCCAATGACACAAATGAACTTATTGGATGCACAAGATTGGCTAAAAACCCTAATTGGACAAGAAAAAGCCTAGGGAGGACGAAAATGACCTAAATGTTCATCCAATGACACAAATGAACTTATTGGATGCACAAGATTGGCTAAAAACCCTAATTGGATAAGAATAAGCCTAGGTAGGACGAAAATGACCTAAATGTTCATCAAATGACACAAATGAACTTATTGGATGCACAAGATTGGTTAAAAACCTTAATTGGACAAGAATAAGCCTAGGGAGGACGAAAATGACCTAAATGTTCATCCAATGACACAAACACACCTATTGGATGCACAAGATTGCATAAAAACCCTAATTGGACAAGAATAAGACTAGGGAGGACGAAAATGACCTAAATGTTTATCCAATGACACAAACACACCTATTGTATGCACAAGATTGGTTAAAAACCCTAATTGGACAAGAATAAGCCTATGGAGGACGAAAATGACCTAAATGTTCGTCCAATGACACAAACACATCTATTGGATGCACAAGATTGCATAAAATCCCTAATTGGACAAAAATAAGACTAGGGAGGACGAAAATGACCTAAATGTTCCTCCAATGACACAAATGAACTTATTGGATGCACAAGATTGGCTAAAAACCCTAATTGGATAAGAATAAGCCTAGGGAGGACGAAAATGACCTAAATGTTCATCCAATGACACAAATAAACTTATTGGATGCACATGATTGGTTAAAAACCCTAATTGGACAAGAATAAGCCTAGGGAGGACGAAAATGACCTAAATGTTCGTCCAATGACACAAACACACCTATTGGATGCACAAGATTGGATAAAAACCCTAATTGGACAAGAATATGCCTAGGGAGGACGAAAATGACCTAAATGTTCGTCTAATGAATCAAATGAACTTATTTGATGCACAAGATTGGTTAAAAACCCTAATTGGACAAGAATAAGCCTAGGGAGGACGAAAATGACCTAAATGTTCGTCCAATGACACCAACACACCTATTGGATGCACAAGATTGCATAAAAACCCTAATTGGACAAAAATAAGACTAGGGAGGACGAAAATGACCTAAATGTTCCTCCAATGACACAAATGAACTTATTGGATGCACAAGATTGGCTAAAAACCCTAATTGGATAAGAGTAAGCCTAGGGAGGACGAAAATGACCTAAATGTTCATCCAATGACACAAATGAACTTATTGGATGCACAAGATTGGTTAAAAACCTTAATTGGACAAGAATAAGCCTAGGGAGGACGAAAATGACCTAAATGTTCATCCAATGACACAAACAGACCAATTGGATGCACAAGATTGGTTAGAAACCTTAATTGGACAAGAATAAGCATAGGGAGGACGAAAATGACCAAAATGTTCATCCAATAACACAAATGAACTTATTGGATGCACAAGATTGGTTAAAAACCCTAATTGGACAAGAATAAGCCTAGGGTGGACGAAAATGACCTAAATGTTCATCCAATGACACAAACACACCTATTGGATGCACAAGATTGGTTAAAAACCCTAATTGGACAACAATAAGCCTAAGGAGGATGAAAATGACCTAAATGTTAATCTAATGACACAAACACACCTATTGGATGCACAAGATTGGTTAAAAACCCTAATTGGACAAGAATAAGCCTAGGGAGGACGAAAATGACCTAAATGTTCATCCAATGACACAAATGAACTTATTGGATGCACAAGATTGGTTAAAAACCCTAATTGGACAAGAATAAGCCTAGGGAGGACGAAAATGACCTAAATGTTCATCAAATGACTAAACACACCTATTGGATCCACAAGATTGGTTAGAAACCCTAATTGGACAAGAATAAGCCTAGGGAGGACGAAAATGACCTAAATGTTCACCCAATGACACAAATGAACTTATTGGATGCACAAGATTGGTTAAAAACCCTAATTGGACAAGAATAAGCCTAGGGAGGACGAAAATGACCTAAATGTTCATCCAATGACACAAACACACCTATTGGATGCACAAGATTGGTTAAACACCCTAATTGGACAAGAATAAGCATAGGGAGGACGAAAATGACCTAAATGTTCATCAAATGACACAAACACACCTATTGGATGCACCAGATTGGTTAGAATCCCTAATTGGAAAAGAATATGCCTTGGGAGGACGAAAATGACCTAAATGTTCATCCAATGACACAAATGAACTTATTGGATGCACAAGATTGGTTAAAAACCCTAATTGGACAAGAATAAGCCTAGGGAGGACGAAAATGACCTAAATGTTCATCCAATGACACAAACACACCTATTGGATGCACAAGATTGGTTAGAAACCCTAATTGGACAAGAATATGCTTAGGGAGGACGAAAATGACCTAAATGTTCATCCAATGACACAAATGAACTTATTGGATGCACAAGATTGGTTAAAAACCCTAATTGGACAAGAATAAGCCTAGGGAGGACGAAAATGACCTAAATGTTCATCCAATGACACAAACACACCTATTGGATGCACAGGATTGCATAAAAACCCTAATTGGACAAGAATAAGCCTATGGAGGACGAAAATGACCTAAATGTTCGTCCAATGACACAAACACACCTATTGGATGCACAAGATTGCATAAAAACCCCCAATTGGACAAGAATAAGCCTAGGGAGGACGAAAATGACCTAAATGTTCATCCAATGACACAAATGAACTTATTGGATGCACAAGATTGGTTAAAAACCCTAATTGGACAAGAATAAGCCTAGGGAGGACGAAAATGACCTAAATGTTCATCCAATGACACAAATGAACTTATTGGATGCACAAGATTGGTTAAAAACCCTAATTGGACAAGAATAAGCATAGGGAGGACGAAAATGACCTAAATGTTCATCCAATGACACAAACCCACATATTGGATGCACAAGATTGGTTAAAACCCTAATTGGACAAGAATAAGACTATGGAGGACGAAAAAGACCTAAATGTTCCTCCAATGACACAAACACACCTATTGGATGCACAAGATTGCATAAAAACCCTAATTGGACAAGAATAAGACTAGGGAGGACGAAAATGACCTAAATGTTCATCCAATGACACAAATGAACTTATTGGATGCACAAGATTGGTTAAAAACCCTAATTGGACAAGAATACGCCTAGGGAGGACGAAAATGACCTAAATGTTCATCCAATGACACAAATGAACTTATTGGATGCACAAGATTGGTTGAAAACCCTAATTGGACAAGAATAAGCCTAGGGAGGACGAAAATGACCTAAATGTTCATCCAATGACACAAATCAACTTATTGGATGCACAAGATTGGTTAAAAACCCTAATTGGACAAGAATAAGCCTAGGGAGGGCGAAAATGACCTAAATATCCGTCCAATGACACAAACACACCTATTGGATGCACAAGATTGCATAAAAACCCTAATTGGACGAGAATAAGACTAGGGAGGACGAAAATGACCTAAATGTTCCTCCAATGACACAAATGAACTTATTGGATGTACAAAGTTTATTACAAACACTAATTGGACAAGAATAAGCCTAGGGGGACGAAAATGACCTAAATGTTCAACCAATGACACAAATGAACTTATTGGATGCACAAGTTTGGTTAAAAACCCTAATTGGACAAGAATAAGCCTAGGGAGGACGAAAATGACCTAAATGTTCATCCAATGACACAAATAAACTTATTGGATGCACATGATTGGTTAAAAACCCTAATTGGACAAGAATAAGCCTAGGGAGGACGACAATGACCTAAATGTTCATCCAATGACACAAATGAACTTATTGGATGCACAAGGTTGGTTAAAAACCCTAATTGGACAAGAATAAGCCTAGGGAGGACGAAAATGACCTAAATGTTCATCAAATGACACAAATGAACTTATTGGATGCACAAGATTGGTTAAAAACCATAATTGGACAAGAATAAGCCTAGGGAGGACGAAAATGACCTAAATGTTCATCCAATGACACAAATGAACTTATTGGATGCACAAGATTGGTTAAAAACCCTAATTGGACAAGAATAAGCCTAGGAAGGGCGAAAATGAACTAAATGTTCGTCCAATGACACAAACACACCTATTGGATGCACAAGATTGCATAAAAACCCTAATTGGACGAGAATAAGACTAGGGAGGACGAAAATGACCTAAATGTTCCTCCAATGACACAAATGAACTTATTGGATGTACAAGGTTGATTAAAAACCCTAATTGGACAAGAATAAGCCTATGGGGACGAAAATGACCTAAATGTTCAACCAATGACACAAATGAACTTATTGGATGCACAAGATTGGTTAAAAACCCTAATTGGACAAGAATAAGCCTAGGGAGGACGAAAATGACCTAAATGTTCATCCAATGACACAAATAAACTTATTGGATGCACATGATTGGTTAAAAACCCTAATTGGACAAGAATAAGCCTAGGGAGGACGAAAATGATCTAAATGTTCGTCCAATGACACAAACACACCTATTGGATGCACAAGATTGGATAAAGACCCTAATTGGACAAGAATAAGCCTAGGGAGGACGAAAATGACCTAAATGTTCGTCTAATGACACAAATGAACTTATTGGATGCACAAGATTGGTTAAAAACCCTAATTGGACAAGACTAAGCCTAGGGAGGACGAAAATGACCTAAATGTTCGTCCAATGACACAAACACACCTATTGGATGCACAAGATTGCATAAAAACCCTAATTGGGCAAAAATAAGACTAGGGAGGACGAAAGTGACCTAAATGTTCATCCAATGACACAAATGAACTTATTGGATGTACAAGATTGGTTAAAAACCTTAATTGGACAAGAATAAGCCTAGGGAGGACGAAAATGACCTAAATGTTCATCCAATGACACAAACACACCTATTGGATGCACAAGATTGCATAAAAACCCTAATTGGACAAGAATAAGACTTGGGAGGACGAAAATGACCCAAATGTTTATCCAATGACACAAACACACCTATTGTATGCACAAGATTGGTTAAAAACCCTAATTGGACAAGAATAAGCCTAGGGAGGACGAAAATGACCTAAATGTTCGTCCAATGACACAAATAAACTTATTGGATGCACATGATTGGTTAAAAACCCTAATTGGACAAGAATAAGCCTAGGGAGGACGAAAATGATCTAAATGTTCGTCCAATGACACAAACACACCTATTGGATGCACAAGATTGGATAAAAATCCTAATTGGACAAGAATAAGCCTAGGGAGGACGAAAATGACCTAAATGTTCGTCTAATGACACAAATGAACTTATTGGATGCACAAGATTGGTTAAAAACCCTAATTGGACAAGACTAAGCCTAGGGAGGACGAAAATGACCTAAATGTTCGTCCAATGACACAAACACACCTATTGGATGCACAAGATTGCATAAAAACCCTAATTGGGCAAAAATAAGACTAGGGAGGACGAAAATGACCTAAATGTTCATCCAATGACACAAATGAACTTATTGGATGTACAAGATTGGTTAAAAACCCTAATTGGACAAGAATAAGCCTAGGGAGGACGAAAATGACCTAAATGTTCATCCAATGACACAAACACACCTATTGGATGCACAAGATTGCATAAAAACCCTAATTGGACAAGAATAAGACTAGGGAGGACAAAAATGACCTAAATCTTTATCCAATGACACAAACACACCTATTGGATGCACAAGATTGGTTAAAAACCCTAATTGGACAAGAATAAGCCTAGGGAGGACGAAAATGACCTAAATGTTCATGCAATGACACAAAGCAACTTATTGGATGCACATGATTGGTTAAAAACCCTAATTGGACAAGAATAAGCCTAGGGAGGACGAAAATGACCTAAATGTTCATCCAATGACACAAATGAACTTATTGGATGCACAAGATTGGTTAAAAACCCTAATTGGACAAGAATAAGCCTAGGGAGGACGAAAATGACCTAAATGTTCATCCAATGACACAAACACACCTATTAGATGCACTAGATTGGTTAGAAACCCTAATTGGACAAGAATAAGCCTAGGGAGGACGAAAATGACCTAAATGTTAATCCAATGACACAAATGAACTTATTGGATGCACAAGATTGGTTAAAAACACTAATTGGACAAGAATAATCCTAGGGAGGACGAAAATGACCTAAATGTTCATCAAATGACTAAACACACCTATTGGATGCACAAGATTGGTTAGAAACCCTAATTGGACAAGAATAAGCCTAGGGATGACGAAAATGACCTAAATGTTCATCCAATGACACAAATGAACTTATTGGATGCACAAGATTGGTTAAAAACCCTAATTGGACAAGAATAAGCCTAGGGAGGACGAAAATGACCTAAATGTTCATCCAATGACACAAACACACCTATTGGATGCACAAGATTGGTTAGAAACCCTAATTGAACAAGAATAAGCCTAGGGAGGACGAAAATGACTTAAATCTTAATCCAATGACACAAATGAACTTATTGGATGCACAAGATTGCTTTAAACCCTAATTGGACAAGAATAAGACTAGGGAGGATGAGAATGACATAAATGTTCATCAAATGACACAAACACACCTATTGGATGCAAAAGATTGGTTAAAAACCCTAATTGGACAACAATAAGCCTAGGGAGGATGAAAATGACCTAAATGTTCATCTAATGACACAAACACACCTATTGGATGCACAAAATTGGTTAAAAACCCTAATTGCACAAAACTAAGCCTAGTGAGGACGAAAATAACCTAAAGGTTCATCCAATGGCACAAATGAACTTATTGGATGCACAAGATTGCTTAAAACCCTAATTGGACAAGAATAAGACTAGGGAGGACGAAAATGACCTAAATGTTCATCCAATGACACAAACACACCTATTGGATGCACAAGATTGGTTAGAAACCCTAATTGAACAAGAATAAGCCTAGGGAGGACGAAAATGACCTAAATGTTCATCCAATGACACAAATGAACTTATTGGATGCACAAGATTGCTTAAAAACACTAATTGGACAAGAATAAGCCTAGGGAGGACGAAAATGACCTAAATGTTCATCCAATGACACAAATGAACTTATTGGATGCACAAGATTGGTTAAAAACCCTAATTGGACAAGAATAAGCCTAGGGAGGACGAAAATGACCTAAATGTTCATCCAATGACACAAACACACCTATTGGATGCACAAGATTGGTTAGAAACCCTAATTGAACAAGAATAAGACTAGGGAGGACGAAAATGACTTAAATCTTAATCCAATGACACAAATGAACTTATTGGATGCACAAGATTGCTTTAAACCCTAATTGGACAAGAATAAGACTAGGGAGGATGAGAATGACATAAATGTTCATCAAATGACACAAACACACCTATTGGATGCACAAGATTGGTTAAAAACCCTAATTGGACAACAATAAGCCTAGGGAGGATGAAAATGACCTAAATGTTCATCTAATGACACAAACACACCTATTGGATGCACAAAATTGGTTAAAAACCCTAATTGCACAAAACTAAGCCTAGTGAGGACGAAAATAACCTAAATGTTCATCCAATGGCACAAATGAACTTATTGGATGCACAAGATTGCTTAAAACCCTAATTGGACAAGAATAAGACTAGGGAGGACGAAAATGACCTAAATGTTCATCCAATGACACAAACACACCTATTGGATGCACAAGATTGGTGAGAAACCCTAATTGAACAAGAATAAGCCTAGGGAGGACGAAAATGACCTAATTGTTCATCCAATGACACAAATGAACTTATTGGAAGCAAAAGATTGCCTAAAAACCCTAATTAGACAAGAATACGGCTAGGGAGGACGAAAATGACCTAAATGTTCATCCAATGACACAAACACACCTATTGGATGCACAAGATTGCTTAAAAACCCTAATTAGACAAGAATAAGCCTAGGGAGGACGAAAATGACCTAAATATTCATCCAATGACACAAATGAACTTATTGGATGCACAAGATTGCTTAAAAACCCTAATTGGACAAGAATAAGCCTAGGGAGGACGAAAATGACCTAAATGTTCATCCAATGACACAAATGAACTTATTGGATGCACAAGATTGGTTAGAAACCCTAATTGGACAAGAATAAACCTAGGGAGGACAAAAATGACCTAAATGTTCATCCAATGACACAAATGAACTTATTGGATGCACAAGATTGGTTAAAAACCCTAATTGGACAAGAATAAGCCTTGGGAGGACGAAAATGACCTAAATGTTCATCCAATGACACAAATGAACTTATTGGATGCGCAAGATTGCTTAAAAACCCTAATTGGACAAGAATAAGCCTAGGGAGGACGAAAATGACCTAAATGTTCATCCAATGACACAAATGAACTTATTGGATGCACAAGATTGGTTAAAAACCCTAATTGGACAAGAATAAGCCTAGGGAGTACAAAAATGACCTAAAAGTTCGTCCAATGACACAAACACACCTATTGGATGCACAAGATTGCATAAAAACCCTAATTGGACAAGAATAAGACTAGGGAGGACGAAAATGACCTAAATGTTCCTCCAATGACACAAATGAACTTATTGGATGCACCAGATTGGCTAAAAACCCTAATTGGACAAGAATAAGCCTAGGGAGGACGAAAATGACCTAAATGTTCATCCAATGAGACAAATGAACTTATTGGATGCACAAGATTGGTTAAAAACCTTAATTGGACAAGAATAAGCCTAGGGAGGACGAAAATGACCTAAATGTTCATCCAATGACACAAACACACCTATTGGATGCACAAGATTGCATAAAAACCCTAATTGGACAAGAATAAGACTAGGGAGGACGAAAATGACCTAAATGTTTATCCAATGACACAAACACACCTATTGTATGCACAAGATTGGCTAAAAACCCTAATTGGATAAGAATAAGCCTAGGGAGGACGAAAATGACCTAAATGTTCATCCAATGACACAAATGAACTTATTGGATGCACAAGATTGGTTAAAAACCCTAATTGGACAAGAATAAGCCTAGGGAGGACGAAAATGACCTAAATGTTCATCCAATGACACAAATAAACTTATTGGATGCACATGATTGGTTAAAAACCCTAATTGGACAAGAATAAGCCTAGGGAGGACGAAAAGGACCTAAATGTTCGTCCAATGACACAAACACACCTATTGGATGCACAAGATTGCATAAAATCCCTAATTGGACAAAAATAAGACTAGGGAGGACGAAAATGACCTAAATGTTCCTCCAATGACACAAATGAACTTATTGGATGCACAAGATTGGCTAAAAACCCTAATTGGATAAGAATAAGCCTAGGGAGGACGAAAATGACCTAAATGTTCATCCAATGACACAAATGAACTTATTGGATGCACAAGATTGGTTAAAAACCCTAATTGGACAAGAATAAGCCTAGGGAGGACGAAAATGACCTAAATGTTCATCCAATGACACAAATAAACTTATTGGATGCACATGATTTGTTAAAAACCCTAATTGGACAAGAATAAGCCTAGGGAGGCAAAAATGACCTAAATGTTCGTCCAATGACACAAACACACCTATTGGATGCACAAGATTGCATAAAATCCCTAATTGGACAAAAATAAGACTAGGGAGGACGAAAATGACCTAAATGTTCCTCCAATGACACAAATGAACTTATTGGATGCACAAGATTGGCTAAAAACCCTAATTGGATAAGAATAAGCCTAGGGAGGACGAAAATGACCTAAATGTTCATCCAATGACACAAATGAACTTATTGGATGCACAAGATTGGTTAAAAACCCTAATTGGACAAGAATAAGCCTAGGGAGGACGAAAATGACCTAAATGTTCATCCAATGACACAAATGAACTTATTGGATGCACAAGATTGGTTAAAAACCCTAATTGGACAAGAATAAGCATAGGGAGGACGAAAATGACCTAAATGTTCATCCAATGACACAAACCCACATATTGGATGCACAAGATTGGTTAAAACCCTAATTGGACAAGAATAAGACTATGGAGGACGAAAAAGACCTAAATGTTCCTCCAATGACACAAACACACCTATTGGATGCACAAGATTGCATAAAAACCCTAATTGGACAAGAATAAGACTAGGGAGGACGAAAATGACCTAAATGTTCATCCAATGACACAAATGAACTTATTGGATGCACAAGATTGGTTAAAAACCCTAATTGGACTAGAATAAGCATAGGGAGGACGAAAATTACCTAAATGTTCCTCCAATGACACAAACACACATATTGGATACACAAGATTGGTTACAAAACCCTAATTGGACAAGAATAAGCCTAGGGATAACGAAAATGACCTAAATGTTCGTCCAATGACACAAATGAACTTATTGGATGCACAAGATTGGTTAAAAACCCTAATTGGACAAGAATAAGCCTAGGGTGGACGAAAATGACCTAAATGTTCGTCCAATGACACAAACACACCTATTGGATGCACAAGATTGCATAAAATCCCTAATTGGACAAGAATAAGACTAGGGAGGACGAAAATGACCTAAATGTTCCTCCAATGACACAAACACACCTATTGGATGCACAAGATTGGTTAAAAACCCTAATTGGACAAGAATAAGCCTAGGGAGGACGAAAATGACCTTAATGTTCGTCCGATGACACAAACACACCAATTGGATGCACAAGATTGCATAAAATCCCTCATTGGACAAGAATAAGACTAGGGAGGACGAAAATGACCTAAATGTTCATCCAATGACACAAATGAACTTATTGGATGCATAGGATTGGTTAAAAACCCTAATTGGACAAGAATAAGCATAGGGAGGACGAAAATGACCTAAATGTTCATCCAATGACACAAACACACATATTGGATGCACAAGATTGCTTAAAACCCTAATTGGACAAGAATAAGACTAGGAATGACGAAAATAACCTAAATGTTCATCCAATGACACAAATGAACTTATTGGATGCACAAGATTGGTTAAAAACCCTAATTGGACAAGAATAAGCCTAGGGAGGACGAAAATGACCTAAATGTTCGTCCAATGACACAAACACACCTATTGGATGCACAAGATTGCATAAAAACCCTAATTGGACAAGAATAAGACTAGGGAGGACGAAAATGACCTAAATGTTCCTCCAATGACACAAACACACCTATTGGATGCACAAGATTGCATAAAAACCCTAATTGGACAAGAATAAGACTAGGGAGGACGAAAATGACCTAAATGTTCATCCAATGACACATATGAACTTATTGGATGCACAAGATTGGTTAAAAACCCTAATTGGACAAGAATAAGCCTAGGGAGGACGAAAATGACCTAAATGTTCATCCAATGACACAAATAAACTTATTGGATGCACATGATTGGTTAAAAACCCTAATTGGACAAGAATAAGCCTAGGGAGGACGAAAATGATCTAAATGTTCGTCCAATGACACAAACACACCTATTGGATGCACAAGATTGGATAAAGACCCTAATTGGACAAGAATAAGCCTAGGGAGGACGAAAATGACCTAAATGTTCGTCTAATGACACAAATGAACTTATTGGATGCACAAGATTGGTTAAAAACCCTAATTGGACAAGACTAAGCCTAGGGAGGACGAAAATGACCTAAATGTTCGTCCAATGACACAAACACACCTATTGGATGCACAAGATTGCATAAAAACCCTAATTGGGCAAAAATAAGACTAGGGAGGACGAAAATGACCTAAATGTTCATCCAATGACACAAATGAACTTATTGGATGTACAAGATTGGTTAAAAACCTTAATTGGACAAGAATAAGCCTAGGGAGGACGAAAATGACCTAAATGTTCATCCAATGACACAAACACACCTATTGGATGCACAAGATTGCATAAAATCCCTAATTGGACAAGAATAAGACTAGGGAGGACGAAAATGACCTAAATGTTCCTCCAATGACACAAATGAACTTATTGGATGCACAAGATTGGCTAAAAACCCTAATTGGATAAGAATAAGCCTAGGTAGGACGAAAATGACCTAAATGTTCATCAAATGACACAAATGAACTTATTGGATGCACAAGATTGGTTAAAAACCTTAATTGGACAAGAATAAGCCTAGGGAGGACGAAAATGACCTAAATGTTCATCCAATGACACAAATGAACTTATTGGATGTACAAGATTGGTTAAAAACCTTAATTGGACAAGAATAAGCCTAGGGAGGACGAAAATGACCTAAATGTTCATCCAATGACACAAACACACCTATTGGATGCACAAGATTGCATAAAAACCCTAATTGGACAAGAATAAGACTAGGGAGGACGAAAATGACCTAAATGTTCCTCCAATGACACAAATGAACTTATTGGATGCACAAGATTGGATAAAAACCCTTATTGACCAAGAATAAGCCTAGGGAGGACGAAAATGACCTAAATTTTCATCCAATGACACAAATGAACTTATTGGATGCACAAGATTGGTTAAAAACCCTAATTGGACAAGAATAAGCATAGGGAGGACGAAAATGACCTAAATGTTCATCCAATGACACAAACACACATATTGGATGCGCATGATTGGTTAAAAACCCTAATTGGACAAGAATAAGCCTAGGGAGGACAAAAATGACCTAAATGTTCATCCAATGACACAAATGAACTTATTGGATTCACAAGATTGGTTACAAACCCTAATTGGACAAGAATAATCCTAGGGAGGACGAAATTGACATAAATGTTCGTCCAATGACACAAACACACCTATTGGATGCACAAGATTGCATAAAAACCCTAATTGGACAAGAATAAGACTAGGGAGGACGGAAATGACCTAAATGTTCCTCCAATGACACAAACACACCTATTGGATGCACAAGATTGGTTAAAAACCCTAATTGGACAAGAATAAGCCTAGGGAGGACGAAAATGACCTAAATGTTCGTCCAATGACACAAACACACCTATTGGATGCACAAGATTGCATAAAAACCCTAATTGGATAAGAATAAAACTAGGGAGGACCAAAATGACATAAATGTTCCTCCAATGACACAAACACACCTATTGGATGCACAAGATTGCATAAAAACCCTAATTCGACAAGAATAAGACTAGGGAGGACGAAAATGACCTAAATGTTCATCCAATGACACAAATGAACTTATTGGATGCACAAGATTGGTTAAAAACCCTAATTGGACAAGAATAAGCCTAGGGAGGACGAAAATGACCTAAATGTTCATCCAATGACACAAATGAACTTATTGGATGCACAAGATTGGTTAAAAACCCTAATTGGACAAGAATAAGCCTGGGGAGGACGAAAATGACCTAAATGTTCATCCAATGACACAAATAAACTTATTGGATGCACATGATTGGTTAAAAACCCTAACTGGACAAGAATAAGCCTAGGGAGGACGAAAATGACCTAAATGTTCGTCCAATGACACAAACACACCTATTGGATGCACAAGATTGGATAAAAACCATAATTGGACAAGAATAAGCCTAGGGAGGACGAAAATGACCTAAATGTTCGTCTAATGACACAAATGAACTTATTGGATGCTCAAGATTGGTTAAAAACCCTAATTGCACAAGAATAAGCCTAGGGAGGACGAAAATGACCTAAATGTTCGTCCAATGACACAAACACACCTATCGGATGCACAAGATTGCATAAAAACCCTAATTGGACAAAAATAAGACTAGGGAGGACCAAAATGACCTAAATGTTCCTCCAATGACACAAACACACCTATTGGACGCACATGATTGGTTAAAATCCCTAATTGGACAAGAATAAGCCTAGGGAGGACGAAAATGACCTAAATGTTCGTCCAATGACACAAACACACCTATTGGATGCACAAGATTGGTTAAAAACCCTAATTGGACAAGAATAAGACTAGGGAGGACGAAAATGACCTAAATGTTCGTCAAATGACACAAATGAACTTATTGGATGCACAAGATTGGTTAAAAACCCTAATTGGACAAGAATAAGTCTAGGGAGGACGAAAATGACCTAAATGTTCGTCCAATGACACAAACACACCTATTGGATAGACAAGTTTGCATAAAAACCCTAATTGCACAAAAATAAGACTAGGGAGGACGAAAATGACCCAAATGTTCCTCCATTGACACAAATGAACTTATTGGATGCACAAGGTTGGTTAAAAACCCTAATTGGACAAGAATAAGCCTAGGGAGGACGATAATTACCTAAATGTTCAACCAATGACACAAATGAACTTATTGGATGCACAAGATTGGTTAAAAACCCTAATTGGACAAGAATAAGTCTAGGGAGGACGAAAATGACCTAAATGTTCGTCCAATGACACAAACACACCTATTGGATGCACAAGATTGCATAAAAACCCTAATTGGACAAGAATAAGACTAGGGAGGACGAAAATGACCTAAATGTTTATCCAATGACACAAACACACCTATTGTATGCACAAGATTGGTTAAAAACCCTAATTGGACAAGAATAAGCCTAGGGAGGACGAAAATGACCTAAATGTTCGTCCAATGACACAAACACACCTATTGGATGCACAAGATTGGTTAAAAACCCTAACTGGACAAGAATAAAACTAGGGAGGACGAAAATGACCTAAATGTTCATCCAATGACACTAACTCACCTATTGGATGCACAAGATTGCATAAAAACCCTAATTGGACAAGAATAAGACTAGGGAGGACGAAAATGACCTAAATGTTTATCCAATGACACAAACACACCTATTGGATGCACATGATTGGTTAAAACCCCTAATTGGACAAGAATAAGCCTAGGGAGGAGGAGAATGACCTAAATGTTCATCCAATGACACAAATGAACTTATTGGATGCACAAGATTGGTTAAAAACCCTAGTTGGACAAGAATAAGCCTAGGGAGTACAAAAATGACCTAAATGTTCATCCAATTACACAAATAAACTTATTGGATGCACATGATTGGTTAAAAACCCTAATTGGACAAGAATAAGCCTAGGGAGGACGAAAATGACCTAAATGTTCGTCCAATGACACAAACACACCTATTGGATGCACAAGATTGAATAAAAACCCTAATTGGACAAGAATAAGCCTAGGGAGGACGAAAATGACCTAAATGTTCGTCTAATGACACAAATGAACTTATTGGATGCACAAGATTGGTTAAAAACCCTAATTGGACAAGAATAAGCCTAGGGAGGACGAAAATGACCTAAATGTTCGTCCAATGACCCAAACACACCTATTGGATGCACAAGATTGCATAAAAACCCTAATTGGACAAGAATAAGCCTAGGGAGGACGAAAATGACCTAAATGTTCATCCAATGACACAAATGAACTTATTGGATGCACAAGATTGGTTAAAAACCCTAATTGGACAAGAATAAGCCTAGGGAGGACGAAAATGACCTAAATGTTCATCCAATGACACAATGAACTTATTGGATGCACAAGATTGGTTAAAAACATTAATTGGACAAGAATAAGCCTAGGGAGGACGAAAATGACCTAAATGTTCGTCCAATGACACAAACACACCTATTGGATGCACAAGATTGCTTAAAACCCTAATTGGACAAGAATAAGACTAGGGAGAACGAAAATGACCTAAATGTTCATCCAATGACACAAATGAACTTATTGGATGCACAAGATTGGTTAAAAACCCTAATTGGACAAGAATAAGCATAGGGAGGACGAAAATGACCTAAATGTTCATCCAATGACACAAACCCACATATTGGATGCACAAGATTGCATAAAAACCCTAATTGGACAAGAATAAGACTAGGGAGGACGGAAATGACCTAAATGTTCCTCCAATGACACAAACACACCTATTGGATGCACAAGATTGCATAAAAACCCTAATTCGACAAGAATAAGACTACGGAGGACGAAAATGACCTAAATGATCCTCCAATGACACAAACACACCTATTGGATGCACAAGATTGCATAAAAACCCTAATTGGACAAGAATAAGACTTGGGAGGACGAAAATGACCTAAATGTTCATCCAATGACACAAATGAACTTATTGGATGCACAAGATTGGTTAAAAACCCTAATTGGACAAGAATAAGCCTAGGGAGGACGAAAATGACCTAAATGTTCATCCAATGACACAAATGAACTTATTGGATGCACAAGATTGGTTAAAAACCCTAATTGGACAAGAATAAGCCTAGGGAGGACGAAAATGACCTAAATGTTCATCCAATGACACAAATAAACTTATTGGATGCACATGATTTGTTAAAAACCCTAATTGGACAAGAATAAGCCTAGGGAGGCAAAAATGACCTAAATGTTCGTCCAATGACACAAACACACCTATTGGATGCACAAGATTGCATAAAATCCCTAATTGGACAAAAATAAGACTAGGGAGGACGAAAATGACCTAAATGTTCCTCCAATGACACAAATGAACTTATTGGATGCACAAGATTGGCTAAAAACCCTAATTGGATAAGAATAAGCCTAGGGAGGACGAAAATGACCTAAATGTTCATCCAATGACACAAATGAACTTATTGGATGCACAAGATTGGTTAAAAACCCTAATTGGACAAGAATAAGCCTAGGGAGGACGAAAATGACCTAAATGTTCATCCAATGACATAAACACACATATTGGATGCACAAGATTGCATAAAAACCCTAATTGGACAAGAATAAGACTAGGGAGGACGAAAATGACCTAAATGTTCCTCCAATGACACAAATGAACTTATTGGATGCACAAGATTGGTTAAAAACCCTAATTGGACAAGAATAAGCCTAGGGAGGACGAAAAAAACCTAAATGTTCGTCCAATGACACAAACACAACTATTGGATGCACAAGATTGCATAAAAACCCTAATTGGACAATAATAAGAATAGGGAGGACGAAAATGACCTAAATGTTCAACCAATGACACAAATGAACTTATTGGATGCACAAGGTTGGTTAAAAACCCTAATTGGACCAGAATAAGCCTAGGGAGGACGAAAACGACCTAAATGTTCCTCCAATGACACAAACACACCTATTGGATGCACAAGATTGCATAAAAACCCTAATTGGACAAGAATAAGACTATTGAGGACGAAAATGACCTAAATGTTCATCCAATGACACAAATGAACTTATTGGATGCACAAGATTGGTTAAAAACCCTAATTGGACAAGAATAAGCATAGGGAGGACGAAAATGACCTAAATGTTCATCCAATGACACAAACACACATATTGGATGCACAAGATTGGTTAAAAACCCTAATTGGACAAGAATAAGCCTAGGAGGACGAAAATGACCTAAATGTTCGTCCAATGACACAAACACACCTATTGGATGCACAAGATTACATAAAAACCCTAATTGGACAATAATAAGACTAGGGAGGACGAAAATGACCTAAATGTTCCTCCAATGACACAAACACACCTATTGGATGCACAAGATTGGTTAAAAACCCTAATTGGACAAGAATAAGCCTAGGGAGGACGAAAATGACCTAAATGTTCGTCCAATGACACAAACACACCTATTGGATGCACAAGATTGCATAAAAACCCTAATTGGACAAGAATAAGACTAGGGAGAACGAAAATGACCTAAATGTTCCTCCAATGACACAAATAAACTTATTGGATGCACAAGATTGGCTAAAAACCCTAATTGGACAAGAATAAGCCTAGGGAGGACGAACATGACCTAATTGTTCTTCCAATGACACAAATGAACTTATTGGATGCACAAGATTGGTTAAAAACCCTAATTGGACAAGAATAAGCCTAGGGAGGACGAAAATGACCTAAATGTTCATCCAATGACACAAATAAACTTATTGGATGCACATGATTGGTTAAAAACCCTAATTGGACAAGAATAAGACTAGGGAGGACGAAAATGACCTAAATGTTTATCCAATGACACAAACACACCTATTGGATGCACATGATTGGTTAAAACCCCTAATTGGACAAGAATAAGCCTAGGGAGGACGAAAATGACCTAAATGTTCGTCCAATGACACAAACACACCTATTGGATGCACAAGATTGGTTAAAAACCCTAATTGGACAAGAATAAGACTAGGGAGGACGAAAATGACCTAAATGTTCATCCAATGACACTTACACACCTATTGGATGCACAAGATTGCATAAAAACCCTAATTGGACAAGAATAAGACTAGGGAGGACGAAAATGACCTAAATGTTTATCCAATGACACAAACACACCTATTGGATGCACATGATTGGTTAAAACCCCTAATTGGACAAGAATAAGCCTAGGGAGGACGAAAATGACCTAAATGTTCATCCAATGATACAAACACACCTATTGGATGCACAAGATTGGTTAAAAACCCTAATTGGACAAGTATAAGACTAGGGAGGATGAAAATGACCTAAATGTTCATCCAATGACACTAACACACCTATTGGATGCACAAGATTGCATAAAAACCCTTATTGGACAAGAATAAGACTAGGGAGGACGAAAATGACCTAAATGTTCCTCCAATGACACAAACACACCTATTGGATGCACAAGATTGGTTAAAAACCCTAATTGGACAAGAATAAGCCTAGGGAGGACGAAAATGACCTAAATGTTCGTCCAATGACACAAACACACCTATTGGATGCACAAGATTGCATAAAAACCCTAATTGGACAAGAATAAGACTAGGGAGGACAAAAATGACCTAAATGTTCCTCCAATGACACAAATAAACTTATTGGATGCACAAGATTGGCTAAAAACCCTAATTGAACAAGAATAAGCCTAGGGAGGACGAACATGACCTAAATGTTCATCCAATGACACAAATGAACTTATTGGATGCACAAGATTGGTTAAAAACCCTAATTGGACAAGAATAAGCCTAGGGAGACGAAAATGACCTAAATGTTCATCCAATGACACAAATAAACTTATTGGATGCACATGATTGGTTAAAAACCCTAATTGGACAAGAATAAGCCTGGGGAGGACGAAAATGACCTAAATGTTCGTCCAATGACACAAACACACCTATTGGATGCACAAGATTGAATAAAAACCCTAATTGGACAAGAATAAGCCTAGGGAGGACGAAAATGACCTAAATGTGCGTCTAATGACACAAATGAACTTATTGGATGCACAAGATTGGTTAAAAACCATAATTGGACAAGAATAAGCCTAGGGAGGACGAAAATGACCTAAATGTTCGTCCAATGACACAAACACACCTATTGGATGCACAAGATTGCATAAAATCCCTAATTGGACAAAAATAAGACTAGGGAGGACGAAAATGACCTAAATGTTCCTCCAATGACACAAATGAACTTATTGGATGCACAAGATTGGCTAAAAACCCTAATTGGATAAGAATAAGCCTAGGGAGGACGAAAATGACCTAAATGTTCATCCAATGACACAAACACACCTATTGGATGCACAAGATTGCATAAAAACCCTAATTGGACAAGAATAAGACTTGGGAGGACGAAAATGACCTAAATGTTTATCCAATGACACAAACACACCTATTGTATGCACAAGATTGGTTAAAAACCCTAATTGGACAAGAATAAGCCTATGGAGGACGAAAATGACCTAAATGTTCGTCCAATGACACAAACACATCTATTGGATGCACAAGATTGCATAAAATCCCTAATTGGACAAAAATAAGACTAGGGAGGACGAAAATGACCTAAATGTTCCTCCAATGACACAAATGAACTTATTGGATGCACAAGATTGGCTAAAAACCCTAATTGGACAAGAATAAGCCTAGGGAGGACGAAAATGACCTAAATGTTCATCCAATGACACAAATGAACGTATTGGATGCACAAGATTGGTTAAAAACCCTAATTGGACAAGAATAAGCCTAGGGAGGACGAAAATGACCTAAATGTTAATCCAATGACACAAATGAACTTATTGGATGCACAAGATTGGTTAAAAACCCTCATTGGACAAGAAGAAGCCTAGGGAGGACGAAAAAGACCTAAATGTTCATCCAATGACACAAACACACCTATTGGATGCACAGATTGTTTAGAATCCCTAATTGAACAAGAATAAGCCTAGGGAGGACGAAAATGACCTAAATGTTCATCCAATGACACAAATGAACTTATTGGATGCACAAGATTGGTTAAAAACCCTAATTGGACAAGAATAAGCCTAGGGAGGACGAAAATGACCTAAATGTTCATCCAATGACACAATTGAAATTATTGGATGCACAAGATTGGTTAAAAACCATAATTGGACAAGAATAAGCCTAGGAAGGACGAAAATGACCTAAATGTTCATCCAATGACACAAATGAACTTATTGGATGCACAAGATTGCTTAAAAACCCTAATTGGACAAGAATAAGCCTAGGGAGGACGAAAATGACCTAAATGTTCATCCAATGACACAATTACACCTATTGGATGCACAAGATTGGTTAAAAACCCTAATTGGACAAGAATATGCCTAGGGAGGACGAAAATGACCTAAATGTTCATCCAATGACACAAATGAACTTATTGGATGCACAAGATTGCTTAAAAACCCTAATTGGACAAGAATAAGCCTAGGGAGGACGAAAATGACCTAAATGTTCATCCAATGACACAAATACACCTATTGGATGCACAAGATTTGTTAGAAACCCTAATTGGACAAGAATAAGCCTAGGAAGGACGAAAATGACCTAAATGTTCATCCAATGACACAAATGAACTTATTGGATGCACAAGATTGGTTAAAAACCCTAATTGGACAAGAATAAGCCTAGGGAGGACGAAAATGACCTAAATGTTCATCCAATGACACAAATGAACTTATTGGATGCACAAGATTGGTTAAAAACCCTAATTGGACAAGAATAATCCTAGGGAGGACGAAAATGACCTAAATGTTCATCCAATGACACAAATGAACTTCTTGGATGCACAAGATTGGTTAAAAACCCTAATTGGACAAGAATAAGCATAGGGAGGACGAAAATGACCTAAATGTTCATCCAATGACACAAACACACATATTGGATGCACAAGATTGCTTAAAACCCTAATTGGACAAGAATAAGACTAGGAATGACGAAAATAACCTAAATGTTCATCCAATGACACAAATGAACTTATTGGATGCACAAGATTGGTTAAAAACCCTAATTGGACAAGAATAAGCCTAGGGAGGACGAAAATGACCTAAATGTTCGTCCAATGACACAAACACACCTATTGGATGCACAAGATTGCATAAAAACCCTAATTGGACAAGAATAAGACTAGGGAGGACGAAAATGACCTAAATGTTCCTCCAATGACACAAACACACCTATTGGATGCACAAGATTGCATAAAAACCCTAATTGGACAAGAATAAGACTAGGGAGGACGAAAATGACCTAAATGTTCATCCAATGACACATATGAACTTATTGGATGCACAAGATTGGTTAAAAACCCTAATTGGACAAGAATAAGCCTAGGGAGGACGAAAATGACCTAAATGTTCATCCAATGACACAAATAAACTTATTGGATGCACATGATTGGTTAAAAACCCTAATTGGACAAGAATAAGCCTGGGGAGGACGTAAATGACCTAAATGTTCGTCCCATGACACAAACACACCTATTGGATGCACAAGATTGAATAAAAACCCTAATTGGACAAGAATAAGCCTAGGGAGGACGAAAATGACCTAAATGTGCGTCTAATGACACAAATGAACTTATTGGATGCACAAGATTGGTTAAAAACCTAATTGGACAAGAATAAGCCTAGGGAGGACGAAAATGCCCTAAATGTTCGTCCAATGACACAAACACACCTATTGGATGCACAAGATTGCATAAAATCCCTAATTGGACAAAACTAAGACTAGGGAGGACGAAAATGACCTCAATGTTCCTCCAATGACACAAATGAACTTATTGGATGCACAAGATTGGCTAAAAACCCTAATTGGGTAAGAATAAGCCTAGGGAGGACGAAAATGACCTAAATGTTCATCCAATGACACAAATGAACTTATTGGATGCACAAGATTGGTTAAAAACCTTAATTGGACAAGAATAAGCCTAGGGAGGACGAAAATGACCTAAATGTTCATCCAATGACACAAACACACCTATTGGATGCACAAGATTGCATAAAAACCCTAATTGGACAAGAATAAGACTAGGGAGGACGAAAATGACCTAAATGTTCGTCCAATGACACAAACACACCTATTGGATGCACAAGATTGGTTAAAAACCCTAATTGGACAAGAATAAGACTAGGGAGGAAGAAAATGACCTAAATGTTCATCCAATGACACTAACACACCTATTGGATGCACAAGATTGCATAAAAACCCTAATTGGACAAGAATAAGACTAGGGAGGACGAAAATGACCTAAATGTTTATCCAATGACACAAACACACCTATTGGATGCACATGATTGGTTAAAACCCCTAATTGGACAAGAATAAGCCTAGGGAGGACGATAATGACCTAAATGTTCGTCCAATGACGCAAACACACCTATTGGATGCACAAGATTGGTTAAAAACCCTAATTGGACAAGAATAAGACTAGCGAGGA
The DNA here is from genome assembly GCA_037974775.1 of Cicer pinnatifidum. Taxonomy (NCBI): domain Eukaryota; kingdom Viridiplantae; phylum Streptophyta; class Magnoliopsida; order Fabales; family Fabaceae; genus Cicer; species Cicer pinnatifidum. The sequence goes on along the minus strand of JBBPBR010000007.1, from coordinate 26,106,295 downwards.
TGAAAACGACCTAAATGTTCATCCAATGACACTAACACACCTATTGGATGCACAAGATTGCATAAAAACCCTAATTGGACAAGAATAAGACTAGGGAGGACGAAAATGACCTAAATGTTTATCCAATGACACAAACACACCTATTGGATGCACAAGATTGGTTAAAAACCCTAATTGGACAAGAATAAGACTAGGGAGGATGAAAATGACCTAAATGTTCATCCAATGACACTAACACACCTATTGGATGCACAAGATTGCATAAAAACCCTAATTGGACAAGAATAAGCCTAGGGAGGACGAAAATGACCTAAATGTTTGTCCAATGACACTAATCAACCTATTGGATGCACAAGATTGGTTAAAAACCCTAATTGGACAAGAATAAGACTAGGGAGGACGAAAATGACCTAAATGTTCCTCCAATGACACAAATGAACTTATTGGATGCACATGATTGGTTAAAAACCCTAATTGGACAAGAATAAGCCTTTTGAGGACGAAAATGACCTAAATGTTCATCCAATGACACAAATGATCTTATTGGATGCACAAGATTGGTTAAAAACCCAAATTGGAAAAGAATAAGCCTAGGGAGGACGAAAATGACCTAAATGTTCATCCAATGACACAAATGAACTTATTGGAAGCACAAGATTGGTTAAAAACCCTAATTGGACAAGAATAGGCCTAGGGAGGACGAAAATGACCTAACTGTTCATCCAATGACACTAATCAACTTATCGGATACACATGATTGGTTAAACACCCTAATTGGACAAGAATAAGCCTAGGGAAGACGAAAATGACTTAAATGTTCGTCTAATGACACAAATGAACTTATTGGATGCACAAGATTGGTTAAAAACCCTAATTGGACAAGAATAAGCCTAGGGAGGACGAAAATGACCTAAATGTTCCTCCAATAACACAAACACACCTATTGGATGCACAAGATTGAATAAAAACCCTAATTGGACAAGAATAAGACTAGGGAGGACGAATATGACCTAAATGTTCCTCCAATGACACAAACACACCTATTGGATGCACAAGATTGCATAAAAACCCTAATTGGACAAGAATAAGACTAGGCAGGACGAAAATGACCTAAATGTTCCTCCAATGACACAAACACACCTATTGGATGCACAAGATTGGTTAAAAACCCTAATTGGACAAGAATAAGCCTAGGGAGGACGAAAATGACCTAAATGTTCGTCCAATGACACTAATCAACCTATTGGATGCACAAGATTTGTTAAAAAACCTAATTGGACAAGAATAAGACTAGGGAGGCCGAAAATGACCTAAATGTTCCTCCAATGACACAAATGAACTTATTGGATGCACATGATTGGTTAAAAACCCTAATTGGACAAGAATAAGCCTACGGAGGACGAAAATGACCTAAATGTTCATCCAATGACACAAATGAACTTATTGGATACACAAGATTGGTTAAAAACCCTAATTGGACAAGAATAAGCCTAGGGAGGACGAAAATGACCTAAATGTTCATCCAATGACACAAATGAACTTATTGGATGCACAAGATTGGTTAAAAACCCTAATTGGACAAGAATAGGCCTAGGGAGGACGAAAATGACCTAACTGTTCATCCAATGACACTAATCAACTTATTGGATACACATGATTAGTTAAAAACCCTAATTGGACAAGAATAAGCCTAGGGAAGACGAAAATGACCTAAATGTTCGTCTAATGACACAAATGATCTTATTAGATGCATAAGATTGGTTAAAAACCCTAATTGGACAAGAATAAGCCTAGGGAGGACGAAAATGACCTAAATGTTCGTCCAATGACACAAACACACCTATTGGATGCACAAGATTGAATAAAAACCCTAATTGGACAAGAATAGGACTAGGGAGGACGAAAATCACCTAAATGTTCCTCCAATGACACAAACACACCTATTGGATGCACAAGATTGCATAAAAACCCTAATTGGACAAGAATAAGACTAGGGAGGACGAAAATGACCTAAATGTTCCTCCAATGACACAAACGAACCTATTGGATGCACAAGATTGCATAAAAACCCTAATTGGACAAGAATAAGACTAGGGAGGACGAAAATGACCTAAATGTTCATCCAATGACACAAATGAACTTATTGGATGCACAAGATTGGTTAAAAACCCTAATTGGACAAGAATAAGCCTAGGGAGGACGAAAATGACCTAAATGTTCATCCAATGACACAAATGAACTTATTGGATGCACAAGATTGGTTAAAAACCCTAATTGGACAAGAATAAGCATAGGGAGGACGAAAATGACCTAAATGTTCATCCAATGACACAAACCCACATATTGGATGCACAAGATTGGTTAAAACCCTAATTGGACAAGAATAAGACTATGGAGGACGAAAAAGACCTAAATGTTCCTCCAATGACACAAACACACCTATTGGATGCACAAGATTGCATAAAAACCCTAATTGGACAAGAATAAGACTAGGGAGGACGAAAATGACCTAAATGTTCATCCAATGACACAAATGAACTTATTGGATGCACAAGATTGGTTAAAAACCCTAATTGGACAAGAATAAGTTTATGGAGGACGAAAATGACCTAAATGTTCGTCCAATGACACAAACACACCTATTGGATGCACAAGATTGCATAAAAACCCTAATTGGACAAGAATAAGACTAGGGAGGACGAAAATGACCTAAATGTTCCTCCAATGACACAAACACACCTATTGGATGCACAAGATTGCATAAAAACCCTAATTCGACAAGAATAAGATTAGGGAGGACGAAAATGACCTAAATGTTCCTCCAATGACACAAACACACCAATTGGAAGCACAAGATTGCATAAAAACCCTAATTGAACAAGAATAAAACTAGGGAGGACGAAAATGACCTAAATGTTCATCCAATGACACAAATGAACTTATTGGATGCACAAGATTGATTAAAAACCCTAATTGGACAAGAATAAGCCTAGTGAGGACGAAAATGACCTAAATGTTCGTCCAATGACACAAACACACCTATTGGATGCACAAGATTGCATAAAAACCCTAATTGGACAAGAATAAGACTAGGGAGGACGAAAATGACCTAAATGTTCCTCCAATGACACAAATGAACTTATTTGATGCACAAGGTTGGTTAAAAACCCTAATTGGACAAGAATAAGCCTAGGGAGGACGAATATGAACTAAATGTTTGTCCAATGACACAAACACACCTATTGGATGCACAAGATTGCATAAAAACCCTAATTGGACAAGAATAAGACTAGGGAGGACGAAAATGACCTAAATGTTCCTCCAATGACACAAACACACCTATTGGATGCACAAGATTGGTTAAAAACCCTAATTGGACAAGAATAAGCCTAGGGAGGACGAAAATGACCTAAATGTTCGTCCAATGACACAAACACACCTATTGGATGCACAAGATTGGTTAAAAACCTTAATTGGAAAAAAATAAGCCTAGGGAGGACGAAAATGACCTAAATGTTCATCCAATGACACAAACACACATATTGGATGCACAAGATTGGTTAAAAACCCTAATTGGTCAAGAATAAGACTAGGGAGGACGAAAATGACCTAAATGTTCATCCAATGACACAAATGAACTTATTGGACGCACAAGAATAAGCATAGGGAGGACGAAAATGACCTAAATGTTCATCCAATTTCACTAACACACATATTTGATGCACAAGATTGGTTACAAACCCAAATTGGACAAGAATAAGACTAGGGAGGACGAAAATTACCTAAATGTTCAACCAATGACACAAATGAACTTATTGGATGCACAAGATTGGTTAAAAACCCTAATTGGACAAGAATAAGCCTAGGGAGGACGAAAATGACCTAAATGTTCATCCAATGACACAAACACACCTATTGAATGCACAAGATTGGTTAAAAACCCTAATTGGACAAGAATAAGCCTAGGGAGGACGAAAATGACCTAAATGTTCGTCCAATGACACAAACACACCTATTGGATGCACAAGATTGCATAAAAACCCTAATTGGACAAGAATAAGACTAGGGAGGACGAAAATGACCTAAATGTTCCTCCAATGACACAAACACACCTATTGGATGCACAAGATTGCATAAAGACCCTAATTGGACAAGAATAAGACTAGGGAGGACGAAAATGACCTAAATGTTCATCCAATGACACAAATGAACTTATTGGATGCACGAGATTGGTTAAAAACCCTAATTGGACAAGAATAAGCCTAGGGAGGACGAAAATGACCTAAATGTTCATCCAATGACACAAATGAACTTATTGGATGCACAAGATTGGTTAAAAACCCTAATTGGACAAGAATAAGCCAAGGGAGGATGAAAATGACCTAAATGTTCATCCAATGACACAAATACACCTATTGGATGCACAAGATTGGTTAGAAACCCTAATTGGACAAGAATAAGCCTAGGGAGGACGAAAATGACCTAAATGTTCATCCAATGACACAAACACACCTATTGGATGCACAAGATTGCATAAAAACCCTAATTGGACAAGAATAAGACTAGGGAGGACGAAAATGACCTAAATGTTTATCTTATGACACAAACATACCTATTGTATGCACAAGATTGGTTAAAAACCCTAATTGGACAAGAATAAGCCTTGGGAGGACGAAAATGACCTAAATGTTCGTCCAATGACACAAACACACCTATTGGATGCACAAGATTGCATAAAATCCCTAATTGGACAAAAATAAGACTAGGGAGGACGAAAATGACCTAAATGTTCCTCCAATGACACAAATGAACTTATTGGATGCACAAGATTGGCTAAAAACCCTAATTGGATAAGAATAAGCCTAGGGAGGACGAAAATGACCTAAATGTTCATCCAATGACACAAACACACCTATTGGATGCACAAGATTGCATAAAAACCCTAATTGGACAAGAATAAGACTTGGGAGGACGAAAATGACCTAAATGTTTATCCAATGACACAAACACACCTATTGTATGCACAAGATTGGTTAAAAACCCTAATTGGACAAGAATAAGCCTAGGGAGGACGAAAATGACCTAAATGTTCGTCCAATGACACAAACACATCTATTGGATGCACAAGACTGCATAAAATCCCTAATTGGACAAAAATAAGACTAGGGAGGACGAAAATGACCTAAATGTTCCTCCAATGACACAAATGAACTTATTGGATGCACAAGATTGGCTAAAAACCCTAATTGGATAAGAATAAGCCTAGGGAGGACGAAAATGACCTAAATGTTCATCCAATGACACAAATGAACTTATTGGATGCACAAGATTGATTAAAAACCCTAATTGAACAAGAATAAGCCTAGGGAGGACGAAAATGACCTAAATGTTCATCCAATGACACAAATAAACTTATTGGATGCACATGATTGGTTAAAAACCCTAATTGGACAAGAATAAGCCTAGGGAGGACGAAAATGACCTAAATGTTCGTCCAATGACACAAACACACCTATTGGATGCACTAGATTGCATAAAAACCCTAATTGGACAAGAATAAGACAAGGTAGGACGAAAATGACCTAAATGTTCCTCCAATGACACAAATGAACTTATTGGATACACAAGATTGGTTAAAAACCCTAATTGGACAAGAATAAGCCTAGGGAGGACGAAAATGACCTAAATGTTCATCCAATGACACAAATGAACTTATTGGATGCACAAGATTGGTTGAAAACCCTAATTGGACAAGAATAAGCCTAGGGAGGACGAAAATCACCTAAACGTTCATCCAATAACACAAATTAACTTATTGGATGCACAAGATTGGTTAAAAACCCTAATTGGACAAGAATAAGCCTAGGGAGGACGAAAATGACCTAAATGTTCATCCAATGACACAAATGAACTTATTGGATGCACAAGATTGGTTAAAAACCCTAATTGGACAAGAATAAGCCTAGGGAGGACGAAAATGACCTAAATGTTCATCCAATGACACAAACACACCTATTGGATGCACAAGATTGCATAAAAACCCTAATTGGACAAGAATAAGACTAGGGAGGACGAAAATGACCTATATGTTCCTCCAATGACACAACTAAACTTATTGAATGCACAAGATTGGCTAAAAACCCTAATTGGACAAGAATAAGCCTAGGGAGGACGAAAATGACCTAAATGTTCGTCTAATGACACAAATGAACTTATTGGATGCACAGGATTGAATAAAAACCCTAAATGGACAAGAATAAGACTAGAGAGGACGAAAATGACCTAAATGTTCCTCCGTTGAAAGAAACACAGCTATTGGATGAACAAGATTGCATAAAAACCCTAATTGGACAAGAATAAGACTAGGGAGGACGAAAATGACCTAAATGTTCCTCCAATGACACAAACACACCTATTGGATGCACAAGATTGGTTAAAAACCCTAATTGGACAAGAATAAGCCTAGGGAGGACGAAAATGACCTAAATGTTCGTCCAATGACACAAACACACCTATTGGATGCACAAGATTGCATAAAAACCCTAATTGGACAACAATAAGACTAGGGAGGACGAAAATGACCTAAATGTTCCTCCAATGACACAAATGAACTTATTGGATGCACAAGAATGGCTAAAAACCCTAATTGGACAATAATAAGCCTAGGGAGGACGAAAATGACCTAAATGTTCATCCAATGACACAAATGAACTTATTGGATGCACAAGATTGGTTAAAAACCCTAATTGGACAAGAATAAGCCTAGGGAGGGCGAAAATGACCTAAATTTTCGTCGAATGACACAAATGAACTTATTGGATGCACAAGATTGGTTAAAAACCCTAATTAGACAAAAATAAGCCTAGGGAGGACGAAAATGACCTAAATGTTCATCCAATGACACAAACACACATATTGGATGCACATGATTGCTTAAAACCCTAATTGGACAAAGAATAAGACTAGGGACGACGAAAATGACCTAAATGTTCATCCAATGACAAAAATGAACTTATTGGATGCACAAGATTGGTTAAAAACCCTAATTGGACATGAATAAGCCTAGGGAGGACGAAATTGACCTAAATGTTCATCCAATGACACAAACACACCTATTGGATGCACAAGATTGCATAAAAACCCTAATTGGACAAGAATAAGACTAGGGAGGACGAAAATGACCTAAATGTTCCTCCAATGACACAAATGAACTTATTGGATGCACAAGATTGGTTAAAAACCCTAATTGGACAAGAATAAGCCTAGGGAGGACGAAAATGACCTAAATGTTCGTCCAATGACACAAATCAACTTATTGGATGCACATGATTGGTTAAAAACCCTAATTGGACAAGAACAAACCTATTGGATGCACAAGATTGCTTCAAAACTATAATTGGACAAGAATAAGACTAGGGAGGACCAAAATGACTTAAATGTTTATCCAATGACACAAACGCACCTATTGGCTGCACAAGATTCCTTAAAAACCCTAATTAAACAAGAATAACACTAGGGAGGACGAAAATGACCTAAATGTTCATTCAATGACACAAATGAACTTATTGGATGCACAAGATTGGTTAGAAACCCTTATTGGACAAGAATAACCCTAGGGTGGACGAAAACGACCTATATATCCATCCAATGACACAAACACACTTATTGGATGCACATGATTGGTTAAAAACCCTAATTGGACAAGAATAAGCCTAGGGAGGACGAAAATAACCTAAATGTTCATCCAATGTCACAAACACACCTATTCGATGCATAAGATTGGTTAAAACCCCAAATTGTACAAGAATAAGCCTATGGAGGACGAAAATAACTGAAATGTTCACCCGATGACACAAACATACCTATTGGTTGGACAAGATTGGTTAAAAACCCAAATTGGAAAAGAATAAGTCTAGTGAGAACGAAATTGACCTAAATGTTTATCCAGTGACACAAATGAACGTATTGGATGCAAAAGATTGGTTTAAAACCCTAATTGGACAAGAATAAGCCTAGGGAGGACAAAATTGACCTAAATGTTCATCCAATGACTCAAACACACCTATTGGATGCACTAGATTGCTTAAAAACCCTAATTGTACAAGAATAAGACTAGGGACGACGAAATTGACCTAAATGTTCATCCAATGACTCAAACACACCTATTGGATGCACAAGATTGATTAAAAACCCTAATTGTACAAGAATAAGACTAGGGAGGACGAAAATGACCTAAATGTTCATCCAATGACACAAACACAACTATTGGATGCACAAGATTGGTTAAAAACCCTAATTGGACAAGAATAAGCTTAGGGAGGACGAAAATGACCTAAATGTACATCCAATGACACAAACACACCTATTGGATGCACAAGAATGGTTAAAAACCCTAATTGGACAACAATAAGCCTAGGGAGGACGAAAGTGACCTAAATTTTCATCCAATGACTCAAACACACCTATTGGATGCACAAGATCGGTTAACAACCCTAATTGGACAAAAATAAGCCAAGGGAGGACGAAAATGACCTAAATGTTCATCTAAAGACATAAACACACCTATTGTATGCACAAGATTGGTTAAAACCCTAATTTGACAACAATAAGCCTAGGGTGGACGAAAATGACCTAAATGTTCTTCCAATGACACAAACACACCTATTGGATACACAAGATTGGTTAAAAACCCTAATTGGATAAGAATAAGCCAAGGGAGGACGAAAATGACCTAAATGTTCATCCAATGACACAAACACACCTATTGGATGCATATGATTGGTTAAAAACCCTAAATGTACAAGAATAAGCTTAGAGAGGACGAAAATGACCTAAATGTTAATCCAATGACACAAATGAACTTATTGGATGCACAAGATTGCTTAAAACCCATAATTGGACAAGAATAAGCATAGAGAGGACGAAAATGACATAAATGTACATCCATTGACACAAATGAACTTATTGGATGCACAAGATTGGTTTAAAACCCTAATTGGACAAGAATAAGGCTAGGGACGACGATATTGACCTAAATGTTCGTCCAATGACACAAACACACCTATTGGATGCACAAGATTGCTGAAAAACTCTGATTGGACAAGAATAAGCCTAGGGTGGACGAAAATGACCTAAATGTACATCCAATGACACAAACACAGCTATTGGATGCACAAGATTGCTTAAAAACCCTAATTGGACAAGAATAAGACTAGGGAGGACGAAAATGACTTAAAAGTTTATCCAATGACACAAACACACCTATTGGATGCACAAGATTGCTTAAAAACCCTAATTGGACAAGAATAAGACTAGGGAGGACGAAAATGACTTAAATGTTTATCCAATGACACAAACACACCTATTAGATGCACAAGATTCCTTAAAAACCCTAATTAAACAAGAATAAGACTTGGGAGGACGAAAATGACCTAAATGTTCATTCTATGACACAAATGAACTTTTTGGATGCACAAGATTGGTTAGAAAACCAAATTTGACAAGAATAAGCCTATGGTGGACAAAAAGGACCTAAATATTCATCCAATGACACAAACACACTTATTGGATGCACAAGATTGGTTAAAAACCCTAATTGGATAAGAACAAGCCAAGGGAGGACGAAAATGACCTAAATGTTCATCCAATGACACAAACACACCTATTGGATGCATAAGATTGGTTAAAAACCCTAATTGTACAAGAATAAGCCTAGGGAGGACGAAAATAACTTAAATGTTCACCCAATGACACAAACATACCTATTGGATGGACAAGATTGGTTAAAAACCCAAATTGGAAAAGAATAAGCCTAGTGAGAACGAAAATGACCTAAATGTTTATCCATTGACACAAATGAACTTATTGGATGCACAAGATTGGTTTAAAACCCTTATTGGACAAGAATAAGCCTAGGGACGACGAAATTGACCTAAATGTTCATCCATGACACATACACACCTATTGGATGCAAAATATAGCTTAAAAACCCTAATTGGACAATAATAAGCCTAGGGTGGACGAAAATGACCTAAATGTACATCCAATGACACAAACACACCTATTGGATGCACAAGATGGCTTAAAAACCCTAATTGGACAAGAATATGACTAGGGAGGACCAAAATGATTTAAATGTTTATCCAATGACACAAACACACCTATTGGATGCACAAGATTCCTTGAAAACCCTAATTAAACAAGAAAAAGACTACGGAGGACGAAAATGACCTAAATGTTTATTGGATGCACAAACACAAGATTGGTTAGAAACCCTAATTGGACAAGAATTACCCTAGGGTGGACGAAAATGACCTAAATATCAATCCAATGACACAAACACACTTATTGGATGCACAAGATTGGTTAAAAACCCTAATTGAACAAGAATAAGCCTAGGGAGGACGAAAATGACCTAAATGTTCATCCAATGTCACAAACACACCTATTCGATGAATAAGATTGGTTAAAAACCCTAATTGTACAAGAATAAGCCTAGGGAGGACGAAAATAACTTAAATGTTCACCCAATGACACAAACATACTTATTGGATGGACAAGATTGGTTAAAAACCCAAAATGGAAAAGAATAAGCCTAGTGAGAACGAAAATGACCTAAATGTTTAACCAGTGACACAAACGAAGGTATTGGATGCAAGAGATTGGTTTAAAACTCTAATTGGACAACAATAAGCCAAGGGAGTACAAAATTGACCTAAATGTTCATCCAATGACTGAAACACACCTATTGGATGCACTAGATTGCTTAAAAACCCTAATTGTACAAGAATAAGACTAGGGATGACGAAAATGACCTAAATGTTCATCCAATGACACAAACACACCTATTGGATGCACAAGATTCCTTAAAAAAACCTAATTAAACAAGAATAAGACTAGGGAGGACGACTATGACCTAAATGTTCATTCTATGACACAATTAAACTTATTGGATGCACAAGATTGGTTAGAAACCCTAATTTGACAAGAATAAGCCTAGGGTGGACGAAAATGACCTAAATGTTCATCCAATGACGCAAACACACCTATTGGATTCACAAGATTCCTTAAAAACCCTAATTAAACAAGAATAAGACTACGGAGAACGAAAATGACCTAAATGTTCATTCAATGACACAAATGAACTTATTGGATGCACAAGATTGGTTAGAAACCCTAATTGGACAAGAATAACCCTAGGGTGGACGAAAATGACCTAAATATTAATCCAATGACACAAACACACTTATTGGATGCACAAGATTGGTTAAAAACCCTAATTGGATAAGAATAAGCCTAGGGAGGACGAAAATGACATAAATGTTCATCCAATGACACAAACACACCTATTGGATGTATAAGATTGGTTAAAAACCCTAATTGTACAAGAATAAGCCTAGGGAGGACGAAAATAACTTAAATGTTCACCCAATGACACAAACATACCTATTTAATGGACAAGATTGGTTAAAAACCCAAATAGGAAAAGAATAAGCCTAATGAGAACGAAAATGACCTAAATGTTTATCCATTGACACAAATGAACTTATTGGATGTACATTTAAGTCATTTTTGTCCTCCCTTAGACTAGGACCTAGGGTGGACGAGAATGACCTAAATGTTCATCCAATGACACCAATGAACTTATTGGATGCACAAGTTTGGTTTAAAACCCTAATTGGACAAGAATAAGACTAGGGAGGACTAAAATGACCTAAATGTTCATTCAATGACACAAACACACCTATTGGATGCACAAGATTGGTTAAAAACACTAATCGGACAAGAATAAGCCTAGGGAGGAAGAAAATGACCTAAATGTTCATCCAATGACACAAATGAACTACTTGGATGCACAAGATTGCTTAAAAACCATAATTGGACAAGAATAAGCCTAGGGAGGACGAAAATGATGTAAATGTACATCCAATGACACAATTGAACTTATTGGATGCACAAGATTGGTTAAAAACCCTAATTGGACAAGAATAAGCCTAGGGAGGAGAAAATGACCTAAATGTTCATCCAATGACACAAACACACGTATTGGGTGCACAGGATTGGTTAAAAACCCTAATTGGACAAGAATAAACTTAAGGAGGACGAAAATGACCTAAATGTTAATCCAATGACACAAATGAACTTATTGGATGCACAAGATTGCTTAAAAACCATAATTGGACAAGAATAAGCCTAGGGAGGACGAAAAGACCTAAATGTACATCCAATGACACAAACACACCTATTGGATGCACAAGAATGGTTAAAATCCCTAATTGGACAACAATAAGCCTAGGGAGGACGAAAGTGACCTGAATTTTCATCCAATGACACAAACACACCTTTTGGATGCACAAGATTGGTTAACAACCCTAATTGGACAAAAATAAGCATAGGGAGGACGAAAATGACTTAAATGTTCATCGAATGACACAAATGAACTTATTGGATGCACAAGATTGGTTCAAAACCCTAATTGGACAAGAATAAGCCTAGGGTGGACGAAAATGACCTAAATGTTCATCCAATGACACACACACACTTATTGGATGCACAGGATTGCTTAAAAACCCTAATTAGACAAGAATAAGCCTAGGGAGGAAGAAAATGACCTAAATGTTCATCCAATGACACAAATGAACTTATTGGATGCACAAGATTGGATAAAAACGCTAATTGGACAAGAATAAGCCTAGGGTGGACGAAAATGACCTAAATGTTAATCCAATGACACACACACACATATTGGATGCACATGATTGCTTAAAAACCCTAATTGGACAAGAATAAGCCTAGGGAGGAAGAAAATGACCTAAATGTTCATCCAATGACACAAATGAACTACTTGGATGCACAAGATTGCTTAAAAACCATAATTGGACAAGAATAAGCCTAGGGAGGACGAAAATGATGTAAATGTACATCCAATGACACAATTGAACTTATTTGATGCACAAGATTGGTTAAAAACCCTAATTGGACAAGAATAAGCCCAGGGAAGAGAAAATGACCTAAATGTTCATCCAATGACACAAACACACGTATTGGATGCACAAGATTGGTTAAAAACCCTAATTGGACAAGAATAAACTTAAGGAGGACGAAAATGACCTAAATGTTAATCCATTGACACAAATGAAATTATTGGATGCACAAGATTGCTTAAAAACCATAATTGGACAAGAATAAGCCTAGGGAGGACGAAAATGACCTAAATGTACATCCAATGACACAAACACACCTATTGGATGCACAAGAATGGTTAAAATCCCTAATTGGACAACAATAAGCCTAGGGAGGACGAAAGTGACCTAAATTTTCATCCAATGACACAAACACACCTTTTGGATGCACAAGATTGGTTAAAAACCCTAATTGGACAAAAATAAGCCTAGGGAGGACGAAAATGACTTAAATGTTCATCGAATGACACAAATGAACTTATTGGATGCACAAGATTGGTTAAAAACCCTAATTGGAGAAGAATAAGCCAAGGGAGGACGTAAATGACTTAAATGACCTAAATGACCTAAATGTACATCCAAGGGAACAAATGAACATATAGGATTCACAAGATTGGTTAAAAACCCTAATTGGACAAAAATAAACCCAGGGAGGACCAAAATGACCTAAATGTTCATCCAATGATACAAATGATGTTATTGGATGCACAAGATTGCTTAAAAACCATAATTGGACAAGAATAAGCCTAGAGAGGACGAAAATGACCTAAAGGTACATCAATTAACGCAAATGAACTTATCGGATGCACAAGATTGGTTAAAAACCCGAATTGCACAAGAATAAGCCTAGGGAGGAGAAAATGACCTAAATGTTCATCCAATGACACAAACACACCTATTGGATGCACAAGATTGGTTAAAAACCCTAATTGGACAAGAATAAGCTTAGGGAGGACGAAAATGAACTAAATGTTAATCCAATGACACAAATGAACTTATTGGATGCACAAGATTGCTTAAAAACCATAATTGGACAAGAATAAGCCTAGGGAGGACCAAAATGACCTAAATATTCATCCAATGACACAAACACACTTATTGGAAGCACAAGTTTGGTTCAAAACCCTAATTGGACAAGAATAAGACTAGGGAGGACGAAAATGACCTACATGTTCATCCAATGACACAAACACACCTATTGGATGCACAATATTGGTTAAAAACACTAGTTGGACTAGAATATGCCTAGGGAGGACGAAAATGACCTAAATGTCATTCAATGACACAAATGAACTTATTGGATGCAGAAGATTGGTTAGGAACCCTAATTGGACAAGAATAAGCCTAGGGTGGACAAAAATGACCTAAATGTTCATTCAATGACACAAACACACTTATGGGATGCTAAAGATTGGTTGAAAACCCTAATTGGAGAAGAATAAGCCAAGGGAGGACGAAAATGACCTAAATGTTCATCCAATGACACAAATGAACTTATTGCATGCACAAGATTGGTTAAAAACCCCAATTGGACATGAATAAGCCTAGGGTGGACGAAAATGACCTAAATGTTCATCCAATGACACAAACACACTAATTGGATGCACATGATTGCTTAAAAACCCTAATTGGACAAGAATAAGCCTAGGGAGGACGAAAATGATTTAAATGTACATCCAATGACACAAATGAACTTATTGGATGCACAAGATTGGTTAGAAACCCTAATTGGACAAGAATAACCCTAGGGTGGACGAAAATGACCTAAATATTCATCCAATGACACAAACACACTTATTGGATGCACAAGATTGGTTAAAAACCCTAATTGTACAAGAATAAGCCTAGCGAGAACGAAAATGACCTAAATGTTTATCCAGTGACACAAATGAACTTATTGGATGCACAAGATTGGTTTAAAACCCTAATTGGACAAGAATAAGCCTAGGGAGGAGGAAAATGACCTAAATGTTCATCCAATGACACAAACACACTTATGGGATGCTAAAGATTGGTTAAAAACCCTAATTGGACAAGAATAAACTTCGGGAGGACGAAAATGACCTAAATGTTCATCCAATGACACAAATGAACTTATTGCATGCACAAGATTGGTTAAAAACCCTAATTGGACAAGAATAAGCCTAGGGTGGACGAAAATGACCTAAATGTTCATCCAATGACACAAACACAATTATTGGATGCACAAGAATGCTTAAAAACCCTAATTGGACAAGAATAAGCCTATAGTGGACGAAAATGACCTAAATGTACATCCAATGACACAAACATACCTATTGGATGAACAAGATTGATAAAAAAACCCTAATTGTACAAGAATAAGACTAGGGAGGACGAAAGTGACCTAAATGTTCATCCAATTACACAAACACACCTATTGGATGTACAAGATTGGTTAAATACCATAATTGGACAAGAATAAGCCTAGGGAGGACGAAAATGATGTAAATGTTTATCCAAGGATACAAATGAACTTATTGGATGCATAAGATTGGTTAAAAACCCTAATTGGACAAGAATAAGCCTAGGGTGGACAAAAATGACCTAAATGTTCATCAAATGACACAAATGAACTTATTGGATGCACAAGTTTGGTTTAAAACCCTAATTGGACAAGAATAAGACTAGGGAGGACGAAAATAACTTAAATGTTCACCCAATGACACAAACATACCTATTGGATGGACAAGATTGGTTAAAAACCCAAATTGGAAAAGAATAAGCCTAGCGAGAACGAAAATGACCTAAATGTTTATCCCGTGACACAAATCAACTTATTGGATGCACAAGATTGGTTTAAAACCCTAATTTGACAAGAATAAGCCTAGGGAGGAGGAAAATGACCTAAATGTTCATCCAATGACACAAACACACCTATTGGATGCACAAGATTGGTTTAAAACACTAATTGGACTACAATAAGCCTAGGGAGGACGAAAATGACCTAAATGTTCATTCAATGACACAAATGAACTTATTGGATGCAGAAGATTGGTTAGGAACCCTAATTGGACAAGAATAAGCCTAGGGTGGACAAAAATGACCTAAATGTTCATCCAATGACACAAACACACTTATGGGATGCTAAAGATTTGTTAAAAACCCTAATTGGACAAGAATAAACTTAGGGAGGACGAAAATGACCTAAATGTTCATCCAATGATACAAATGAACTTATTGCATGCACAAGATTGGTTAAAAACCCTTATTGGACAAGAATAAGCCTAGGGTGGACCAAAATGACCTAAATGTTCATCCAATGACACAAATACACTTATTGGATGCACAAGATTGCTTAAAAACCCTAATTGGACAAGAATAAGCCTATGTTGGACGAAAATGACCTAAATGTACATCTAATGACACAAGCATACCTATTGGATGCACAAGATTCCTTAAAACCCCTAATTAAACACGAATAAGACTAGGGAGAATGAAAATGACCTAAATGTTCATCCAATGACACAAACACACCTATTGTATGTACAAGATTGGTTAAAAACCCTTATTGGACAAGAATACGCTTAGGGAGGACGAAAATGACCAAAATGTTTATCCAAGGATACAAATGAACTTATTGGATGCACAAGATTGGTTAAAAACCCTAATTGGACAAGAATAAGCCTAGGGTGGACAAAAATGACCTAAATGTTCATCAAATGACACAAATGAACTTATTGGATGCACAAGTTTGGTTTAAAAACCTAATTGGACAAGAATAAGACTAGGGAGGACGAAAATGACCTAAATGTTCATCCAATGACGCAAACACACCTATTGGATGCACAAGATTGGTTAAAAACCCTAATTGGACAAGAATAAGACTAGGGAGGAGGAAAATGACCTAAATGTTCATCCAATGACACAAACACACCTATTGGATGCACAAGATTGGTTAAAAACCCTAATTGGACAAGAATAAGCCTAGGGAGGACGAAAATGACTTAAATGTTAATCCAATGTCACAAACACGACTATTGGATGAACAAGATTGGGTAAAAACCCTAATTAAACAAGAATAAGCCTTGGGAGGACGAAAATGACCTAAATGTTCATTCAATGACACAAATGAACTTATTGGATGCACAAGATTGGTAAGAAACCCTAATTGGACAAGAATAACCCTAGGGTGGACGAAAATGACCTAAATATTCATCCAATGACACAAACACACTTATTGGATGCACAAGATTGGTTAGAAACCCTAATTGGACAAGAATAACCCTAGGGTGGACGAAAATGACCTTAATATTCATCCAATGACACAAACACACTTATTGGATGCACAAGATTGGTTAGAAACCCTAATTGTACAAGAATAAGCCTAGGGAGGACGAAAATAACTTAAATGTTCACCCAATGACACAAACATACATATTGGATGGACAAGATTGGTTAAAAACCCAAATTGGAAAAGAATAAGCCTAGCGAGAACGAAAATGACCTAAATGTTTATCCAGTGACACAAATGAACTTATTGGATGCACAAGATGGTTTAAAACCCTAATTGGACAAGACTAAGCCTAGGGAGGACCAAATTGACCTAAATGTTCATCAAATGACTCAAACCCACCTATTTGATGCACTATATTGCTTAAAACCCTAATTGGACAAGAATAAGACTAAGGAGGACGAAAATGACCTAGATGTTCATCCGATGACACAAACACACCTATTGGACGCACTAGATTGGTTAAAAACCTTAATTGGACAAAAATAAGCCTTGGGAGGACGAAAATGACCTAAATGTTCATTCAATGACACAAATGAACTTATTGGATGCACAAGATTGGTTAGAAACCCTAATTGGACAAGAGTAACTCTAGGGTGGACGAAAATGACCTAAATATTCATCCAATGACACAAACACACTTATTGGAAGCACAAGATTGGTTAAAAACCCTAATTGGACAAGAATAAGCCTAGGGAGGATGAAAATGACCTAAATGTTCATCCAATGACATAAATGAACTTATTGGATGCACAAGTTTTGTTCAAAACCCTAATTGGACAAGAATAAGACTAGGCAGGACGAAAATGACCTACCTGTTCATCCAATGACACAAACACACCTATTGGATGCACAAGATTGGTTAAAAACACTAATTGGACTAGAATAAGCCTAGGGTGGACGAAAATGACCTAAATGTTCATTCAATGACACAAATGAACATATTGGATGCAGAAGATTGGTTAGGAACCCTAATTGGACAAGAATAAGCCTAGGGTGGACAAAAATGACCTAAATGTTCATCCAATGACACAAACACACTTATGGGATGCTAAAGATTGGTTAAAAACCTTAATTGGACAAGAATAAACTTAGGGAGGACGAAAATGACCTAAATGTTCATCCAATGACACAAATGAACTTATTGCATGCACAAGATTGGTTAAAAACCCTAATTGGACTAGAATAAGCCTAGGGTGGACGAAAATGACCTAAATGTTCATCCAATGACACAAACACACTTATTGGATGCACATGATTGCTTAAAAACCCTAATTGGACAAGAATAAGACTAGGGAGGAAGAAAATGACCTAAATGTTCATCCAATGACACAAATGAACTACTTGGATGCACAAGATTGCTTAAAAACCATAATTGGACAAGAATAAGCCTAGGGAGGACGAAAATGATGTAAATGTACATCCAATGGCACAAATGAACTTATTGGATGCACAAGATTGGTTAAAAACCCTAATTGGACAAGAATAAGCCTAGGGAGGAGAAAATGACCTAAATGTTCATCCGATGACACAAACACACCTATTGGATGCACAAGATTGGTTAATAACCCTAATTGGACAAAAACAAGCTTTGGAAGGACGAAAATGACCTAAATGTTAATCAAATGACACAAATGAACTTATTGGATGCACAAGATTGCTTAAAAACCATAATTGGACAAGAATAAGCCTAGGGAAGACGAAATGACCTAAATGTACATCCAATGACACAAACACAACTATTGGATGCACAAGAATGGTTAAAAACCCTAATTGGACAACAATAAGCCTAGGTAGGACGAAAGTGACCTAAATTTTCATCCAATGACACAAACACACCTATTGGATGCACAAGATTGGTTAACAACCCTAATTGGACAAAAATAAGCCTAGGGAGGACGAAAATGACCTAAATGTTCATCCAATGATACAAACACACCTATTTGATGCATAAGATTGGTTGAAAACCCTAATTGTATAAGAATAAGCCTAGGGAGGACGAAAATAACTTAAATGTTCACCCAATGACACAAAGATACCTATTGGATTGACAAGATTGGTTAAAAACCCAAATTGGAAAAGAATAAGCCTAGTGAGAACGAAAATGACCTAAATGTTTATCCAGTGACACAAATGAACTTATTGGATGCACAAGATTGGTTTAAAACCCTAATTGGACAAGAATAAGCCTAGGGAGGACAAAATTAAATTAAATGTTTATCCAATGACTCAAACACACCTATTGGATGTACAAGATTGGTTAAAAACCCTAATTGGACAAGAATAAGCGTTGGGAGGACGAAAATGACCTAAATGTTCATTCAATGACACAAATGAACTTATTGGATGCACAAGATTGGTTAGAAACCCCAATTGGACAAGAGTAACCCTAGGGTGGACGAAAATGACATAAATATTCATCCAATGACACAAACACACTTATTGGTTGCACAAGAATGGTTAAAAACCCTAATTGTACAAGAATAAGCCTAGGGAGGACGAAAATAAATTAAATGTTCACCCAATGACACAAAGATACCTGTTGGATTGACAAGATTGGTGAAAAACCAAAATTGGAAAAGAATAAGCCTAGTGAGAACGAAAATGACCTAAATGTTTATCCAGTGACACAAATGAACTTATTGGATGCACAAGATTGGTTTAAAACTCTAATAGAACAAGAATAAGCCTTGGGTGGACAAAATTGACCTAAATGTTCATCCATTGACTCAAACACACTTATTGGATGCACTAGATTGCTTAAAACCCTAATTGGACAAGAATAAGACTAAGGAGGATGAAAATGACCTAGATGTTTATCCAATGACACAAACACACCTATTGGATGCACAAGATTGGTTAAAAACCTTAAGTGGACAAGAATAAGCCTTGGGAGGACGAAAATGACCTAAATGTTCATTCAATGACACAAATGAACTTATTGGATGCACAAGATTGGTTAAAAATCCTAATTGGACAAGAGTAACCCTAGGGTGGACGAAAATGACATAAATATTCATCCAATGACACAAACACACTTATTGGTTGCACAAGATTGGTTAAAAACCCTAATTGGACAAGCATAAGCCTAGGGAGGACGAAAATGACCTAAATGTTCATCCAATGACACAAATGAACTTATTGGATGCACAAGATTCGTTAGAAACCCTAATTGGAGAAGAATAACCCTAGGGTGGACGAAAATGACCTAAATATTCATCCAATGACACAAACACACTTATTGGATGCACAAGATTGGTTAAAAACCCTAATTGGACAAGAATAAGCCTAGCGAGGATGAAAATGACCTATATGTTCATCTAATGATACAAACACACCTATTCGATGCACAAGATTGGTTAAAAACCCTAATTGTACAAGAATAAGCCTAGGGAGGACGAAAATAACTTAAATGTTCACCCAATGACACAAAGATACCTATTGGATTGACAAGATTGGTTAAAAACCCAAATTGGAAAAGAATAAGCCTAGTGAGAACGAAAATGACCTAAATGTTTATCTAGTGACACAAATGAACTTATTGGATGCACAAGATTGGTTTAAAACCCTAATAGAACTAGAATAAGCCTTGGGAGGACAAAATTGACCTAAATGTTCATCCAATGACACAAACACACCTATTGGATGCACAAGATTGGTTAAAAACCTTAAGTGGACAAGAATAAGCCTTGGGAGGACGAAAATGACCTAAATGTTCATTCAATGACACAAATGAACTTATTGGATGAACAAGATTGGTTAAAAACCCTAATTGGACAAGAGTAACCCTAGGGTGGACGAAAATGACATAAATATTCATCCAATGACACAAACACACTTATTGGTTGCATAAGATTGGTTAAAAACCCTAATTGGACAAGAATAAGCCTAGGGAGGACGAAAATGACCTAAATGTTCATCCAATGACACAAATGAACTTATTGGATGCACAAGATTGGTTAGAAACCCTAATTGGACAAGAATAACCCTAGCGTGGACGAAAATGACCTAAATATTCATCCAATGACACAAACACACTTATTGGATTCACAAGATTGGTTAAAAACCATAATTGGACAAGAATAAGCCTAGCGAGGGTGACAATGACCTAAATGTTCATCAAATGATACAAACACACCTATTCAATGCATAAGATTGGTTAAAAACCCTAATTGTACAAGAATAAGCCTAGGGAGGACGAAAATAACTTAAATGTTCATCCAATGACACAAAGATACCTATTGGATTGACAAGATTGGTTAAAAACCCAAATTGGAAAAGAATAAGCCTAGTGAGAACGAAAATGACCTAAATGTTTATCTAGTGACATAAATGAACTTATTGGATGCACAAGATTGGTTTAAAACCCTAATAGGACAAGAATAAGCCTAGGAAGGACAAAATTGACCTAAATGTTCAACCAATGACTCAAACACACCTATTGGATGCACTAGATTGCTTAAAACCCTAATTGGACAAGAATAAGACTAAGGAGGACGAAAATGACTTAGATGTTCATCCAATGACACAAACACACCTATTGGATGCACAAGATTGGTTAAAAACCATAAGTGGACAAGAATAAGCCTTGGGAGGACGAAAATGACCTAAATGTTCATTCAATGACACAAATGAACTTATTGGATTCACAACATTGGTTAAAAACCCTAATTGGACAAGAGTAACCCTAGGGTGGACGAAAATGACATAAATATTCATCCAATGACACAAACACACTTATTGGTTGCACAAGATTGGTTAAAAACCCTAATTGGACAAGAATAAGCCTAGGGAGGACGAAAATGACCTAAATGTTCATCCAATGACACAAACACACCTACTGGATGCACAAGATTGCTTAAAAACCCTAATTGGACAAGAATAAGCCTATGGTGGACGAAAATGACCTAAATGTACATCCAATGACACAAACACACCTATTGGATGCACAAGATTCCTTAAAACCCCTAATTAAACACGAATAAGACTAGGGAGAACAAAAATGACCTAAATGTTCATCCAATGAAACAAACACACCTATTGGAAGCACAAGATTGATTAAAAACCCTAATTGTACAAGTATAAGACAAGGGAGGACGAAAATGACCTAAATGTTCATCCAATGACACAAACACACCTATTGGATGTACAAGATTGGTTAAAAACCCTAATTGGACAAGAATAAGCGTAGGGAGGACGAAAATGACCTAAATGTTTATCCAATGACACAAATGAACTTATTGGATGCACAAGATTGGTTAAAACCCCTAATTGGACAAGAATAAGCCTAGGGTGGACAAAAATGTCCTAAATGTTCATCCAATGACACAAATGAACTTATTGGATGCACAAATTTGGTCTAAAACCCTAATTGGACAAGAATAACACTAGGGAGGACGAAAATGACCTAAATGTTCATCCAATGACACAAACACACTTATGGGATGCTAAAGATTGGTTAAAAACCCTAATTGGATAAGAATAAGCGTAGGGAGGACGAAAATGACCTAAATGTTCTTCCAATGACACAAATCAACTTATTGGATGCACAAGATTGGTTAAAAACCCTAATTGGACAAGAATAAGCCTAGGGTGGACGAAAATGACCTAAATGTTCATCCAATGACACAAACACACTTATTGGATGCACAGGATTGCTTAAAAACCCTAATTGGACAAGAATATGCCTAGGGAGGAAGAAAATGACCTAAATGTTCATCCAATGACACAAATGAACTACTTGGATGCACAAGATTGCTTAAAAACCATAATTGGACATGAATAAGCCTAGGGAGGACGAAAATGATGTAAATGTACATCCAATGACACAATTGAACTTATAGGATGCACAAGATTGATTAAAAACCCTAATTGGAAAAGAATAAGCCCAGGGAGGAGAAAATGACCTAAATGTTCATCCAATGACACAAACACACGTATTGGATGCATAAGATTGGTTAAAAACCCTAATTGGACAAGAATAAGCTTAAGGAGGACGAAAATGACCTAAATCTACATCCAATGACACAAACACACCTATTGGACGCACAAGAATGGTTAAAATCCCTAATTGGACAACAATAAGCCTAGGGAGGACGAAAGTGACCTAAATTTTCATCCAATGACACAAACACACCTTTTGGATGCACAAGATTGGTTAACAACCCTAATTGGACAAAAATAAGCCTAGGGAGGACGAAAATGACTTAAATTTTCATCAAATGACACAAATGAACTTATTGGATGCACAAGATTGGTTAAAAATCCTAATTGGAGAAAAATAAGCCAAGGGAGGACATAAATGACCTAAATGTACATCCAATGGCATAAATGAACATATTGGATTCACAAGATTGGTTAAAAACCCTAATTGGACAAAAATAAACCCAGGGAGGACCAAAATGACCTAAATGTTCATCCAATGATACAAATGAAGTTATTGGATGCACAAGATTGCTTAAAAACCATAATTGGACAAGAATAAGACTAAGGAGGACGAAAATGACCTAAAGGTACATCAATTGACGCAAATGAACTTATTGGATGCACAAGATTGGTTAAAAACCCGAATTGGACAAGAATAAGCCTAGGGAGGAGAAAATGACCTAAATGTTCATCAAATGACACAAACACTCCTATTGGATGCACAAGATTGGTTAAAAACCCTAATTGGACAAGAATAAGCTTAGGGAGGACGAAAATGAACTAAATGTTAATCCAATGACACAAATGAACTTATTGGATGCACAAGATTGCTTAAAAACCATAATTGGACAAGAATAAGCCTAGGGAGGACGAAAATGACCTAAATGTACATCCAATGACACAAACACAACTATTGGATGCACAAGAATGGTTGAAAACCCTAATTGGACAACAATATGCCTTGGGAGGACGAAAATGACCTAAATGTTCATTCAATGACACAAATGAACTTATTGGATGCACAAGATTGGTTAGAAACCCTAATTGGACAAGAATAACCCTAGGGTGGACGAAAATGACCTAAATATTCATCCAATGACACAAACACACTTATTGGATGCACAAGATTGGTTAAAAACCCTAATTGTACAAGAATAAGCCTAGGGAGGACGAAAATAACTTAAATGTTCACCCAATGACACAAACATACCTATTGGATGGACAAGATTGGTTAAAAACCCAAATTTGAAAAGAATAAGCCTAGTGAGAACGAAAATGACCTAAATTTTCATCCAATGACACAAACACACCTATTGGATGCACAAGATTGGTTCAAAACCCTAATTGGACAAGAATAAGCCTTGGGAGGACGAAAATGACCTAAATGTTCATTCAATGACACAAATGAACATATTGGATGCACAAGATTGGTTAGAAACCCTAATTGAACAAGAATAACCCTAGGGCGGACGAAAATGTCCTAAATATTCATCCAATGACACAAACACACTTATTGGATGCACAAGATTGGTTAAAAACCGTAATTGGACAAGAATAAGCCTAGGGAAGACGAAAATGACCTAAATGTTCATCCAATGACACAAACACACCTATTGGATGCACAAGATTGCTAAAAAACCCTAATTGGACAAGAATAAGCCTATGGTGGACAAAAATGACCTAAATGTACATCCAATGACACAAACACACCTATTGGATGCACAAGATTGCTTAAAAACCCTAATTGGACAAGAATAAGACTAGGGAGGACGAAAATGACTTAAAAGTTCATCCAATGACACAAACACACCTATTGGATGCACAAGATTTCTTAAAAACCCTAATTAAACAAGAATAAGACTAGGGAGGACGAAAATGACCTAAATGTTCATCCAATGAAACAAATACACCTATTTGATACACACGATTGATTAAAAACCCTAATTGTACAGGAATAAGACTAGGGAGGATGAAAATGACCTAAATGTTCATCCAATGACACAAACACACCTAATGGATGCACAAGGTTGGTTAAAAACCCTAATTGGACAAGAATAAGCTTAGGGAGGACGAAAATGACCTAAATGTTTATCCAATGACACAAATGAACTTATTGGATGCACAAGATTGGTTAAAACCTTAATTGGACAAGAATATGCCTAGGGTTGACGAAAATGACCTAAATGTTCATCCAATGGCACAATTGAACTTATTGGATGCACAAGATTGGTTAAAAACACTAATTGGACAAGAATAAGCCTAGGGACGACGAAAATGACCTAAATGTTCATCCAATGACACAATGAACTTACTGGATGCACAAAATTGCTTAAAAAACCTAATTGGAAAAGAATAAGCCTATGGTGGACGAAAATGACCTAAATGTTTATCAGTGACACAAATGAACTTCTTGGATGCACAAGATAGGTTTAAAACCCTAATTGGACAAGAATAAGCCTAGGGAGGACGAAATTGACCTAAATGTTCATCCAATGACTCAAACACACCTATTGGATGCACTAGATTGCTTAAAACCCTAATTGGACAAGAATAAGACTAAGGAGGACGAAAATGACCTAGATGTTCATCCAATGACACAAACACACCTAATGGATGCACAAGATTGGTTAAAAACCCTAATTGTACAAGAATAAGACAAGGGAGGACGAAAATGACCTAAATGTTCATCCAATGACACAAACACACCTATTGGATGTACAAGATTGGTTAAAAACCCTAATTGGACAAGAATAAGCGTAGGGAGGACGAAAATGACCTAAATGTTTATCCAATGACACAAATGAACTTATTAGATGCACAAGATTGGTTAAAAACCCTAATTGGACAAGAATAAGCCTAGGGTGGACAAAAATGTCCTAAATGTTCATCCATTGACACAAATGAACTTATTGGATGCACAAATTTGGTCTAAAACCCTAATTGGACAAGAATAACACTAGGGAGGACGAAAATGACCTAAATGTTCATCCATTGACACAAATGAACTTATTGGATGCAGAAGATTCGTTAGGAACCCTAATTGGACAAGAATAAGCCTAGGGTGGACGGAAATGACCTAAATGTTCATCCAATGACACAAACACAATTATGGGATGCTAAAGATTGGTTAAAAACCCTAATTGGATAAGAATAAGCGTAGGGAGGACGAAAATGACCTAAATGTTCATCCAATGACACAAATCAACTTATTGGATGCACAAGATTGGTTAAAAACCCTAATTGGACAAGAATAAGCCTAGGGTGGACGAAAATGACCTAAATGTTCATCCAATGACACAAACACACTTATTGGATGCACAGGATTGCTTAAAAACCCTAATTGGACAAGAATAAGCCTAGGGAGGAAGAAAATGACCTAAATGTTCATCCAATGACACAAATGAACTACTTGGATGCACAAGATTGCTTAAAAATCATAATTGGACATGAATAAGCCTAGGGAGGACGAAAATGATGTAAATGTACATCCAATAACACAATTGAACTTATAGGATGCACAAGATTGGTTAAAAACCCTAATTGGAAAAGAATAAGCCCAGGGAGGAGAAAATGACCTAAATGTTCATCCAATGACACAAACACACGTATTGGATGCATAAGATTGGTTAAAAACCCTAATTGGACAAGAATAAGCTTAAGGGGGACGAAAATGACCTAAATCTACATCCAATGACACAAACACACCTATTGGACGCACAAGAATGGTTAAAATCCCTAATTGGACAACAATAAGCCTAGGGAGGACGAAAATGACCTAAATTTTCATCCAATGACACAAACACACCTTTTGGATGCACAAGATTGGTTAACAACCCTAATTGGACAAAAATAAGCCTAGGGAGGACGAAAATGACTTAAATTTTCATCGAATGACACAAATGAACTTATTGGATGCACAAGATTGGTTAAAAATCCTAATTGGAGAAAAATAAGCCAAGGGAGTACATAAATGACCTAAATGTACATCCAATGGCATAAATGAACATATTGGATTCACAAGATTGGTTAAAAACCCTAATTGGACAAAAATAAACCCAGGGAGGACCAAAATAACTTAAATGTTCATCCAATGATACAAATGAAGTTATTGGAAGCACAAGATTGCTTAAAAACCATAATTGGACAAGAATAAGCCTAAGGAGGACGAAAATGACCTAAAGGTACATCAATTGACGCAAATGAACTTATTGGATGCA
>JBBPBR010000007.1:26031516-26068628 GCA_037974775.1 Cicer pinnatifidum | reverse complement strand
CCCTAATTGGACAACAATAAGCCTAGGGATGACGAAAGTGACCTAAATTTTAATCCAATGACACAAACACACCTTTTGGATGCACAAGATTGGTTAACAACCCTAATTCGACAAAAATAAGCCTAGGGAGGACGAAAATGACTTAAATTTTCATCGAATGACACAAATGAACTTATTGGATGCACAAGATTGGTTAAAAATCCTAATTGGAGAAAAATAAGCCAAGGGAGGACATAAATGACCTAAATGTACATCCAATGGCATAAATGAACATATTGGATTCACAAGATTGGTTAAAAACTCTAATTGGACAAAAATAAACCCAGGGAGGACCAAAATGACCTAAATGTTCATCCAATTATACAAATGAAGTTATTGGATGCACAAGATTGCTTAAAAACCATAATTGGACAAGAATAAGCCTAAGGAGGACGAAAATGACCTAAAGGTACATCAATTGACGCAAATGAACTTATTGGATGCACAAGATTGGTTAAAAACCCGAATTGGACAAGAATAAGCCTAGGGAGGAGAAAATGACCTAAATGTTCATCAAATGACACAAACACTCCTATTGGATGCACAAGATTGGTTAAAAACCCTAATTGGACAAGAATAAGCTTAGGGAGGACGAAAATGAACTAAATGTTAATCCAATGACACAAATGAACTTATTGGATGCACAAGATTGCTTAAAAACCATAATTGGACAAGAATAAGCCTAGGGAGGACGAAAATGACCTAAATGTACATCCAATGACACAAACACAACTATTGGATGCACAAGAATGGTTGAAAACCCTAATTGGACAACAATAAGCCTTGGGAGGACGAAAATGACCTAAATGTTCATTCAATGACACAAATGAACTTATTGGATGCACAAGATTGGTTAGAAACCCTAATTGGACAAGAATAACCCTAGGGTGGACGAAAATGACCTAAATATTTATCCAATGACACAAACACACTTATTGGATGCACAAGATTGGTTAAAAACCCTAATTGTACAAGAATAAGCCTAGGGAGGACGAAAATAACTTAAATGTTCACCCAATGACACAAACATACCTATTGGATGGACAAGATTGGTTAAAAACCCAAATTGGAAAAGAATAAGCCTAGTGAGAACGAAAATGATCTAAATTTTCATCCAATGACACAAACACACCTATTGGATGCACAAGATTGGTTCAAAACCCTAATTGGACAAGAATAAGCCTTGGGAGGACGAAAATGACCTAAATGTTCATTCAATGACACAAATGAACATATTGGATGCACAAGATTGGTTAGAAACCCTAATTGAACAAGAATAACCCTAGGGCGGACGAAAATGACCTAAATATTCATCCAATGACACAAACACACTTATTGGATGCACAAGATTGGTTAAAAACCCTAATTGGACAAGAATAAGCTAGGGAAGACGAAAATGACCTAAATGTTCATCCAATGACACAAACACACCTATTGGATGCACAAGATTGCTTAAAAACCCTAATTTGACAAGAATAAGCCTATGGTGGACAAAAATGACCTAAATGTACATCCAATGACACAAACACACCTATTGGATGCACAAGATTGCTTAAAAACCCTAATTGGACAAGAATAAGACTAGGGAGGACGAAAATGACTTAAATGTTCATCCAATGACACAAACACACCTATTGGATGCACAAGATTTCTTAAAAACCCTAATTAAACAAGAATAAGACTAGAGAGGACGAAAATGACCTAAATGTTCATCCAATGAAACAAATACACCTATTGGATGCACACGATTGATTAAAAACCCTAATTGTACAGGAATAAGACTAGGGAGGATGAAAATGACCTAAATGTTCATCCAATGACACAAACACACCTAATGGATGCACAAGGTTGGTTAAAAACCCTAATTGGACAAGAATAAGCTTAGGTAGGACGAAAATGACCTAAATGTTTATCAAATGACACAAATAAACTTATTGGATGCACAAGATTGGTTAAAAACCCTAATTGGACAAGAATATGCCTAGGGTTGACGAAAATGACATAAATGTTCATCCAATGGCACAATTGAACTTATTGGATGCACAAGATTGGTTAAAAACACTAATTGGACAAGAATAAGCCTAGGGACGACGAAAATGACCTAAATGTTCATCCAATGACACAATGAATAAGCCTATGGTGGACGAAAATGACCTAAATGTTTATCAGTGACACAAATGACACAAACACACTTATTGGATGCACATGATTGCTTTAAAACCCTAATTGGACAAGAATAAGCCTAGGGAGGATGCAAATTACCTACATGTTCATCCAATGACACAAATGAACTACTTGGATGCACAAGATTGCTTAAAAACATTAATTGGACAAGAATAAACCTAGGGA
Source organism: Cicer pinnatifidum (assembly GCA_037974775.1). NCBI lineage: Eukaryota > Viridiplantae > Streptophyta > Magnoliopsida > Fabales > Fabaceae > Cicer > Cicer pinnatifidum. Next base: position 26,066,240 of record JBBPBR010000007.1, on the reverse strand, counting down.
GGACGAAAATGACATAGATGTACATCCAATGACACAAATAAAGTTATTGGATGCACAAGATTGATTAAAAACCCTAATTGGACAAGAATAAGCCTAGGGAGGAGAAAATGACCTAAATGTTCATCCAATGACACAAACACACCTATTGGATGCACAAGATTGGTTAAAAACCCTAATTGGAAAAGAATAAGCTTAGGGAGGACGAAAATGACCTAAATGTTAATCCAATGACACCAATGAACTTATTGGATGCACAAGATTGCTTAAAAACCATAATTTGACAAGAATAAGCCTAGGGTGGACGAAAATGACCTAAATGTTCATCCAATGACACAATTGAATGATGGTGTATGTAACCTCCGTTTGATAGAAAACTATGCGGAAGAATGCCTATTCTAACAATTATCCGCAGTAGTTTAACAAATTCTAAATTTATTAAACACAACATTAAACAAGGTCCCTAATAAACAATTCTAATAAATGTCAAACTATATGGATCATTGTATATATAGAGAAATGCATCAGAAACAATTATTATTCAAGATGTTGATTTTCATGCAATCATGTTAAGACAATCAATCATGTAAATTCACTTAACACATAATCTTTATCATGCATTCAATCAATATTAAAAACGTAATAATTGTAGAAATTTAAATGAGATAAGGGAAAGAAAAGTGTACGAGGATTTTTATACTGGTTCAGCCATCTCGTGACGACTTACATCCAGTCCTAAGATCCAACTGGATCTTAGCCTTTCTTATAGAACTTCTTAGACTATTCTACCTGTTCTATCTTTCCCTCCCTGAATTCCCAAGTTTAAGTCCCATAAACTTGACCAAGAATTCAGTCAAGCGTCTTCTTGTTGACAGCTCTCAACCTCGAAGAACACTACCAGTAACAACTGGATTTTCTCAAAGTAATATGGTTACAGAAAATGATTTACAGAAATTGAAACAGATCAATTTTACAAAGTTCTTGATCTTCCTTCTTCTCAAAGCAATCTTTCTCAATTCAGTCTTTTTCAATCCTTGTTGATCACAAATGTAGATTGTTCATGGCTGAAAAAGATGTTCAAAGTAATATCAGTTGAGAAATAATTAGTGGTATATGATTGTTATTGATATTATGAAGTTTTGTTATCAAGAGATAATATCAAGTTGTTGTGAGAAGAAGAGAATGAAAGCAGTTTATATAGTTTCAGTAAAAACAACACATGAATCAATTTGGCCAATCGATTCATTAAAGTTATATAGCATCCTAATCGATTGATCCAATCGATTTCGCGAATCTTGTTTTTCTTGAATCTTGAAACTGCATAACCTAATCGATTTAGCTAATCGATTATTTTAAATGAGTTCTTCAGACTTTGATGAATGTATATAATTGAATCGATTGTCATAATCGACTTGAAGTGTTTTGTTCAAACAACGAGATCAAAACAATCGATGTACTTAATCGATTCAACCATTTCAGTCATCTCTGTTTCTAAAACTTTTTGTACCAATCGATTTGGTCAATCGATTGTGGACTTTAAGTCTGAAGCACATTTCACTAGTTGGTTCATTCAATCGATTTACCAAGTCGATTGATGCCAACATTTGTTTCAAAAAGAAGTATATAAGTCGATTGTGCTAATCGACTGTGTATGTTCCAGACAAAGGTTATTTTGAAACTTGTTTTAGTGAGTCGATTTGCCTAATCGATTTATTAAACATTGGTTTGGCTCTGGTACATTTACAATCGATTGTGTCAATCGATGTAGACAAACAAAATAAATAAGTGATTGGATTAATAGATTTGCCAAATCGATTTGCTTTGCAAGACATGCCACTGACTTGCTCATTTTAATTTCAGTAAATGTACCAATCGATTTGTCTAATCGATGTAAACAATCAGTTCAGTCTTGGTGATTTAAACAATCGATTTGCCTAATCGATTTGTGGCAAACTGGCTCTCTAACTTGCACAATTTATTTTCTAATAAGTGTACCAATCGATTTGGCTAATCGATTGATAACCTGTTTGATTTTTTCTGAAGATGTGCAAATCGATTTTGCCAATCGATTGGTTAATCCCAGACTGCATAATATCATTCAACCCTGTTACAGAATCGATTTTACTAATCGATTTGCTTATGGATCTTCAAGCTTTTGTTGATTTCTTGAGTTCCAAGCAATTGTCTCAAGTTTGTAGGATTGAATTGTTGTTCCTGAAATTTTTCTCAGTTTACAATGTTAGATTTATTTCAAGCTGTATGTTTGTCAATAATATCAAAAACGAACATATGTCTAACAATCTCCCCCTTTTTGATTTAAGTGACAAACATGCAATTTTAACTTGAGAAACATTTCAAAGGAAAACATTTGTAATAATGACAGTTTTAGTGAAGCTCCTCCTAAATGGAATTTTTATGTAGTAAAATAAGGGTTAGAGCATCAGACAATAACAGAACGTATCACAGTAATGTGCAGATAGTATCAGAGCTTACGACTGGTATAAGAACTGTTAGAAGGTATCAAAAAAACTGTTAAGTACAAGTTATAATTTCTCTCCCCCTTTGTCAATTAAGGCAAAAAGAGGTAAAAGAGAGAAGTTTGCTCCCCCTGAGTTGGTAGCAAACCTGAATACTGCTATACAATGGAACTTGAAAAGATTAGTAACAAGAGCAGTAAATACAGTATGATTATAAACTTAGTTAAAAACAGTTTGGATTAGATCAATAAACAGAAATAGATTATGGCGCGCACTAGAAAATATCAAAATGAAATGCAACAGTCAATATGATCAATATGCTCAAATATTTCATTAATCAATAGTCAAGTACATTCAACTAATTCATTACATAGAAAAGAGCAAAACAGGAAAAAAAAACAAAACAACTAAGAATCCTAAAGTCCTAAACGCCTAGAGTTTGCTGGTCCTCATTATTATCTGGGGATGAGGCTGAGACCGCTGTATTAACCTCAGCATGTGTCTCCTCATCATGAGTTGCAGCAACATCTACGTGTGTTGGAGCTGGTTCTTCAGCCGCTTGTCTTCCGATTTCAGCAACATCGCTGAAGGACAACTTGATGCTCAGATGTTCCTGAATAGCTGCCACGTCTTGTGCAATCTGGTTCTGATCGGATTGAATCTTCTGGATTGCAGCCTCCATTCTCTCATTCAATGCCTCCATCCTGGCGTTGTGAGCCGCTTGAGCTGCCATAAATTCAAGCAATTTGGTGAGCACCTTAGATTCTGCTGAAACTGACTCTGCAGCTGGTGGTTCAACACTTTGCTGGGTTTGTTCAGCATTGGCTTGAGGTCGCTTCCAAATGCCATTCACCTTGCGCAGCTGCATTTGGTTCACGATGGATTCACCAAATGTCAGAATGGTCTTGGACACTTCTTCACCCTTGAGAGATACCTTGAAGTGGGTGAGAATCTTTGTGACCAACTGTGGATACGGAAGCACCAGCTTTCCTTGAACTGCTTCTAGCATGTGTCGAAGAACGATCCATGCCCAGCTCATCTTGAGCTCTTTGCACATACCCCACAGTAGTACAATGTCCAGCCGTTGGACAACCGCGTGATTTCCGGAACGCGGGACAAGCATCCGGGTGAGTGCGTACATCAGCATGCGTTGCTGAACCTTCATCTGGCCTATTGGAAGTGAAACGGATTCCACAAACCCTTCGACCATAAGATCCTGCACGGCTGTTTGCCTATCCAGATACTCTTCCCATCCGTCGTCAGCAGCGTCGGCTTCGGTGCTGCCGTCAACCGAGTTTCCGAAGTAAGGAAGTCCCGACAGGTTCGAGAATTCCTCAAAAGACATAGAGATTTTCTTCCCTTTCACCGTTGCTTTGAATCCTGTATCAGTCATCTTGAACGTAGAGTAGAATGCGCGAATGAGGTTCGGATAAGCGTCAAGTGAGCAGGACATGAAATCTTCCAACCCATGAAATATGAGATGGTTTTGAAACGTAAAACCATCGTTGTCAAAGTAGTTGAAATCCAGAACACGTGCTTCGTGAATCTTCCGTTTGACGAATGCCGGTGGAAGCTTGAATTCCTCAGCTTGCTTGTGTTGAGAAGCAGCAGTCTTCTGTTGTGGAGTTGCCTTCTTTTGAGGTGTAGTCTTCTTCTGAGGTGTTGAAGAAGCACCCTTTTTCTTCTGCTTCTTTTGCGATATCTCCTTCATCGCATCAGCTAACAACTTTTCAGTTGGAGCTTCTTTCCTCTTCTTTGGTTTTCCTTGCTCTACGACAATACCTTTGCCTTTGTCTTGAGCAGCAATCTTGTGTGTAGGAATTGGAACCCTTTTGGGAAGAGTGGGTGGTGGAGATGGAGTCCTCCCACTTGAAGAAGAAGAAGAAGGAGAAAATGAAGGAGTTCTGGGTTGAGTCTGTTTTACACGTGCCATTTTTGGAATATGTGATCTTGAAAAAACAAAGATAAATCAAAGAAGGATGTTTATGTGGGTTGAAAGCAGAAAAACAGAGAAGATTTGAGTGAGTTTGCAGAGAGTTTGAAGGTGAAATCGATTTGAGGTAGTGAAAGGAAGTGGTTGGAATCGATTGTCACTGTTCCTTTTATAGAAGCAGATGCATCAATCGATTGGTCCAATCGATTTGATGACCGTTACTGGGGAAGTCCAATCATCAGAGCCGTTAGATACTGCAACGGCTAGTAAAAACAACGTAACGGTAACAATGTCAATCGATTACCCAAATCGATTCCTTTAGTTACTCAATCGATTTCCCTAATCGATTTCGTATCAACTCAGCAGTTTTCATACCAGTTCAGAACTAAATCCATCGCAGAATCGATTTCCCAAATCGATTCTTTAAAAAGAGAAACACAAACCAGATCTATCAATCGATTTCCCAAATCGATTTCGAGCATGTTTAGAAATCTTTCATATCAGTCTAGAAGTTTTCTTGTCTCAGCATCGATTATCCAAATCGATTCTTTAAATAAAGATTCACACTTATTTAAGTCAATCGATTTCCCAAATCGATTTCGCGTGCAAACTTTAAGAAAATAGACATATTATGGGTCTAGTCGATTAGGGCAATCGATTTTATAAAAAATTTTCCTGTGTAGCCACAGGACAATCGATATACCCAATCGATTAGACACATAGATCAGATCTGACTAGGATCTATTATGCCCAATTTCATCCTAATGTGATGTATGCCATTCTCTTCACAGTAAGTATCAAAAGAATCATTTTGGAATTCACCTCCATGATCACTTTTGATGGACATAATTTTCTGACTTGTTTCATTTTGAACTAATTTTGCGAACTTTTTGAAAACAGAAAAAGTATCACTTTTATGAGTCAGAAAGTAGGTCCAAGTGAATCTAGAATAGTCATCGATTAACACAAATCCATACAAGTTACCTCCAAAACTTCTCACTTGGGATGGTCCAAACAAATCCATGTGGATAAGTTGCAAAACCCTATTGGTTTTGACCATATATATTGGGGGAAACGAAGACTTAACAAGCTTACTTTTCTCACAAGAATCACACAGCCTATCCTTAGAAAACTTTCTATTGGGAAGACCTATGACTAACTGCTTGCTAACAAGTCTATTCAAATGATCAATATGAATGTGTGCAATGCGTTTATGCCATAACCATGTTTCATCAGCATTTGATAATAAGCAACAAACAGAATTAGCAGGCATAGAAGTTAAGTCCAACATGTAAATATTATTCACTCTATTACCTACCAGTTTCATGCTTCTATCAAGTTCATACTCAATAATGCAGGAAAGTGGCGAAAAACTCACTTGAAAGCCGTTATCACACAGTTGACTTATGCTTAGAAGATTGTGCTTCAATTCTTCTACGTATAAGACATTTTTTATGATAACAGTTGATTCGCTGCCTATGTCACCAATTCCGCAGATCTTACCCTTATTCTTGTCACCATATTTGACAAATCCATCTTCTTTTAGGCTTAGGGACAGGAACACAGATTTGTCCCCTGTCATGTGCTTTGAGCATCCATTATCAAGATACCATTGGTGTTTAGTGGATCTCAAGCATACCTGCAATAAGATTAGAATTTAATTTTAGGTCCCCAATGCAAATTGGGTCCTGGGGGGTCAATTTTAACATCTTGTGTCTTAATCTTCCAAATTTGTTTACATCTTCTATTGGCAAGTCTCTTAAATTTGCAATTGTAAACAAAATGTCCTTTTCTACAACAGAAATGACAAGTGACAGTAGAGGATGCATACTGTTTTGGTTTGACAAAGACTTTATGCAAGTGACTAGACTTAGCAAATTTTTGGTGATGTTTAACATTACCATATCCTATGCCATGTTTAGTCATATTCTGATTTGCATGCATTTTCTTGTTAAAACCAAGTCCAGATTTTATATTGACATTTCTCTGGTTGCTAAGAATATTATTCAGTTTATCCTTTCTACTAGAGAATTTCAATAAATCAGACTTCAATAATGCAACAGAATTCTCAAGATCAATGCATTTGGCAGATTTATCATGTGAGTCCTTTTTTAATTGTTCACATAAGTCCTCAATCTTTTTATAATCAATTTTCATTTGATCATGCAACATACATTGTTGTTCAAGCATTTTCTTAGTGCTAACTAACTGCTTAACAGATTTAACATATTCAGCATGCAGTTCATTAAATGCATCTTGCAGTTCATCAAAAGAAGGATTATATTGAGAGCTTACCTCACTTTCTGATTCAGAATCCGTGTTAGCCATGAGGCACATATTTGCTTCTTCAGTTTCGGAAGATATGGAGGATTCTTCATTGTCATTCCACGCAATATATGCTTTTCTGTTTTTCTGAGCTGGTTCCTTGCCTTTAGTTTTGGAATTTCTTTTTTTGTTCTGCAGCTTGTAACAATCAGCCTTTATATGACTAGGTTTTCCACATTCATAGCATGTGACTGTTTTACTGTCATTGTTTTTCGAGCTGGATTGTTTTCTGAATTTACTGTCTTTCTTTTTCAGAAATTTCTTAAATTTCATGACAAGTAACCCCAGTTCAGGTTCCTCATCATCCTCACTACTTGATTCATCTGAGCTGGTCTCATGTTCAGATTTAGACTGATGTGTTTGGGCTTTCAACGACAATCCTTTACGTTTCCTATCAACTTGCTCAGCTTCATTGAGTCTATGTAGTTCCATCTCATGCTCCCTCAGTTTTCCAAACAATGTAGCTATTGTCATGCTTCCTAGATCCTTAGATTCTGCAATGGCAGTGATTTTCGGCTGCCATTCCCTAGTCAAACACCTCATCACCTTGCTAATTTGCTGATCATTATCAATCTCCTTGCCTAAGGCATTTAGGTTGTTGACTATGTGCGTGAACCGGGTCTGCATGTCGTTTACTGATTCTTCTTTCTTTATGCTAAACAATTCGTACTCGTGCATGAGAGTATTTATCCGAGCTCTCTTTACGTCTGTGGTTCCTTCATGCGTCTGCTGAAGTGTATCCCACATTTGTTTTGCTGTTTTGCAATTTGAGACTCTGAAGAATTCATCATGACTCAAGGCAGCAGTTATAATGTTCTTGGCTTTGGAGTTGTACCCAACTTTCTTTTTGACATCCTCAGACTAGTCACTTTTTGGCTTCAGGATTGCTGATCCACCAGTACCTGCTATGGTTGGCAAAAAAGGTCCATTTTCTACTGCATCTAAAATGTCAATACCACTAGCTTCAAGAAAAATTAACATGCGTTGTTTCCAATACATGTATACGGCCCCGTTAAAGGCAGGAGGCCTAGCTAAAGATGCACCCTCTCCTAGGAAATCAGAGGTCATGATTTTTGATGAGAGTTACTCTAACAAAAATAGGCTCTGATACCAATTGATGGTATATGTAACCTCTGTTTGATAGAAAAATATGCGGAAGAATGCTTATTCTAACAATTATGCGCAGCAGTTTAACAAATTCTAAATTTATTAAACACAACATTAAACAAGGTCCCTAATAAACAATTCTGATGAATGTCAAACTATATGGATCATGGTATATATGGAGAAATGCATCAGAAACAATTATTATTCAAGATGTTGATTTACATGCAATCATGTTAAGACAATGAATCATGTAAATTCACTTAACACAAAATCTTTATCATGCATTCAATCAATATCAAAAACGTAATAATTGCATAAATTTAAACGAGATAAGGGAAAGAAAAGTGTACGCGGATTTTTATACTGGTTCAGCCGTCTCGTGACGACTTACATCCAGTCCTAAGATCCAACTGGATCTTAGCCTTTCTTATAGAACTTCTTAGAATCAGTTTACAGATTATACACAGCGCCTCGCACCAATCATAAACTATTCTACCTGTTCTATCTTTCCCTCCCTGAATTCCCAATTTTAAGTCCCATAAACTTGACCAAGAATTCAGTCAAGTGTCTTCTTGTTGACAGCTCTCAACCTCGAAGAACACCACCAGTAACAACTGGATTTTCTCAAAGTAATATGGTTACATAAAATGATTTACAGAAATTAAAACAGATCAATTTTACAAAGTTCTTGATCTTCCTTCTTCTCAAAGCAATCTTTCTCAATTCAGTCTTTTTCAATCCATGTTGATCACAAATGTAGATTGTTCATGGCTAAAAAAGATGTTCAAAGTAATATCAGTTGAGAAAGAATTAGTGGTATATGATTGTTATTGATATTATGAAGTTTTGTTATCAAGAGATAATATCAAGTTGTTGTGAGAAGAAGAGAATGAAAGCAGTTTATATAGTTTCAGGAAAAACAACACATGAATCGATTTGGCCAATCGATTCATTAAAGTTATATAGCATCCTAATCGATTGATCCAATCGATTTAGCGAATCTTGTTTTTCTTGACTCTTGAAACTGCATAACCTAATCGATTATTTTAAATGAGTTCTTCAGACTTTGATGAATGTATATAATTGAATCGATTGTCATAATCGACTTGAAGTGTTTTGTTCAAACAACGAGATCAAAACAATCGATGTACTTAATCGATTCAACCATTTCAGTCATTTCTGTTTCTAAAAATTTTTGTACCAATCGATTTGGTCAATCGATTGTGGACTTTAAGTCTGAAGCACATTTCACCAGTTGGTTCATTCAATCGATTTACCAAGTCGATTGATGCCAACATTTGTTTCAAAAAGGAGTATATAAGGTTATTTTGAAACTTGTTTTAGTGAATCGATTTGCCTAATCGATTTATTAAATATTGGTTTGGCTCTGGGACATTTACAATCGATTGTGTCAATCGATGTAGACAAACAAAATAAATAAGTGATTGGATTAATCGATTTGCCAAATCGATTTGCTTTGTAAGACATGCCACTGACTTGCACATTTTAATTTCAGTAAATGTACCAATCGATTTGTCTAATCGATGTAAACAATCAGTTCAGTCTTGGTGATTTAAACAATCGATTTGCCTAATCGATTTGTGGCAAACTGGCTCTCTGACTTGCACAATTTATTTTCTAATAAGTGTACCAATCGATTTGGCTAATCGATTGATAACCTGTTTGATTTTTTCAAAAGATGTGCAAATTGATTGTGCCAATCGATTGGTTAATCCCAGACTGCATAATATCATTCAACCCTGTTATAGAATCGATTTTACTAATCAATTTGCTTATGGATCTTCAAGCTTTTGTTGATTTCTTGAGTTCCAAGCAATTGTCTCAAGTTTGTAGGATTGAATTGTTGTTCCTGAAATTTTTCTCTGTTTACAATGTTAAATTTATTTCAAGTTGTATGTTTGTCAATAATATCAAAAACGAACATATGTCTAACATTGAACTTAATGGATGCACAAGATTCCTTAAAAACCCTAATTAAACAAGAATAAGACTAGGGAGGACGAAAATGACCTAAATGTTCATCCAATGAAACAAACACACCTATTGGATGCACAAGATTGATTAAAAAACCTAACTGTACAAGAATAAGACTAGGGAGGACGAAAATGACCTAAATGTTCATCCAGTGACACAAACACACCTATTGGATGCACAAGATTGGTTAAAAACCCTGATTGTACAAGAATAAGACTAGGGAGGACGAAAATGACCTAAATGTTCATCCAATGACAAAAAAACATTTCATGGATGCTAAAGATTGGTTAAAAACCCAAATTGGACAAGAATAAGCCTAGGGTGGACGAAAATGACCTAAATGTTCATCCAATGACACAAATGAACTTATTGGATGCACAAGTTTGGTTTAAAACCATAATTGGACAAGAATAAGACTAGGGAGGACGAAAATGACCTAAATGTTCATTCAATGACACAAATGAACTTATTGGATGCACAAGATTGGTTAGAAACCCTAATTGGACAAGAATAACCCTAGGGTGGACGAAAATGACCTAAATATTCATCCAATGACACAAACACACTTATTGGATGCACAAGATTGGTTAAAAACCCTAATTGGACAAGAATAATTCTAGGGAGGAAGAAAATGACCTAAATGTTCATCCAATGACACAAACAAACCTATTGGATGCATAAGATTGGTTAAAAACCCTAATTGTACAAGAATAACCCCAGGGAGTACGAAAATAACTTAAATGTTCACCCAATGACACAAACATACCTATTGGATGGACAAGATTGGTTAAAAACCCAAATTGGAAAAGAATAAGCCTAGTGAGAACGAAAATGACCTAAATGTTTATCCAGTGACACAAATGAACTTATTGGATGCAAAAGATTGGTTTAAAACCCTAATTGGACAAGAATAAGCCTAGGGAGGACGAAATTGACCTAAATGTTCATCCAATGACTCAAACACACCTATTGGATGCACTAGATTGCTTAAAATCCTAATTGGACAAGAATAAGACTAAGGAGGACGAAAATGAGATAGATGTTCATCTAATGACACAAATGAACTTATTGGATGCACAAGATTTGTTAAAAACCCTAATTGGACAAGAATAAGCCTAGGGTGGACGAAAATGACTTAAATGTTCATCCAATGACACAAACACACTTATTGGATGCACATGATTGCCTAAAAACCCTAATTGGACAAGAATAAGCCTAGGGAGGAAGAAAATGACCTAAATGTTCATCCAATGACACAAATGAACTACTTGGATGCACAAGATTGCTTAAAAACCGTAATTGGACATGAATAAGCCTAGGGAGGACGAAAATGATGTAAATGTACATCCAATGACACAATTGAACTTATAGGATGCACAAGATTGGTTAAAAACCCTAATTGGAAAAGAATAAGACCAGGGAGGAGAAAATGACCTAAATGTTCATCCAATGACACAAACACACGTATTGGATGCATAAGATTGGTTAAAAACCCTAATTGGACAAGAATAAGCTTAAGGAGGACGAAAATGACCTAAATCTACATCCAATGACACAAACACACCTATTGGACGCACAAGAATGGTTAAAATTCCTAATTGGACAACAATAAGCCTAGGGAGGACGAAAGTGACCTAAATTTTCATCCAATGACACAAACACACCTTTTGGATGCACAAGATTGGTTAACAACCCTAATTGGACAAAAATAAGCCTAGGGAGGACGAAAATGACTTAAGTTTTCATCGAATGACACAAATGAACTTATTGGATGCACAAGATTGGTTAAAAATCTTAATTGGAGAAAAATATGCCAAGGGAGGACATAAATGACCTAAATGTACATCCAATGGCATAAGTGAACATATTGGATTCACAAGATTGGTTAAAAATCCTAATTGGACAAAAATAAACCCAGGGAGGACCAAAATGACCTAAATTTTCATCCAATGATACAAATGAAGTTATTGGATGCAGAAGATTGCTTAAAAACCATAACTGGACAAGAATAAGCCTAGGGAGGACGAAAATGACCTAAAGGTACATCAATTGACGCAAATGAACTTATTGGATGCACAAGATTGGTTAAAAACCCGAATTGGACAAGAATAAGCCTAGGGAGGAGAAAATGACCTAAATGTTCATCCAATGACACAAACACTCCTACTGGATGCACAAGATTGGTTAAAAACCCTAATTGGACAAGAATAAGCTTAGGGAGGACGAAAATGAACTAAATGTTAATCCAATGACACAAATGAACTGATTGGATGCACAAGATTGCTTAAAAACCATAATTGGACAAGAATAAGCCTAGGGAGGACGAAAATGACCTAAATGTACATCCAATGACACAAACACAACTATTGGATGCACAAGAATGGTTGAAAACCCTAATTGGACAACAATAAGCCTTGGGAAGACGAAAATGACCTAAATGTTCATTCAATGACACAAATGAACTTATTGGATGCACAAGATTGGTTAGAAACCCTAATTGGACAAGAATAACCCTAGGGTGGACGAAAATGACCTAAATATTCATCCAATGACACAAACACACTTATTGGATGCACAAGATTGGTTAAAAACCCTAATTGTACAAGAATAAGCCTAGGGAGGACGAAAATAACTTAAATGTCCACCCAATGACACAAACATACCTATTGGATGGACAAGATTGGTTAAAAACCCAAATTGGAAAAGAATAAGCCTAGTGAGAACGAAAATGACCTAAATTTTCATCCAATGACACAAACACACCTATTGGATGCACAAGATTGGTTAAAAACCCTAATTGGACAAGAATAAGCCTTGGGAGGACGAAAATGACCTAAACGTTCATTCAACGACACAAATGAACATATTGGATGCACAAGATTGGTTAGAAACCCTAATTGAACAAGAATAACCCTAGGGCGGACGAAAATGACCTAAATATTCATCCAATGACACAAACACACTTATTGGATGCACAAGATTGGTTAAAAACCCTAATTGGACAAGAATAAGCTTAAGGAGGACGAAAATGACCTAAATCTACATCCAATGACACAAACACACCTATTGGACGCACAAGAATGGTTAAAATTCCTAATTGGACAACAATAAGCCTAGGGAGGACGAAAGTGACCTAAATTTTCATCCAATGACACAAACACACCTTTTGGATGCACAAGATTGGTTAACAACCCTAATTGGACAAAAATAAGCCTAGGGAGGACGAAAATGACTTAAGTTTTCATCGAATGACACAAATGAACTTATTGGATGCACAAGATTGGTTAAAAATCTTAATTGGAGAAAAATATGCCAAGGGAGGACATAAATGACCTAAATGTACATCCAATGGCATAAGTGAACATATTGGATTCACAAGATTGGTTAAAAATCCTAATTGGACAAAAATAAACCCAGGGAGGACCAAAATGACCTAAATTTTCATCCAATGATACAAATGAAGTTATTGGATGCAGAAGATTGCTTAAAAACCATAACTGGACAAGAATAAGCCTAGGGAGGACGAAAATGACCTAAAGGTACATCAATTGACGCAAATGAACTTATTGGATGCACAAGATTGGTTAAAAACCCGAATTGGACAAGAATAAGCCTAGGGAGGAGAAAATGACCTAAATGTTCATCCAATGACACAAACACTCCTACTGGATGCACAAGATTGGTTAAAAACCCTAATTGGACAAGAATAAGCTTAGGGAGGACGAAAATGAACTAAATGTTAATCCAATGACACAAATGAACTTATTGGATGCACAAGATTGCTTAAAAACCATAATTGGACAAGAATAAGCCTAGGGAGGACGAAAATGACCTAAATGTACATCCAATGACACAAACACAACTATTGGATGCACAAGAATGGTTGAAAACCCTAATTGGACAACAATAAGCCTTGGGAGGACGAAAATGACCTAAATGTTCATTCAATGACACAAATGAACTTATTGGATGCACAAGATTGGTTAGAAACCCTAATTGGACAAGAATAACCCTAGGGTGGACGAAAATGACCTAAATATTCATCCAATGACACAAACACACTTATTGGATGCACAAGATTGGTTAAAAACCCTAATTGTACAAGAATAAGCCTAGGGAGGACGAAAATAACTTAAATGTCCACCCAATGACACAAACATACCTATTGGATGGACAAGATTGGTTAAAAACCCAAATTGGAAAAGAATAAGCCTAGTGAGAACGAAAATGACCTAAATTTTCATCCAATGACACAAACACACCTATTGGATGCACAAGATTGGTTAAAAACCCTAATTGGACAAGAATAAGCCTTGGGAGGACGAAAATGACCTAAATGTTCATTCAACGACACAAATGAACATATTGGATGCACAAGATTGGTTAGAAACCCTAATTGAACAAGAATAACCCTAGGGCGGATGAAAATGACCTAAATATTCATCCAATGACACAAACACACTTATTGGATGCACAAGATTGGTTGAAAACCCTAATTGGACAAGAATAAGCCTAGGGAAGACGAAAATGACCTAAATGTTCATCCAATGACACAAACACACCTATTGGATGCACAAGAATCCTTAAAAACCCTAATTGGACAAGAATAAGCATATGGTGGACAAAAATGACCTAAATGTACATCCAATGACACAAACACACCTATTGGATGCACAAGATTGCTTAAAAACCCTAATTGGACAAGAATAAGACTAGGGAGGACGAAAATGACTTAAAAGTTCATCCAATGACACAAACACACCTATTGGATGCACAAGATTTCTTAAAAACCCTAATTAAACAAGAATAAGACTAGGGAGGACGAAAATGACCTAAATGTTCATCCAATGAAACAAATACACCTATTGGATGCACACGATTGAATAAAAACCCTAATTGTACAGGAATAAGACTAGGGAGGATGAAAATGACCTAAATGTTCATCCAATGACAGAAACATACCTATTGGATGCACAAGGTTGGTTAAAAACCCTAATTGGACAAGAATAAGCTTAGGGAGGATGAAAATGACCTAAATGTTTATCCAAAGACACAAATGAACTTATTGGATGCACAAGATTGGTTAAAAACCCTAATTGGACAAGAATATGCCTAGGGTTGACAAAAATGACCTAAATGTTCATCCAATAGCACAATTGAACTTATTGGATGCACAAGTTTGGTTTAAAATCCTAATTGGACAAGAATGAGACTAGAGAGGACGAAAATGACCTAAATGTTCATCCAATGACACAAACACACCTATTGGATGCACAAGATTGGTTAAAAACACTAATTGAACAAGAATAAGCCTAGGGACGACGAAAATGACCTAAATGTTCATCCAATGACACAAATGAACTTACTGGATGCACAAGATTGCTTAAAAAACCTAATTGGAAAAGAATAAGCCTAGGGTGGACGAAAATGACCTAAATGTTTATCAGTGACACAAATGAACTTCTTGGATGCACAAGATAGGTTGAAAACCCTAATTGGACAAGAATAAGCCTAGGGAGGACGAAATTGACCTAAATGTTCATCCAATGACTCAAACACACCTATTGGATGCACTAGATTGCTTAAAACCCTAATTGGACAAGAATAAGACTAAGGAGGACGAAAATGACCTAGATGTTCATCCAATGACACCAACACACCTAATGGATGCAAAAGATTGGTTAAAAACCCTAATTGGACAAGAATAAGCCTTGGGAGGACGAAAATGACCTAAATGTTCAATTGATGACACAAATGAACTTATTGGATGCACAAGATTGGTTAGAAACCCTAATTGGACAAGAATAACCCTAGGGTGGACGAAAATGACCTAAATATTCATCCAATGAAACAAACACACCTATTGGATGCACAAGATTCCTTAAAAACCCTAATTAAACAAGAATAAGACTAGGGAGGACGAAAATGACCTAAATGTTCATCCAATGAAACAAACACACCTATTGGATGCACAAGATTGAATAAAAACCCTAATTGTATAAGAATAAGCCTAGGGTGGACGAAAATGACCTAAATGTTCATCCAATGACACAAAAACACTTCTTGGATGCTAAAGATTGGTTAAAAACCCTAATTGGAAAAGAATAAGCATAGGGAGGATGAAAATGACCTAAATGTTCATCCAATGACACAAATGAACTTATTGGATGCACAAGATTGGTTGAAAACCCTAATTGGACAAGAATAAGCCTAGGGTGGACGAAAATGACCTAAATGTTCATCCAATGACACAAACACACTTATTGGATGCACATGATTGCTTTAAAACCCTAATTGGACAAGAATAAGCCTAGGGAGGACGCAAATGACCTACATGTTCATCCAATGACACAAATGAACAACTTGGATGCACAAGATTGCTTAAAAACATTAATTGGACAAGAATAAGCCTAGGGAGGACGAAAATGACGTAGATGTACATCTAATGACACAAATAAAGTTATTGGATGCATAAGATTGATTAAAAACCCTAATTGGACAAGAATAAGCCTAGGGAGGAGAAAATGACCTAAATGTTCATCCAATGACACAGACACACCTATTGGATGCACAAGATTGGTTAAAAACCCTAATTGGAAAAGAATAAGCTTAGGGAGGACGAAAATGACCTAAATGTTAATCCAATGACACAAATGAACTTATTGGATGCACAAGATTGCTTAAAAACCATAATTGGACAAGAATAAGCCTAGGGTGGACGAAAATGACCTAAATGTTCATCCAATTACACAATTGAATGATGGTATATGTAACCTCTGTTTGATAGAAAACTATGCGGAAGAATGCCTATTCTAACAATTATCCACAGCAGTTTAACAAATTCTAAATTTATTAAACACAACATTAAACAAGGTCCCTAATAAACAATTCTAATGAATGTCAAACTATATGGATCATTGTATATATGCAGAAATGCATCAGAAAAAATTATTATTCAAGATGTTGATTTTCATGCAATCATGTTAAGACAATCAATCATGTAAATTCACTTAACACATAATCTTTATCATGCATTCAATCAATATCAAAAACGTAATAACTGCAGAAATTTAAACGAGATAAGGGAAAGAAAAGTGTACGAGGATTTTTATACTGGTTCAGCCATCTCGTGACGACTTACATCCAGTCCTAAGATCCAACTAGATCTTAGCCTTTCTTATATAACTTCTTAGACTATTCTACCGGTTCTATCTTTCCCTCCCTGAATTCCCAAGATTAAGTCCCATAAACTTGACCAAGAATTCAGTCAAGCGTCTTCTTGTTGACAGCTCTCAACCTCGAAGAACACTACCAGTAACAACTGGATTTTCTCAAAGTAATATGGTTACAGAAAATGATTTACAGAAATTGAAACAGATCAATTTTACAAAGTTCTTGATCTTCCTTCTTCTCAAAGCAATCTTTCTCAATTCAGTCTTTTTCAATCCTTGTTGATCACAAATGTAGATTGTTCATGGCTGAAAAAGATGTTCAAAGTAATATCAGTTGAGAAAGAATTAGTGGTATATGATTGTTATTGATATTATGAAGTTTTGTTATCAAGAGATAATATCAAGTTGTTGTGAGAAGAAGAGAATGAAAGCAGTTTATATAGTTTCAGTAAAAACAACACATGAATCGATTTGGCCAATCGATTCATTAAAGTTATATAGCATCCTAATCGATTGATCCAATCGATTTCGCGAATCTTGTTTTTCTTGAATCTTGAAACTGCATAACCTAATCGATTTAGCTAATCGATTATTTTAAATGAGTTCTTCAGACTTTGATGAATGTATATAATTGAATCGATTGTCATAATCGACGTGAAGTGTTTTGTTCAAACAACGAGATCAAAACAATCGATGTACTTAATCGATTCAACCATTTCAGTCATCTCTGTTTCTAAAACTTTTTATACCAATCGATTTGGTCAATCGATTGTGGACTTTAAGTCTGAAGCACATTTCACTAGTTGGTTCATTCAATCGATTTACCAAGTCGATTGATGCCAACATTTGTTTCAAAAAGTAGTATATAAGTCGATTGTGCTAATCGACTGTGTATGTTCCAGACAAAGGTTATTTTGAAACTTGTTTTAGTGAGTCGATTTTCCTAATCGATTTATTAAACATTGGTTTGGCTCTGGTACATTTACAATCTATTGTGTCAATCGATGTAGACAAACAAAATAAATAAGTGATTGGATTAATCGATTTGCCAAATCGATTTGCTTTGCAAGATATGCCACTGACTTGCACATTTTAATTTCAGTAAATGTACCAATCGATTTGTCTAATCGATGTAAACAATCAGTTCAGTCTTGGTGATTTAAACAATCGATTTGCCTAATCGATTTGTGGCAAACTGTCTCTCTGACTTGCACAATTTATTTTCTAATAAGTGTACTAATCGATTTGGCTAATCGATTGATAACCTGTTTGATTTTTTCAGAAGATGTGCAAATCGATTGTGCCAATCGATTGGTTAATCCCAGACTGCATAGTATCATTCAACCCTGTTACAGAATCGATTTTACTAATCGATTTGCTTATGGATCTTCAAGCTTTTGTTGATTTCTTGAGTTCCAAGTAATTGTCTCAAGTTTGTAGGATTGAATTGTTGTTCCTGAAATTTTTCTCAGTTTACAATGTTAGATTTATTTCAAGCTGTATGTTTGTCAATAATATCAAAAACGAACATATGTCTAACAATCTCCCCCTTTTTGATTTAAGTGACAAACATGCAAAACAATAGTCAAGTACATTCAACTAATTCATTACATAGAAAAGAGCAAAACAGGAAAAAAAAAACAAAACAACTAAGAATCCTAAAGTCCTAAACGCCTAGAGTTTGCTGGTCCTCATTATTATCTGGGGATGAGGCTGAGACCGCTGTATTAACCTCAGCAGGTGTCTCCTCATCATGAGTTGCAGCAACATCTACGTGTGTTGGAGCTGGTTCTTCAGCCGCTTGTCTTCCGATTTCAGCAACATCGCTGAAGGACAACTTGATGCTCAAATGTTCCTGAATAGCTGCCACGTCTTGTGCAATCTGGTTCTGATCGGATTGAATCTTCTGGATTGCAGCCTCCATTCTCTCATTCAATGCCTCCATCCTGGCGTTGTGAGCCGCTTGAGCTGCCATAAATTCAAGCAATTTGGTGAGCACCTCAGATTTTGCTGAAACTGACTCTGCAGCTGGTGGTTCAACACTTTGTTGGGTTTGTTCAGCAATGGCTTGAGGTCGCTTCCAAATGCCATTCACCTTGTGCAGCTGCATTTGGTTCACAATGGATTCACCAAATGTCAGAATGGTCTTGGACACTTCTTCACCCTTGAGAGATACCTTGAAGTGGGTGAGAATCTTTGTGACCAACTGTGGATACGGAAGCACCAGCTTTCATTAAACTGCTTCCAGCATGTGTCGAAGAACGATCCATGCCCAGCTCATCTTGAGCTCTTTGCACAGACCCCACAGTAGTACAATGTCCAGCCGTTGGACAACCGCGTGATTTCCGGAACGCGGGACAAGCATCCGGGTGAGTGCGTACATCAGCATGTGTTGCTGAACCTTCATCTGGCCTATTGGAAGTGAAACGGATTCCACAAACCCTTCGACCATAAGATCCTGCACGGCTGTTTGCCTATCCAAATACTCTTCCCATCCGTCGTCAGCAGCGTCGGCTTCGATGCTGCCGTCAACCGAGTTTCCGAAGTAAGGAAGTCCCGATAGGTTCGAGAATTCCTCAAAAGACATAGAGATTTTCTTCCCTTTCACCGTTGCTTTGAATCCTGTATCCGTCATCTTGAACGTAGAGTAGAATGTGCGAATGAGGTTCGGATAAGCGTCAAGTGAGCAGGACAGGAAATCTTCCAACCCATGAAATCTGAGATGGTTTTGAAACGTAAAACCATCGCTGTCAAAGTAGTTGAAATCCAGAACACGTGCTTCGTGAATCTTCCGTTTGACGAATGCCGCTGGAAGCTTGAATTCCTCAGCTTGCTTGTGTTGAGAAGCAGCAGTCTTCTGTTGTGTAGTTGCCTTCTTTTGAGGTGTAGTCTTCTTCTGAGGTGTTGAAGAAGCACCCTTTTTCTTCTGCTTCTTTTGCGATATCTCCTTCATCGCATCAGCTAACAACTTTTCAGTTGGAGCTTCTTTCCTCTTCTTTGGTTTTGCTTGCTCTACGACAATACCTTTGCCTTTGTCTTGAGCAGCAATCTTGTGTGTAGGAATTGGAACCCTTTTGGGAAGAGTGGGTGGTGGAGATGGAGTCCTCCCACTTGAAGAAGAAGAAGAAGGAGAAAGTGAAGGAGTTATGGGTTGAGTCTGTTTTACACGTGCCATTTTTGGAATATGTGATCTTGAAAAAACAAAGATAAATCAAAGAAGGATGTTTATGTGGGTTGAAAGCAGAAAAACAGAGAAGATTTAAGTGAGTTTGCAAAGAGTTTGAAGGTGAAATCGATTTGAGGTAGTGAAAGGAAGTGGTTGGAATCGATTGTCACTGTTCCTTTTATAGAAGCAGATGCATCAATCGATTGGTCCAATCGATTTGACGACCGTTACTGGGGAAGTCCAATCATCAGAGCCGTTAGATAATGCAACGGCAAGTAAAAACAACGTAACGATAACAATGTCAATCGATTACCCAAATCGATTCCTTTAGTTACTCAATCGATTTCCCTAATCGATTTCGTATCAACTCAGAAGTTTTCATACCAGTTCAGAACTAAATCCATCGCAGAATCGATTTCCCAAATCGATTCTTTAAAAAGAGAAACACAAACCAGATCTATCAATCGATTTCCCAAATCGATTTCGAGCATGTTTAGAAATCTTTCATATTAGTCTAGAAGTTTTCTTGTCTCAGCATCGATTATCCAAATCGATTCTTTAAATAAAGATTCACACTTATTTAAGTAAATCGATTTCCCAAATCGATTTCGCGTGCAAACTTTGAGAAAATAGACATATTATGGGTCTAGTCGATTAGGGCAATCGATTTTATAAAAAATTTTCCTGTGTAGCCACAGGTTAATCGATATACCCAATCGATTAGACACTTAGATCAGATCTGACTAGGATCTATTATGCCCAATTTCATCCTAATGTGATGTATGCCATTCTCTTCACAGTAAGTATCAAAAGAATCATTTTGGAATTCACCTCCAATGATCACTTTTGATGGACATAATTTTCTGACTTGTTTCATTTTGAACTAATTTTGCGAACTTTTTGAAAACAGAAAAAGTGTCACTTTTATGAGTCAGAAAGTAGGTCCAAGTGAATCTAGAATAGTCATCGATTAACACAAATCCATACAAGTTACCTCCAAAACTTCTCACTTGGGATGGTACAAACAAATCCATGTGGATAAGTTGCAAAACCCTATTGGTTTTGACCATATCTATTGGGGGTAACGAAGACTTAACAAGCTTACTTTTCTCACAAGAATCACACAGCCTATCCTTAGAAAACTTTCTATTGGGAAGACCTATGACTAACTGCTTGCTAACAAGTCTATTCAAATGATCAATATGAATGTGTGCAATGCGTTTATGCCATAACCATGTTTCATCAGCATTTGATAATAAGCAACAAACAGAATTAGCAGGCATAGAAGTTAAGTCCAACATGTAAATATTATTCACTCTATTACCTACCAGTTTCATGCTTTTATCAAGTTCATACTCAATAATGCAGGAAAGTGGCGAAAAACTCACTTGAAAGCCGTTATCACACAGTTGACTTATGCTTAGAAGATTGTGCTTCAATCCTTCTACGTATAAGACATTTTTGATGATAACAGTTGATTCGCTGCCTATGTCACCAATTCCGCAGATCTTACCCTTATTCTTGTCACCATATTTGACAAATCCATCTTCTTTTAGGCTTAGGGACAGGAACATAGATCTGTCCCCTGTCATGTGCTTTGAGCATCCATTATCAAGATACCATTGGTGTTTAGTGGATCTCAAGCATACCTGCAATAAGATTAGAATTTAATTTTAGGTCCCCAATGCAAATTGGGTCCTGGGGGGTCAATTTTAACATCTTGTGTCTTAATCTTCCAAATTTGTTTACATCTTCTATTGGCAAGTCTCTTAAATTTGCAATTGTAAACAAAATGTCCTTTTCTACAACAGAAATGACAAGTGACAGTAGAGGATGCATACTGTTTTGGTTTGACAAAGACTTTATGCAAGTGACTAGACTTAGCAAATTTTTGGTGATGTTTAACATTACCATATCCTATGCCATGTTTAGTCATATTCTGATTTGCATGCATTTTCTGGTTAAAACCAAGTCCAGATTTTATATTGACATTTCTCTGGTTGCTAAGAATATTATTCAGTTTATCCTTGCTACTAGAGAATTTCAATAAATCAGACTTCAATAATGCAACAGAATTCTCAAGATCAATGCATTTGGCAGATTTATCATGTGAGTCCTTTTTTAATTGTTCACATAAGTCCTCAATATTTTTATAATCAATTTTCATTTGATCATGCAACATACATTGTTGTTCAAGCATTTTCTTAGTGCTAACTAACTGCTTAACAGATTTAACATATTCAGCATGCAGTTCATTAAATGCATCTTGCAGTTCATCAAAAGAAGGATTATATTGAGAGCTTACCTCACTTTCTGATTCAGAATCCGTGTTAGCCATGAGGCACATATTTGCTTCTTCAGTTTCGGAAGATATGGAGGATTCTTCATTGTCATTCCATGCAATATATGCTTTTCTGTTTTTCTGAGCTGGTTCCTTGCCTTTAGTTTTGGAATTTCTTTTTTTGTTCTGCAGCTTGTAACAATCAGCCTTTATATGACCAGGTTTTCCACATTCATAGCATGTGACTGTTTTACTGTCATTGTTTTTCGAGCTGGATTGTATTCTGAATTTACTGTCTTTCTTTTTCAGAAATTTCTTAAATTTCATGACAAGTAACCCCAGTTCAGGTTCCTCATCATCCTCACTACTTGATTCATCTGAGCTGGTCTCATGTTCAGATTTAGACTGATGTGTTTGGGCTTTCAACGACAATCCTTTACGTTTCCTATCAACTTGCTCAGCTTCATTGAGTCTATGTAGTTCCATCTCATGCTCCCTCAGTTTTCCAAACAATGTAGCTATTGTCATGCTTCCTAGATCCTTAGATTCTGCAATGGCAGTGATTTTCGGCTGCCATTCCCTAGTCAAACACCTCATCACCTTGCTAATTTGCTGATCATTATCAATCTCCTTGCCTAAGGCATTTAGGTTGTTGACTATGTGCGTGAACCGGGTCTGCATGTCGTTTACTGATTCTTCTTTCTTTATGCTAAACAATTTGTACTCGTGCATGAGAGTATTTATCCGAGCTCTCTTTACGTCTGTGGTTCCTTCATGCGTCTGCTGAAGTGTATCCCACATTTGTTTTGCTATTTTGCAATTTGAGACTCTGAAGAATTCATCATGACTCAAGGCAGCAGTTATAATGTTCTTGGCTTTGGAGTTGTACCCAACTTTCTTTTTGACATCCTTAGACTAGTCACTTTTTGGCTTCAGGATTGCTGATCCACCAGTACCTGCTATGGTTGGCACAAAAGGTCCATTTTCTACTGCATCTAAAATGTAAATACCACTAGCTTCAAGAAAAATTAACATGCGTTGTTTCCAATACATGTATACGGCCCCGTTAAAGGCAGGAGGCCTAGCTAAAGATGCCCCCTCTCCTAGGAAATCAGAGGTCATGATTTTTGATGAGAGTTACTCTAACAAAAATAGGCTCTGATACCAATTGATGGTATATGTAACCTCTGTTTGATAGAAAAATATGCGGAAGAATGCATATTCTAACAATTATGCGCAGCAGTTTAACAAATTCTAAATTTATTAAACACAACATTAAACAAGGTCCCTAATAAACAATTCTAATGAATGTCAAACTATATGGATCATGGTATATATGGAGAAATGCATCAGAAACAATTATTATTCAAGATGTTGATTTACATGCAATCATGTTAAGACAATCAATCATGTAAATTCACTTAACACAAAATCTTTATCATGCATTCAATCAATATCAAAAACGTAATAATTGCATAAATTTAAACGAGATAAGGGAAAGAAAAGTGTACGCGGATTTTTATACTGGTTCAGCCGTCTCGTGACGACTTACATCCAGTCCTAAGATCCAACTGGATCTTAGCCTTTCTTATAGAACTTCTTAAAATCAGTTTACAGATTATACACAGCGCCTCACACCAATCATAAACTATTCTACCTGTTCTACCTTTCCCTCCCTGAATTCCCAAGTTTAAGTCCCATAAACTTGACCAAGAATTCAGTCAAGTGTCTTCTTGTTGACAGCTCTCAACCTCGAAGAACACCACCAGTAACAACTGGATTTTCTCAAAGTAATATGGTTACATAAAATGATTTACAGAAATTAAAACAGATCAATTTTACAAAGTTCTTGATCTTCCTTCTTCTCAAAGCAATCTTTCTCAATTCAGTCTTTTTCAATCCATGTTGATCACAAATGTAGATTGTTCATGGCTAAAAAAGATGTTCAAAGTAATATCAGTTGAGAAAGAATTAGTGGTATATGATTGTTATTGATAATATGAAGTTTTGTTATCAAGAGATAATATCAAGTTGTTGTGAGAAGAAGAGAATGAAAGCAGTTTATATAGTTTCAGGAAAAACAACACATGAATCGATTTGGCCAATCGATTCATTAAAGTTATATAGCATCCTAATCGATTGATCCAATCGATTTCGTGAATCTTGTTTTTCTTGAATCTTGAAACTGCATAACCTAATCGATTTAGCTAATCGATTATTTTAAATGAGTTCTTCAGACTTTGATGAATGTATATAATTGAATCGATTGTCATAATCGACTTGAAGTGTTTTGTTCAAACAACGAGATCAAAACAATAGATGTACTTAATCGATTCAACCATTTCAGTCATCTCTGTTTCTAAAACTTTTTGTACCAATCGATTTGGTCAATCGATTGTGGACTTTAAGTCTGAAGCACATTTCACCAGTTGGTTCATTCAATCGATTTAGCAAGTCGATTGATGCCAACATTTGTTTCAAAAAGGAGTATATAAGTCGATTGTGCTAATCGACTGTGTATGTTCCAGACCAAGGTTATTTTGAAACTTGTTTTAGTGAATCGATTTGCCTAATCGATTTATTAAATATTGGTTTGGCTCTAGGACATTTACAATCGATTGTGTCAATCGATGTAGACAAACAAAATAAAGAAGTGATTGGATTAATCGATTTGCCAAATTGATTTGCTTTGCAAGACATGCCACTGACTTTCACATTTTAATTTCAGTAAATGTACCAATCGATTTGTCTAATCGATGTAAACAATCAGTTCAGTCTTGGTGATTTAAACAATCGATTTGCCTAATCGATTTGTGGCAAACTGGCTCTCTGACTTGCACAATTTATTTTCTAATAAGTGTACCAATCGATTTGGCTAATCGATTCATAACCTGTTTGATTTTTTCAAAAGATGTGCAAATTGATTGTGCCAATCGATTGGTTAATCCCAGACTGCATAATATCATTCAACCCTGTTACAGAATCGATTTTACTAATCGATTTGCTTATGGATCTTCAAGCTTTTGTTGATTTCTTGAGTTCCAAGCAATTGTCTCAAGTTTGTAGGATTGAATTGTTGTTCTTGAAATTTTTCTCAGTTTACAATGTAAGATTTATTTCAAGCTGTATGTTTGTCAATAATATCAAAAACGAACATATGTCTAACATTGAACTTATTGGATGCACAAGATTCCTTAAAAACCCTAATTAAACAAGAATAAGACTAGGGAGGACGAAAATGACCTAAATGTTCATCCAATGAAACAAACACACCTATTGGATGCACAAGATTGATTAAAAACCCTAATTGTACAAGAATAAGACTAGGGAGGACGAAAATGACCTAAATGTTCATCCAATGACACAAACACACCTATTGGATGCACAAGATTGGTTAAAAACCCTAATTGTACAAGAATAAGACTAGGGAGGACGAAAAT
This sequence comes from Cicer pinnatifidum, assembly GCA_037974775.1. Taxonomy (NCBI): domain Eukaryota; kingdom Viridiplantae; phylum Streptophyta; class Magnoliopsida; order Fabales; family Fabaceae; genus Cicer; species Cicer pinnatifidum. The sequence continues at coordinate 26,040,347 of JBBPBR010000007.1, read as the reverse complement.
GACCTAAATGTTCATCCAATGACACAAAAACACTTCATGGATGCTAAAGATTGGTTAAAAACCCTAATTGGACAAGAATAAGCCTAGGGTGGACGAAAATGACCTCAATGTTCATCCAATGACACAAATGAACTTATTGGATGCACAAGTTTGGTTTAAAACCATAATTGGACAAGAATAAGACTAGGGAGGACGAAAATGACCTAAATGTTCATTCAATGACACAAATGAACTTATTGGATGCACAAGATTGGTTAGAAACCCTAATTGGACAAGAATAACCCTAGGGTGAACGAAAATGACCTAAATATTCATCCAATGACACAAACACACTTATTGGATGCACAAGATTGGTTAAAAACACTAATTGGACAAGAATAATCCTAGGGAGGAAGAAAATGACCTAAATGTTCATCCAATGACACAAACACACCTATTGGATGCATAAGATTGGTTTAAAACCCTAATTGTACAAGAATAAGCCCAGGGAGTAAGAAAATAACTTAAATGTTCACCCAATGACACAAACATACCTATTGGATGGACAAGATTGGTTAAAAACCCAAATTGGAAAAGAATAAGCCTAGTGAGAACAAAAATGACCAAAATGTTTATCCAGTGACACAAATGAACTTATTGGATGCACAAGATTGGTTTAAAACTCTAATTGGACAAGAATAAGCCTAGGGAGGACGAAATTGACCTAAATGTTCATCCAATGACTCAAACACACCTATTGGATGCACTAGATTACTTAAAACCCTAATTGGACAAGAATAGGACTAAGGAGGACGAAAATGACATAGATGTTCATCCAATGACACAAATGAACTTATCAGATGCACAAGATTGGTTAAAAACCCTAATTGGACAAGAATAAGCCTAGGGTGAAAGAAAATGACTTAAATGTTCATCCAATGACACAAACACACTTATTGGATGCACATGATTGCCTAAAAACCCTAATTGGACAAGAATAAGCCTAGGGAGGACGAAAATGACCTAAATGTTCATCCAATGACACAAACACACCTATTGGATGCACAACATCTGTTAAAAACCCTAATTGGACATGAATAAGACTAGGGAGGAGGAAAATGACCTAAATGTTCAACTAATGACACAAACACACCTATTGGATACACAAGATTGGCTAAAAACCCTAATTGGACAAGAATAAGCCTAGGGAAGACGAAAATGACCTAAATGTTAATCCAAGGTCACAAACACGCCTATTGGATGCACAAGATTGGTTAAAAACCCTAATTGGACAAGAATAAGCCTTCGGAGGACGAAAATGACCTAAATGTTCATTCGATGACACAAATGAACTTATTGGATGTACAAGATTGGCTAGAAACCCTTGTTGGACAAGAATAACCCTAGGGTGGACGAAAATGACCTAAATATTCATCCAATGACACAAACACACTTATTGGATGCACAAGATTTGTTAAAAACCCTAATTGGACAAGAATAAGCATAGGGAGGACGAAAATGACATAAATGTTCATCCAATGACACAAACACACCTATTGGATGCATACGATTGGTTAAAAACCCTAATTGTACAAGAACAAGCCTAGGGAGGACGAAAATAACTTAAATGTTCACCCAATGATACAAACATACCTATTGGACGGACAAGATTGGTTAAAAACCCAAATTGGAAAAGAATAAGCCTAGTGAGAACGAAAATGACCTAAATGTTTATCTAGTGACACAAATGAACTTATTGGATGCACAAGATTGGTTTCAAACCCTAATTCGACAAGAATAAGCCTAGGGAGGACGAAATTGACCTAAATGTTCATCCAATGACTCAAACACACCTATTGGATGCACTAGATTGCTTAAAACCCTAATTGGACAAGAATAAGACTAAGGAGGACGAAAATGACCTAGATCTTCATCCAATGACTCAAATATACATATTGGATGCACAAGATTGGTTAAAAACACTAATTGTACAAGAATAAGACTAGGGAGGACGAAAATGACCTAAATGTTCATCAAATGACACAAACACACCTATAGGATGCACAAGATTGGTTAAAATCCCTAATTGGACAAGAATAAGCTTAGGGAGGACGAAAATGACCTAAATGTTTATCCAATGACACAAATGAACTTATTGGACGCACAAGATTGGTTAAAAACCCTAATTGGTCAAGAATAAGCCTAGGGTGGACGAAAATGACCTAAATGTTCATCCAATGACACAAATGAACTTATTGGATGCACAAGTTTGGTTTAAAACCCTAATTGGACAAGAATAAGACTAGGGAGGACAAAAATGACCTAAATGTTCATCCAATGACACAAAAACACTTCATGGATGCTAAAGATTGGTTAAAAACCCTAATTGGAAAAGAATAAGCTTAGGGAGGACGAAAATGACCTAAAAGTTCATCCAATGACACAAATGAACTTATTGGATGCACAAGATTGGTTAAAAACCCTAATTGGACAAGAATAAGCATAGGGAGGACGAAAATAACTTAAATGTTCATCCAATGACACAAACATACCTATTGGACGAACAAGATTGGTTAAAAACCCAAATTGGAAAAGAATAAGCCTAGTGAGAACGAAAATGACCTAAATGTTTATCCAGTGAAACAAATGAACTTATTGGATGCACAAGATTGGTTTCAAACCCTAATTGGACAAGAATAAGCTTAGGGAGGACGAAATTGACCTAAATGTTCATCCAATGACACAAATGAACTTATTGGATGCACAAGATTGGTTGAAAACCCTAATTGGACAAGAATAAGCCTAGGGTGGACGAAAATGACCTAAATGTTCATCCAATGACACAAACACACTTATTCGATGCACATGATTGGTTAAAAACACTAATTGTACAAGAATAAGACTAGGGAGGACGAAAATGACCTAAATGTTCATCCAATGACACAAACACACCTATTGGATGCACAACATTGGTTAAAAACCCTAATTGGACAAGAATAAGACTAGGGAGGAGGAAAATGACCTAAATGTTCATCCAATGACACAAACACACCTATTGGATACACAAGATTGGCTAAAAAACCAATTGGACAAGAATAAGCCTTGGGAGGACGAAAATGACCTAACTGTTCATTCAATGACACAAATGAACTTATTGGATGCACAAGATTGGCTAGAAACCCTTGTTGGACAAGAATAACCCGAGGGTGGACGAAAATGACCTAAATATTCATCCAATGACACAAACACACTTATTGGATGCACAAGATTGGTTAAGAACCCTAATTGGACAAGAATAAGCATAGGGAGGACAAAAATGACCTAAATGTTCATCCAATGACACAAACACACCTATTGGATGCATACGATTGGTTAAAAACCCTAATTGTACAAGAACAAGCCCAGGGAGGACGAAAATAACTTAAATGTTCATCCAATGACACAAACATACCTATTGGACGAACAAGATTGGTTAAAAACCCAAATTGGAAAAGAATAAGCCTAGTGAGAACGAAAATGACCTAAATGTTTATCCAGTGAAACAAATGAACTTATTGGATGCACAAGATTGGTTTCAAACCCTAATTGGACAAGAATAAGCTTAGGGAGGACGAAATTGACCTAAATGTTCATCCAATGACTCAAACACACCTATTGGATGCACTAGATTGCTTAAAACCCTAATTGGACAAGAATAAGACTAAGGAGGACGAAAATGACCTAGATCTTCATCCAATGACTCAAATATACATATTGGATGCACAAGATTGGTTAAAAACACTAATTGTACAAGAATAAGACTAGGGAGGACGAAAATGACCTAAATGTTCATCCAATGACACAAACACACCTATTGGATGCACAAGATTTGTTAAAATCCCTAATTGGACAAGAATAAGCTTAGGGAGGACGAAAATGACCTAAATGTTTATCCAATGACACAAATGAACTTATTGGATGCACAAGATTGGTTAAAAACCCTAATTGGACAAGAATAAGCCTAGGGTGGACGAAAATGACCTAATTGTTCATCCAATGACACAAATGAACTTATTGGATGCACAAGTTTGGTTTAAAACCCTAATTGGACAAGAATAAGACTAGGGAGGACAAAAATGACCTAAATGTTCATCCAATGACACAAAAACACTTCATGGATGCTAAAGATTGGTTAAAAACCCTAATTGGAAAAGAATAAGCTTAGGGAGGACGAAAATGACCTAAAAGTTCATCCAATGACACAAATGAACTTATTGGATGCACAAGATTGGTTGAAAACCCTAATTGGACAAGAATAAGCCTAGGGTGGACGAAAATGACCTAAATGTTCATCCAATGACACAAACACACTTATTCGATGCACATGATTGCCTAAAAACCCTAATTGGACAAGAATAAGCCTAGGGAGGACGAAAATGACCTAAATGTTCATCCAATGACACAAACACACCTATTGGATGCACAACATTGGTTAAAAACCCTAATTGGACAAGATTAAGACTAGGGAGGAGGAAAATGAGCTAAATTTTCATCGAATGACACAAACACACCTATTGGATACACAAGATTGGCTAAAAACCCAATTGGACAAGAATAAGCCTAGGGAGGACGAAAAGGACATAAATGTTAATCCAATGTCACAAACACGCCTATTGGATGCACAAGATTGGTTAAAAACCCTAATTGGACAAGAATAAGCCTTGGGAGGACGAAAATGACCTAAATGTTCATCCAATGACACAAATGAAATTATTGGATGCACAAGATTGGTTAGAAACCCTTATTGGACAAGAATAAGCTTAGGGAGGACGAAAATGACCTAAATGTTTATCCAATGACACAAATGAACTTATTGGATGCACAAGATTGGTTAAAAACCCTAATTGGACAAGCATAAGCCTAAGGTGGATGAAAATGACCTAAATGTTCATCCAATGACACAAATGAACTTATTGAATGCACAAGTTTGGTTTAAAACCCTAATTGGACCAGAATAAGACTAGGGAGGACAAAAATGACCTAAATGTTCATCCAATGACACAAAAACACTTCATGGATGCTAAAGATTGGTTAAAAACCCTAAATGGAAAAGAATAAGCTTAGGGAGGACGAAAATGACCTAAAAGTTCATCCAATGACACAAATGAACTTATTGGATGCACAAGATTGGGTGAAAACCCTAATTGGACAAGAATAAGCCTAGGGTGGACGAAAATGACCTAAATGTTCATCCAATGACACAAACACACTTATTCGATGCACATGATTGCCTAAAAACCCTAATTGGACAAGAATAAGCCTAGGGAGGACGAAAATGACCTAAATGTTCATCCAATGACACAAACACACCTATTGGATGCACAACATTTGTTAAAAACCCTAATTGGACAAGAATAAAACTAGGGAGGAGGAAAATGACCTAAATGTTCATTTCCAATAGGTGTGACACAAACACACCTATTGGATACACAAGATTGGCTAAAAACCCAATTGGACAAGAATAAGCCTAGGGAGGACGAAAAGGACCTAAATGTTAATCCAATGTCACAAACACGCCTATTGGATGCACAAGATTGGTTAAAAACCCTAATTGGACAAGAATAAGCCTTGGGAGGACGAAAATGACCTAAATGTTCATTCAATGACACAAATGAAATTATTGGATGCACAAGATTGGTTAGAAACCCTTATTGGACAAGAATAACCCTAGGGTGGACGAAAATGACCTAAATATTCATCCAATGACACAAACACACATATTGGATGCACAAGATCGGTTAAAAACCCTAATTGGACAAGAATAAGCCTAGGGAGGACGAAAATGATCTAAATGTTCATCCAATGACGCAAATGAACTTATTGGATTCACTAGATTGGTTAAAAACCCTAATTGGACAAGAATAAGCCTAAGGTGGACGAAAATGACCTAAATGTACATCCGATGACACAAACACACCTATTGGATGCACAAGATTGATTAAAAACACTAATTGTACAAGAATAAGACTAGGGAGGACGAAAATGACCTAAATGTTCATCCAATGACACAAACACACCTATTGGATGCACAACATTGGTTAAAAACCCTAATTGGACAAGATTAAGACTAGGGAGGAGGAAAATGAGCTAAATTTTCATCGAATGACACAAACACACCTATTGGATACACAAGATTGGCTAAAAACCCAATTGGACAAGAATAAGCCTAGGGAGGACGAAAAGGACATAAATGTTAATCCAATGTCACAAACACGCCTATTGGATGCACAAGATTGGTTAAAAACCCTAATTGGACAAGAATAAGCCTTGGGAGGACGAAAATGACCTAAATGTTCATCCAATGACACAAATGAAATTATTGGATGCACAAGATTGGTTAGAAACCCTTATTGGACAAGAATAAGCTTAGGGAGGACGAAAATGACCTAAATGTTTATCCAATGACACAAATGAACTTATTGGATGCACAAGATTGGTTAAAAACCCTAATTGGACAAGCATAAGCCTAAGGTGGATGAAAATGACCTAAATGTTCATCCAATGACACAAATGAACTTATTGAATGCACAAGTTTGGTTTAAAACCCTAATTGGACAAGAATAAGACTAGGGAGGACAAAAATGACCTAAATGTTCATCCAATGACACAAAAACACTTCATGGATGCTAAAGATTGGTTAAAAACCCTAAATGGAAAAGAATAAGCTTAGGGAGGACGAAAATGACCTAAAAGTTCATCCAATGACACAAATGAACTTATTGGATGCACAAGATTGGGTGAAAACCCTAATTGGACAAGAATAAGCCTAGGGTGGACGAAAATGACCTAAATGTTCATCCAATGACACAAACACACTTATTCGATGCACATGATTGCCTAAAAACCCTAATTGGACAAGAATAAGCCTAGGGAGGACGAAAATGACCTAAATGTTCATCCAATGACACAAACACACCTATTGGATGCACAACATTTGTTAAAAACCCTAATTGGACAAGAATAAAACTAGGGAGGAGGAAAATGACCTAAATGTTCATTTCCAATAGGTGTGACACAAACACACCTATTGGATACACAAGATTGGCTAAAAACCCAATTGGACAAGAATAAGCCTAGGGAGGACGAAAAGGACCTAAATGTTAATCCAATGTCACAAACACGCCTATTGGATGCACAAGATTGGTTAAAAACCCTAATTGGACAAGAATAAGCCTTGGGAGGACGAAGATGACCTAAATGTTCATCCAATGACACAAATGAAATTATTGGATGCACAAGATTGGTTAGAAACCCTTATTGGACAAGAATAACCCTAGGGTGGACGAAAATGACCTAAATATTCATCCAATGACACAAACACACATATTGGATGCACAAGATCGGTTAAAAACCCTAATTGAACAAGAATAAGCCTAGGGAGGACGAAAATGATCTAAATGTTCATCCAATGACGCAAATGAACTTATTGGATTAACTAGATTGGTTAAAAACCCTAATTGGACAAGAATAAGCCTAAGGTGGACGAAAATGACCTAAATGTACATCCAATGACACAAACACACCTATTGGATGCACAAGATTGATTAAAAACACTAATTGTACAAGAATAAGACTAGGGAGGACGAAAATGACCTAAATGTTCATCCAATGACACAAAAACACTTCTTGGATGCTAAAGATTGGTTAAAAACCCTAATTGGAAAAGAATAAGCTTAGGGAGGACGAAAATGACCTAAAAGTTCATCCAATGACACAAATGAACTTATTGGATGCACAAGATTGGTTGAAAACCCTAATTGGACAAGAATAAGCCAAGGGGGGACGAAAATGACCTAAATGTTCATCCAATGACACAAACACACTTATTCGATGCACATGATTGCCTAAAAACCCTAATTGGAACAGAATAAGCCTAGGGAGGACGAAAATGACCTAAATGTTTATCCAATGACTCAAATATACATATTGGATGCACAAGATTGGTTAAAAACACTAATTGTACAATAATAAGACTAGGGAGGACGAAAATGACCAAAATGTTCATCCGATGACACAAACACACCTATTGGATGCACAAGATTGGTTAAAATCCCTAATTGGACAAGAATAAGCTTAGGGAGGACGAAAATGACCTAAATGTTTATCCAATGACACAAATGAACTTATTGGATGCACAAGATTGGTTAAAAACCCTAATTGGACAAGAATAAGCCTAGGGTGGACGAAAATGACCTAATTGTTCATCCAATGACACAAATGAACTTATTGGATGCACAAGTTTGGTTTAAAACCCTAATTGGACAAGAATAAGACTAGGGAGGACAAAAATGACCTAAATGTTCATCCAATGACACAAAAACACTTCATGGATGCTAAAGATTGGTTAAAAACCCTAATTGGAAAAGAATAAGCTTAGGGAGGACGAAAATGACCTAAAAGTTCATCCAATGACACAAATGAACTTATTGGATGCACAAGATTGGTTGAACACCCTAATTGGACAAGAATAAGCCTAGGGTGGACGAAAATGACCTATATGTTCATCCAATGACCCAAACACACTTATTCGATGCACATGATTGCCTAAAAACCCTAATTGGACAAGAATAAGCCTAGGGAGGACGAAAATGACCTAAATGTTCATCCAATGACACAAACACACCTATTGGATGCACAACATTGGTTAAAAACCCTAATTGGACAAGATTAAGACTAGGGAGGAGGAAAATGAGCTAAATGTTCATCGAATGACACAAACACACCTATTGGATACACAAGATTGGCTAAAAACCCAATTGGACAAGAATAAGCCTAGGGAGGACGAAAAGGACCTAAATGTTAATCCAATGTCA
>JBBPBR010000007.1:25907234-26023058 GCA_037974775.1 Cicer pinnatifidum | reverse complement strand
ATAAGACTAGGGAGGAGGAAAATGACCTAAATGTTCATCCAATAACACAAACACACCTATTGGATACACAAGATTGGCTAAAAAACCAATTGGACAAGAATAAGCCTAGGGAGGACGAAAATGACCTAAATATTAATCCAATGTCACAAACACGCCTATTGGATGCACAAGATTGGTTAAAAACCCTAATTGGACAAGAATAAGCCTTGGGAGGACGAAAATGACCTAAATGTTCATTCAATGACACAAATGAACTTATTGGATGCACAAGATTGGCTAGAAACCCTTGTTGGACAAGAATAACCCTAGGGTGGACGAAAATGACCTAAATATTCATCCAATGACACAAACACACTTATTGGATGCACAAGATTGGTTAAAAACCCTAATTGGACAAGAATAAGCATAGGGAGGACAAAAATGACCTAAATGTTCATCCTATGACACAAACACACCTATTGGATGCATACGATTGGTTAAAAACCCTAATTGTACAAGAACAAGCCCAGGGAGGACGAAAATAACTTAAATGTTCACCCAATGATACAAACATACCTATTGGACGGACAAGATTGGTTAAAAACCCAAATTGGAAAAGAATAAGTCTAGTGAGAACGAAAATGACCTAAATGTTTATCCAGTGACACAAATGAACTTATTGGATGCACAAGATTTGTTTCAAACCCTAATTGGACAAGAATAAGCCTAGGGAGGACGAAATTGACCTAAATGTTCATCCGATGACTCAAACACACCTATTGGATGCACTAGATTGCTTAAAACCCTAATTGGACAAGAATAAGACTAAGGAGGACGAAAATGACCTAGATCTTCATCCAAGGACTCAAATATACATATTGGATGCACAAGATTGGTTAAAAACACTAATTGTACAATAATAAGACTAGGGAGGACGAAAATGACCTAAATGTTCATTCAATGACACAAACACACCTATTGGATGCACAAGATTGGTTAAAATCCCTAATTGGACAAGAATAAGCTTAGGGAGGACGAAAATGACCTAAATGTTTATCCAATGACACAAATGAACTTATTGGATGCACAAGATTGGTTAAAAACCCTAATTGGACAAGAATAAGCCTAGGGTTGACGAAAATGACCTAATTGTTCATCCAATGACACAAATGAACTTATTGGATGCACAAGTTTGGTTTAAAACCCTAATTGGACAAGAATAAGACTAGGGAGGACAAAAACGACCTAAATGTTCATCCAATGACACAAAAACACTTCATGGATGCTAAAGATTGGTTAAAAACCCTAATTGGAAAAGAATAAGCTTAGGGAGGGCGAAAATGACCTAAAAGTTCATCCAATGACACAAATGAACTTATTGGATGCACAAGATTGGTTGAAAACCCTAATTGGACAAGAATAAGCCTAGGGTGGACGAAAATGACCTAAATGTTCATCCAATGACACTAACACACTTATTCGACGCACATGATTGCCTAAAAACCCTAATTGGACAAGAATAAGCCTAGGGAGGACGAAAATGACCTAAATGTTCATCCAATGACACAAACACACCTATTGGATGCACAACATTGGTTAAAAACCCTAATTGGACAAGATTAAGACTAGGGAGGAGGAAAATGAGCTAAATGTTCATCGAATGACACAAACACACCTATTGGATACACCAGATTGGCTAAAAACCCAATTGGACAAGAATAAGCCTAGGGAGGACGAAAAGGACCTAAATGTTAATCCAATGTCACAAACACGCCTATTGGATGCACAAGATTGGTTAAAAACCCTAATTGGACAAGAATAAGCCTTGGGAGGACGAAAATGACCTAAATGTTCATTCAATGACACAAATGAAATTATTGGATGCACAAGATTGGTTAGAAACCCTTATTGGACAAGAATAACCCTAGGGTGGACGAAAATGACCTAAATATTCATCCAATGACACAAACACACATATTGGATGCACAAGATCGGTTAAAAACCCTAATGGGACAAGAATAAGCCTAGGTTGGACGAAAATGATCTAAATGTTCATCCAATGACGCAAATGAACTTATTGGATTCACTAGATTGGTTAAAAACCCTAATTGGACAAGAATAAGCCTAAGGTGGACGAAAATGACCTAAATGTACATCCGATGACACAAACACACCTATTGGATGCACAAGATTGATTAAAAACACTAATTGGACAAGAATAAGCCTTGGGAGGACGAAAATGACCTAAATGTTCATTCAATGACACAAATGAACTTATTGGATGCACAAGATTGGCTAGAAACCCTTGTTGGACAAGAATAACCCTAGGGTGGACGAAAATGACCTAAATATTCATCCAATGACACAAACACACTTATTGGATGCACAAGATTGGTTAAAAACCCTAATTGGACAAGAATAAGCATAGGGAGGACAAAAATGACCTAAATGTTCATCCTATGACACAAACACACCTATTGGATGCATATGATTGGTTAAAAACCCAAATTGTACAAGAACAAGCCCAGGGAGGACGAAAATAACTTAAATGTTCACCCAATGATACAAACATACCTATTGGACGGACAAGATTGGTTAAAAACCCAAATTGGAAAAGAATAAGTCTAGTGAGAACGAAAATGACCTAAATGTTTATCCAGTGACACAAATGAACTTATTGGATGCACAAGATTTGTTTCAAACCCTAATTGGACAAGAATAAGCCTAGGGAGGACGAAATTGACCTAAATGTTCATCCGATGACTCAAACACACCTATTGGATGCACTAGATTGCTTAAAACCCTAATTGGACAAGAATAAGACTAAGGAGGACGAAAATGACCTAGATCTTCATCCAAGGACTCAAATATACATATTGGATGCACAAGATTGGTTAAAAACACTAATTGTACAATAATAAGACTAGGGAGGACGAAAATGACCTAAATGTTCATTCAATGACACAAACACACCTATTGGATGCACAAGATTGGTTAAAATCCCTAATTGGACAAGAATAAGCTTAGGGAGGACGAAAATGACCTAAATGTTTATCCAATGACACAAATGAACTTATTGGATGCACAAGATTGGTTAAAAACCCTAATTGGACAAGAATAAGCCTAGGGTGGACGAAAATGACCTAAATGTTCATCCAATTACACAAATGAACTTATTGAATGCACAAGATTGGTTAAAAACTCTAATTGGACAAGAATAAGCCTAGGGAGGACGAAAATGACCTAAATGTTCATCCAATGACACAAATGAACTTATTGGATGCACAAGATTGGTTAAAAACCCTAATTGGACAAGAATAAGCTTAGGGAGGACGAAAATGACCTAAATGTTCGTCCAATGACACAAATGAACTTATTGGATGCACAAGATTGGTTAAAAACCCTAATTGCACAAGAATAAGACTAGGGAGGACGAAAATGACCTAAATGTTCCTCCAATGACACAAACACACCTATTGGATGCACAAGATTGCATAAAAACCCTAATTGGACAAGAATAAGACTAGGGAGGACGAAAATGACCTAAATGTTCGTCCAAGGACACAAACACACCTATTGGATGCACAAGATTGCATCAAAACCCTAATTGGAAAAGAATAAGCCTAGGGAGGACGAAAATGACCAAAATGTTCATCCAATGACACAAATGAACTTATTGGATGCACAAGATTGGTTAAAAACCCTAATTGGACAAGAATAAGCCTAGGGAGGACGAAAATGACCTAAATGTTCATCCAATGACACAAATGAACTTATTGGATGCACAAGATTGGTTAAAAACCCTAATTGGACAAGAATAAGCCTAGGGAGGACGAAAATGACCTAAATGTTCATCCAATGACACAAATGAACTTATTGGATGCACAAGATTGGTTGAAAACCCTAATTGGACAAGAATAAGCCTGGGGAGGACGAAAATGACCTAAATGTTCATCCAATGACACAAATGAACTTATTGGATGCACAAGATTGGTTGAAAACCCTAATTGGACAAGAATAAGCCTAGGGAGGACGAAAATGACCAAAATGTTCATCAAATGACACAAATGAACTTATTGGATGCACAAGATTGGTTAAAAACCCTAATTGGACAAGAATAAGCCTAGGGAGGACGAAAATGACCTAAATGTTCATCCAATGACACAAATGAACTTATTGGATGCACAAGATTGGTTAAAAACCCTAATTGCACAAGAATAAGCCTAGGGAGGACGAAAATGACACAAATGTTCATCCAATGACACAAATGAACTTATTGGATGCACAAGATTGGTTAAAAACCCTAATTTGACAAGAATAAGACTAGGGAGGACGAAAATGACCTAAATGTTCATCCAATGACACAAATGAACTTATTGGATACAAAAGATTGGTTAAAAACCCTAATCGGACAAGAATAAGCCTAGGGAGGACGAAAATGACCTAAATGTTCGTCCAATGATACAAACACACCTATTGGCTGCACAAGATTGCATAAAAACCCTAATTGGACAAGAATAAGACTAGGGAGGACGAAAATGACCTAAATGTTCCTCCAATGACACAAACACACCTATTGGATGCACAAGATTGCATAAAAACCCTAATTGGACAAGAATAAGACTAGGGAGGACGAAAATGACCTAAATGTTCATCCAATGACACAAATGAACTTATTGGATGCACAAGATTGGTTAAAAACCCTAATTGGACAAGAATAAGCCTCGGGAGGACAAAAATGACCAAAATGTTCATCCAATGACACAAATGAACTTATTGGATGCACAAGATTGGTTAAAAACCCTAATTGCACAAGAATAAGCCTAGGGAGGACGAAAATGACCAAAATGTTCATCCAATGACACAAATGAACTTATTGGATGCACAAGATTGGTTAAAAACCCTAATTGGACAAGAATAAGCCTAGGGAGGACGAAAATGACCTAAATGTTCATCCAATGACACAAACCCACCTATTGGATGCACAAGATTGCATAAAAACCCTAATTGGACAAGAATAAGACTAGGGAGGACGAAAATGACCTAAATGTTCCTCCAATGACACAAACACACCTATTGGATGCACAAGATTGCATAAAAACCCTAATTGGACAAGAATAAGACTAGGGAGGACGAAAATGACCTAAGTGTTCATCCAATGACACAAATGAACTTATTGGATGCACAAGATTGGTTAAAAACCCTAATTGGACAAGAATAAGCCTAGGGAGGACGAAAATGACCTAAATGTTCGTCCAATGACACAAACACACCTATTGGATGCACAAGATTGCATAAAAACCCTAATTGGACAAGAATAAGACTAGGGATGACGAAAATGACCTAAATGTCCATCCAATGACACAAATGAACTTATTGGATGCACAAGATTGGTTAAAAACCCTAATTGGACAAGAATAAGCCTAGGGAGGACGAAAATGACCTAAATGTTCGTCCAATGACACAAACACACCTATTGGATGCACAAGATTGCATAAAAACCCTAATTGGACAAGAATAAGACTAGGGAGGACGAAAATGACCTAAATGTTCCTCCAATGACACAAACACACCTATTGGATCCACAAGATTGCATAAAAACCCTAATTCGACAAGAATAAGACTAGGGAGGACGAAAATGACCTAAATGTTCCTCCAATGACACAAACACACCTATTGGATGCACAAGATTGCACAAAAACCTTAATTGGACAAGAATAAGACTAGGGAGGACGTAAATGACCTAAATGTTCCACCAATGACACAAATGAACTTATTGGATACACAAGGTTGGTTAAAAACCCTAATTGGACAAGAATAAGCCTAGGGAGGACGAAAATGACCTAAATGTTCAACCAATGACACAAATGAACTTTATTGGATGCACAAGGGTTGTTAAAAACCCTAATTGGACAAGAATAAGCCTAGGGAGGACGAAAATGACCTAAATGTTCGTCCAATGACACAAATGAACTTATTGGATGCACAAGATTGGTTAAAAACCCTACTTGGACAAGAATAAGCCTAGGGAGGACGAAAATGACCTAAATGTTCGTCCAATGACACAAACACACCTATTGGATGCACAAGATTGCATAAAAACCCGAATTGGACAAGTATAAGACTAGGGAGGACGAAAATGACCTAAATGTTCCTCCAATGACACAAACACACCTATTGGATGCACAAGATTGCATAAAAACCGTAATTCGACAAGAATAAGACTAGGGAGGACGAAAATGACCTAAATGTTCCTCCAATGACACAAACACACCTATTGGATGCACAAGATTGCATAAAAACCCTAATTGGACAAGAATAAGACTAGGGAGGACGAAAATGACCTAAATGTTCATCCAATGACACAAATGAACTTATTGGATGCACAAGATTGGTTAAAAACACTAATTGGACAAGAATAAGCTTAGGGAGGACGAAAATGACCTAAATGTTCGTCCTATGACACAAACACACCTATTGGACTCACAAGATTGCATAAAAACCCTAATTCGACAAGAATAAGACTAGGGAGGACGAAAATGACTTAAATCTTCGTCCAATGACACAAACACACCTATTGGATGCACAGGATTGCTTAAAACCCTAATTGGACAAGAATAAGCCTAGGGAGAACGTAAATGACCTAAATGTTCATCCAATGACACAAATGAACTTATTGGATGCACAAGATTGGTTAAAAACCCTAATTGGACAAGAATAAGCCTAGGGAGGACGAAAATGACCTAAATGTTCATCCAATGACACAAACACACCTATTGGATGCACAAGATTGGTTAAAAACCCTAATTGGACAAGAATAAGCCTAGGGAGGACGAAAATGTCCTAAATGTTCATCAAATGACACAAATACACCTATTGGATGCACAAGATTGGTTAGAAACCCTAATTGGACAAGAATAAGCCTAGGGAGGACGAAAATGACCTAAATGTTCATCCAATAACACAAATGAACTTATTGGATGCACAAGATTGCTTAAAAACCCTAATTAGACAAGAATAAGCTTAGGGAGGACGAAAATGACCTAAATGTTTATCCAATGACACAAATGAACTTATTGGATGCACAAGATTGGTTAAAAACCCTAATTGGACAAGAATAAGCCTAGGGAGGACGAAAATGACCTAAATGTTCATCCAATGACACAAACACACCTATTGGATGCACAAGATTGGTTAGAAACCCTAATTGGACAAGAATAAGCCTAGGGAGGACGAAAATGACCTAAATGTTCATCCAATAACTCAAACACGCCTATTGGATGCACAAGATTGGTTAAAAACCCTAATTGGACAAGAATAAGCCTAGGGTGGACGAAAATGACCTAAATGTTTATCCAATGACACAAATGAACTTATTGGATGCACAAGATTGGTTAAAAACCCTAATTGGACAAGAATAAGCTTAGGGAGGACGAAAATGACCTAAATGTTTATCCAATGACACAAATGAACTTATTGGATGCACAAGATTGGTTAAAAACCCTAATTGGACAAGAATAAGCCTAGGGTGGACGAAAATGACCTAATTGTTCATCCAATGACACAAATGAACTTATTGGATGCACAAGTTTGGTTTAAAACCCTAATTGGACAAGAATAAGACTAGGGAGGACAAAAACGACCTAAATGTTCATCCAATGACACAAAAACACTTCATGGATGCTAAAGATTGGTTAAAAACCCTAATTGGAAAAGAATAAGCTTAGGGAGGGCGAAAATGACCTAAAAGTTCATCCAATGACACAAATGAACTTATTGGATGCACAAGATTGGTTGAAAACCCTAATTGGACAAGAATAAGCCTAGGGTGGACGAAAATGACCTAAATGTTCATCCAATGACACAAACACACCTATTGGATGCACAACATTGGTTAAAAACCCTAATTGGACAAGATTAAGACTAGGGAGGAGGAAAATCAGCTAAATGTTCATCCAATGACACAAACACACCTATTGGATACACCAGATTGGCTAAAAACCCAATTGGACAAGAATAAGCCTAGGGAGGACGAAAAGGACCTAAATGTTAATCCAATGTCACAAACACGCCTATTGGATGCACAAGATTGGTTAAAAACCCTAATTGGACAAGAATAAGCCTTGGGAGGACGAAAATGACCTAAATGTTCATTCAATGACACAAATGAAATTATTGGATGCACAAGATTGGTTAGAAACCCTTATTGGACAAGAATAACCCTAGGGTGGACGAAAATGACCTAAATATTCATCCAATGACACAAACACACATATTGGATGCACAAGATCGGTTAAAAACCCTAATGGGACAAGAATAAGCCTAGGTTGGACGAAAATGATCTAAATGTTCATCCAATGACGCAAATGAACTTATTGGATTCACTAGATTGGTTAAAAACCCTAATTGGACAAGAATAAGCCTAAGGTGGACAAAAATGACCTAAATGTACATCCAATGACACAAACACACCTATTGGATGCACAAGATTGATTAAAAACACTAATTGTACAAGAATAAGACTAGGGAGGACGAAAATGACCTAAATGTTCATCCAATGACACAAAAACACTTCATGGATGCTAATGATTGGTTAAAAACCCTAATTGGAAAAGAATAAGCTTAGGGAGGACGAAAATGACCTAAAAGTTCATCCAATGACACAAATGAACTTATTGGATGCACAAGATTGGTTGAAAACCCTAATTGGACAAGAATAAGCCAAGGGTGGACGAAAATGACCTAAATGTTCATCCAATGACACAAACACACTTATTCGATGCACATGATTGCCTAAAAACCCTAATTGGAACAGAATAAGCCTAGGGAGGACGAAAATGACCTAAATGTTCATCCAATGACCCAAACACACCTATTGGATGCACAACATTGGTTAAAAACCCTAATTGGACAAGAATAAGACTAGGGAGGAGGAAAATGACCTAAATGTTCATCCAATGACACAAACACACCTATTGGATACACAAGATTGGCTAAAAAACCAATTGGACAAGAATAAGCCTAAGGAGGACGAAAATGACCTAAATATTAATCCAATGTCACAAACACGCCTATTGGATGCACAAGATTGGTTAAAAACCCTAATTGGACAAGAATAAGCCTTGGGAGGTCGAAAATGACCTAAATGTTCATTCAATGACACAAATGAACTTATTGGATGCACAAGATTGGCTAGAAACCCTTGTTGGACAAGAATAACCCTAGGGTGGACGAAAATGACCTAAATATTCATCCAATGACACAAACACACTTATTGGATGCACAAGATTGGTTAAAAACCCTAATTGGACAAGAATAAGCATAGGGAGGACAAAAATGACCTAAATGTTCATCCTATGACACAAACACACCTATTGGATGCATATGATTGGTTAAAAACCCTAATTGTACAAGAACAAGCCCAGGGAGGACGAAAATAACTTAAATGTTCACCCAATGATACAAACATACCTATTGGACGGACAAGATTGGTTAAAAACCCAAATTGGAAAAGAATAAGTCTAGTGAGAACGAAAATGACCTAAATGTTTATCCAGTGACACAAATGAACTTATTGGATGCACAAGATTGGTTTCAAACCCTAATTGGACAAGAATAAGCCTAGGGAGGACGAAATTGACCTAAATGTTCATCCGATGACTCAAACACACCTATTGGATGCACTAGATTGCTTAAAACCCTAATTGGACAAGAATAAGACTAAGGAGGACGAAAATGACCTAGATCTTCATCCAATGACTCAAATATACATATTGGATGCACAAGATTGGTTAAAAACACTAATTGTACAATAATAAGACTAGGGAGGACGAAAATGACCTAAATGTTCATCCAATGACACAAACACACCTATTGGATGCACAAGATTGGTTAAAATCCCTAATTGGACAAGAATAAGCTTAGGGAGGACGAAAATGACCTAAATGTTTATCCAATGACACAAATGAACTTATTGGATGCACAAGATTGGTTAAAAACCCTAATTGGACAAGAATATGCCTAGGGTGGACGAAAATGACCTAATTGTTCATCCAATGACACAAATGAACTTATTGGATGCACAAGTTTGGTTTAAAACCCTAATTGGACAAGAATAAGACTAGGGAGGACAAAAACGACCTAAATGTTCATCCAATGACACAAAAACACTTCATGGATGCTAAAGATTGGTTAAAAACCCTAATTGGAAAAGAATAAGCTTAGGGAGGGCGAAAATGACCTAAAAGTTCATCCAATGACACAAATGAACTTATTGGATGCACAAGATTGGTTGAAAACCCTAATTGGACAAGAATAAGCCTAGGGTGGACGAAAATGACCTAAATGTTCATCCAATGACACTAACACACTTATTCGACGCACATGATTGCCTAAAAACCCTAATTGGACAAGAATAAGCCTAGGGAGGACGAAAATGACCTAAATGTTCATCCAATGACACAAACACACCTATTGGATGCACAACATTGGTTAAAAACCCTAATTGGACAAGATTAAGACTAGGGAGGAGGAAAATGAGCTAAATGTTCATCGAATGACACAAACACACCTATTGGATACACCAGATTGGCTAAAAACCCAATTGGACAAGAATAAGCCTAGGGAGGACGAAAAGGACCTAAATGTTAATCCAATGTCACAAACACGCCTATTGGATGCACAAGATTGGTTAAAAACCCTAATTGGACAAGAATAAGCCTTGGGAGGACGAAAATGACCTAAATGTTCATTCAATGACACAAATGAAATTATTGGATGCACAAGATTGGTTAGAAACCCTTATTGGACAAGAATAACCCTAGGGTGGACGAAAATGACCTAAATATTCATCCAATGACACAAACACACATATTGGATGCACAAGATCGGTTAAAAACCCTAATGGGACAAGAATAAGCCTAGGTTGGACGAAAATGATCTAAATGTTCATCCAATGACGCAAATGAACTTATTGGATTCACTAGATTGGTTAAAAACCCTAATTGGACAAGAATAAGCCTAAGGTGGACAAAAATGACCTAAATGTACATCCAATGACACAAACACACCTATTGGACGCACAAGATTGATTAAAAACACTAATTGTACAAGAATAAGACTAGGGAGGACGAAAATGACCTAAATGTTCATCCAATGACACAAAAACACTTCATGGATGCTAATGATTGGTTAAAAACCCTAATTGGAAAAGAATAAGCTTAGGGAGGACGAAAATGACCTAAAAGTTCATCCAATGACACAAATGAACTTATTGGATGCACAAGATTGGTTGAAAACCCTAATTGGACAAGAATAAGCCAAGGGTGGACGAAAATGACCTAAATGTTCATCCAATGACACAAACACACTTATTCGATGCACATGATTGCCTAAAAACCCTAATTGGAACAGAATAAGCCTAGGGAGGACGAAAATGACCTAAATGTTCATCCAATGACCCAAACACACCTATTGGATGCACAACATTGGTTAAAAACCCTAATTGGACAAGAATAAGACTAGGGAGGAGGAAAATGACCTAAATGTTCATCCAATGACACAAACACACCTATTGGATACACAAGATTGGCTAAAAAACCAATTGGACAAGAATAAGCCTAAGGAGGACGAAAATGACCTAAATATTAATCCAATGTCACAAACACGCCTATTGGATGCACAAGATTGGTTAAAAACCCTAATTGGACAAGAATAAGCCTTGGGAGGTCGAAAATGACCTAAATGTTCATTCAATGACACAAATGAACTTATTGGATGCACAAGATTGGCTAGAAACCCTTGTTGGACAAGAATAACCCTAGGGTGGACGAAAATGACCTAAATATTCATCCAATGACACAAACACACTTATTGGATGCACAAGATTGGTTAAAAACCCTAATTGGACAAGAATAAGCATAGGGAGGACAAAAATGACCTAAATGTTCATCCTATGACACAAACACACCTATTGGATGCATATGATTGGTTAAAAACCCTAATTGTACAAGAACAAGCCCAGGGAGGACGAAAATAACTTAAATGTTCACCCAATGATACAAACATACCTATTGGACGGACAAGATTGGTTAAAAACCCAAATTGGAAAAGAATAAGTCTAGTGAGAACGAAAATGACCTAAATGTTTATCCAGTGACACAAATGAACTTATTGGATGCACAAGATTTGTTTCAAACCCTAATTGGACAAGAATAAGCCTAGGGAGGACGAAATTGACCTAAATGTTCATCCGATGACTCAAACACACCTATTGGATGCACTAGATTGCTTAAAACCCTAATTGGACAAGAATAAGACTAAGGAGGACGAAAATGACCTAGATCTTCATCCAAGGACTCAAATATACATATTGGATGCACAAGATTGGTTAAAAACACTAATTGTACAATAATAAGACTAGGGAGGACGAAAATGACCTAAATGTTCATTCAATGACACAAACACACCTATTGGATGCACAAGATTGGTTAAAATCCCTAATTGGACAAGAATAAGCTTAGGGAGGACGAAAATGACCTAAATGTTTATCCAATGACACAAATGAACTTATTGGATGCACAAGATTGGTTAAAAACCCTAATTGGACAAGAATAAGCCTAGGGTGGACGAAAATGACCTAATTGTTCATCCAATGACACAAATGAACTTATTGGATGCACAAGTTTGGTTTAAAACCCTAATTGGACAAGAATAAGACTAGGGAGGACAAAAACGACCTAAATGTTCATCCAATGACACAAAAACACTTCATGGATGCTAAAGATTGGTTAAAAACCCTAATTGGAAAAGAATAAGCTTAGGGAGGGCGAAAATGACCTAAAAGTTCATCCAATGACACAAATGAACTTATTGGATGCACAAGATTGGTTGAAAACCCTAATTGGACAAGAATAAGCCTAGGGTGGACGAAAATGACCTAAATGTTCATCCAATGACACTAACACACTTATTCGACGCACATGATTGCCTAAAAACCCTAATTGGACAAGAATAAGCCTAGGGAGGACGAAAATGACCTAAATGTTCATCCAATGACACAAACACACCTATTGGATGCACAACATTGGTTAAAAACCCTAATTGGACAAGATTAAGACTAGGGAGGAGGAAAATGAGCTAAATGTTCATCGAATGACACAAACACACCTATTGGATACACCAGATTGGCTAAAAACCCAATTGGACAAGAATAAGCCTAGGGAGGACGAAAAGGACCTAAATGTTAATCCAATGTCACAAACACGCCTATTGGATGCACAAGATTGGTTAAAAACCCTAATTGGACAAGAATAAGCCTTGGGAGGACGAAAATGACCTAAATGTTCATTCAATGACACAAATGAAATTATTGGATGCACAAGATTGGTTAGAAACCCTTATTGGACAAGAATAACCCTAGGGTGGACGAAAATGACCTAAATATTCATCCAATGACACAAACACACATATTGGATGCACAAGATCGGTTAAAAACCCTAATGGGACAAGAATAAGCCTAGGTTGGACGAAAATGATCTAAATGTTCATCCAATGACGCAAATGAACTTATTGGATTCACTAGATTGGTTAAAAACCCTAATTGGACAAGAATAAGCCTAAGGTGGACGAAAATGACCTAAATGTACATCCGATGACACAAACACACCTATTGGATGCACAAGATTGATTAAAAACACTAATTGGACAAGAATAAGCCTTGGGAGGACGAAAATGACCTAAATGTTCATTCAATGACACAAATGAACTTATTGGATGCACAAGATTGGCTAGAAACCCTTGTTGGACAAGAATAACCCTAGGGTGGACGAAAATGACCTAAATATTCATCCAATGACACAAACACACTTATTGGATGCACAAGATTGGTTAAAAACCCTAATTGGACAAGAATAAGCATAGGGAGGACAAAAATGACCTAAATGTTCATCCTATGACACAAACACACCTATTGGATGCATATGATTGGTTAAAAACCCTAATTGTACAAGAACAAGCCCAGGGAGGACGAAAATAACTTAAATGTTCACCCAATGATACAAACATACCTATTGGACGGACAAGATTGGTTAAAAACCCAAATTGGAAAAGAATAAGTCTAGTGAGAACGAAAATGACCTAAATGTTTATCCAGTGACACAAATGAACTTATTGGATGCACAAGATTGGTTTCAAACCCTAATTGGACAAGAATAAGCCTAGGGAGGACGAAATTGACCTAAATGTTCATCCGATGACTCAAACACACCTATTGGATGCACTAGATTGCTTAAAACCCTAATTGGACAAGAATAAGACTAAGGAGGACGAAAATGACCTAGATCTTCATCCAATGACTCAAATATACATATTGGATGCACAAGATTGGTTAAAAACACTAATTGTACAATAATAAGACTAGGGAGGACGAAAATGACCTAAATGTTCATCCAATGACACAAACACACCTATTGGATGCACAAGATTGGTTAAAATCCCTAATTGGACAAGAATAAGCTTAGGGAGGACGAAAATGACCTAAATGTTTATCCAATGACACAAATGAACTTATTGGATGCACAAGATTGGTTAAAAACCCTAATTGGACAAGAATATGCCTAGGGTGGACGAAAATGACCTAATTGTTCATCCAATGACACAAATGAACTTATTGGATGCACAAGTTTGGTTTAAAACCCTAATTGGACAAGAATAAGACTAGGGAGGACAAAAACGACCTAAATGTTCATCCAATGACATAAAAACACTTCATGGATGCTAAAGATTGGTTAAAAACCCTAATTGGAAAAGAATAAGCTTAGGGAGGGCGAAAATGACCTAAAAGTTCATCCAATGACACAAATGAACTTATTGGATGCACAAGATTGGTTGAAAACCCTAATTGGACAAGAATAAGCCTAGGGTGGACAAAAATGACCTAAATGTTCATCCAATGACACTAACACACTTATTCGATGCACATGATTGCCTAAAAACCCTAATTGGACAAGAATAAGCCTAGGGAGGACGAAAATGATCTAAATGTTCATCCAATGACACAAACACACCTATTGGATGCACAACATTGGTTAAAAACCCTAATTGGACAAGATTAAGACTAGGGAGGAGGAAAATGAGCTAAATGTTCATCGAATGACACAAACACACCTATTGGATACACAAGATTGGCTAAAAACCCAATTGGACAAGAATAAGCCTAGGGAGGACGAAAAGGACCTAAATGTTAATCCAATGTCACAAACACGCCTATTGGATGCACAAGATTGGTTAAAAACCCTAATTGGACAAGAATAAGCGTTGGGAGGACGAAAATGACCTAAATGTTCATTCAATGACACAAATGAAATTATTGGATGCACAAGATTGGTTAGAAACCCTTATTGGACAAGAATAACCCTAGGGTGGACGAAAATGACCTAAATATTCATCCAATGACACAAACACACATATTGGATGCACAAGATCGGTTAAAAACCCTAATTGGACAAGAATAAGCCTAGGTTGGACGAAAATGATCTAAATGTTCATCCAATGACGCAAATGAACTTATTGGATTCACTAGATTGGTTAAAAACCCTAATTGGACAAGAATAAGCCTAAGGTGGACAAAAATGACCTAAATGTACATCCAATGACACAAACACACCTATTGGACGCACAAGATTGATTAAAAACACTAATTGTACAAGAATAAGACTAGGGAGGACGAAAATGACCTAAATGTTCATCCAATGACACAAAAACACTTCATGGATGCTAATGATTGGTTAAAAACCCTAATTGGAAAAGAATAAGCTTAGGGAGGACGAAAATGACCTAAAAGTTCATCCAATGACACAAATGAACTTATTGGATGCACAAGATTGGTTGAAAACCCTAATTGGACAAGAATAAGCCAAGGGTGGATGAAAATGACCTAAATGTTCATCCAATGACACAAACACACTTATTCGATGCACATAATTGCCTAAAAACCCTAATTGGAATAGAATAAGCCTAGGGAGGACGAAAATGACCTAAATGTTCATCCAATGACACAAACACACCTATTGGATGCACAACATTGGTTAAAAACCCTAATTGGACAAGAATAAGACTAGGGAGGAGGAAAATGACCTAAATGTTCGTCCAATGACACAAACACACCTATTGGATACACAAGATTGGCTAAAAAACCAATTGGACAAGAATAAGCCTAGGGAGGACGAAAATGACCTAAATATTAATCCAATGTCACAAACACGCCTATTGGATGCACAAGATTGGTTAAAAACCCTAATTGGACAAGAATAAGCCTTGGGAGGACGAAAATGACCTAAATGTTCATTCAATGACACAAATGAACTTATTGGATGCACAAGATTGGCTAGAAACCCTTGTTGGACAAGAATACCCTAGGGTGGACGAAAATGACCTAAATATTCATCCAATAACACAAACACACTTATTGGATGCACAAGATTGGTTAAAAACCCTAATTGGACAAGAATAAGCATAGGGAGGACAAAAATGACCTAAATGTTCATCCTATGACACAAACACACCTATTGGATGCATACGATTGGTTAAAAACCCTAATTGTACAAGAACAAGCCCAGGGAGGACGAAAATAACTTAAATGTTCACCCAATGATACAAACATACCTATTGGACGGACAAGATTGGTTAAAAACCCAAATTGGAAAAGAATAAGTCTAGTGAGAACGAAAATGACCTAAATGTTTATCCAGTGACACAAATGAACTTATTGGATGCACAAGATAGGTTTCAAACCCTAATTGGACAAGAATAAGCCTAGGGAGGACGAAATTGACCTAAATGTTCATCCGATGACTCAAACACACCTATTGGATGCACTAGATTGCTTAAAACCCTAATTGGACAAGAATAAGACTAAGGAGGACGAAAATGACCTAGATCTTCATCCAATGACTCAAATATACATATTGGATGCACAAGATTGGTTAAAAACACTAATTGTACAATAATAAGACTAGGGAGGACGAAAATGACCTAAATGTTCATCCAATGACACAAACACACCTATTGGATGCACAAGATTGGTTAAAATCCCTAATTGGACAAGAATAAGCTTAGGGAGGACGAAAATGACCTAAATGTTTATCCAATGACACAAATGAACTTATTGGATGCACAAGATTGGTTAAAAACCCTAATTGGACAAGAATAAGCCTAGGGTGGACGAAAATGACCTAATTGTTCATCCAATGACACAAATGAACTTATTGGATGCACAAGTTTGGTTTAAAACCCTAATTGGACAAGAATAAGACTAGGGAGGACAAAAACGACCTAAATGTTCATCCAATGACACAAAAACACTTCATGGATGCTAAAGATTGGTTAAAACCCCTAATTGGAAAAGAATAAGCTTAGGGAGGGCGAAAATGACCTAAAAGTTCATCCAATGACACAAATGAACTTATTGGATGCACAAGATTGGTTGAAAACCCTAATTGGACAAGAATAAGCCTAGGGTGGACGAAAATGACCTAAATGTTCATCCAATGACACTAACACACTTATTCGATGCACATGATTGCCTAAAAACCATAATTGGACAAGAATAAGCCTAGGGAGGACGAAAATGACCTAAATGTTTATCCAATGACACAAACACACCTATTGGATGCACAACATTGGTTAAAAACCCTAATTGGACAAGATTAAGACTAGGGAGGAGGAAAATGAGCTAAATATTCATCCAATGACACAAACACACCTATTGGATGCACAAGATTGCATAAAAACCCTAATTGGACAAGAATAAGACTAGGGAGGACGAAAATGACCTAAATGTTTATCCAATGACACAAACACACCTATTGGATGCACATTATTGGTTAAAACCCCTAATTGGACAAGAATAAGCCTAGGTTGGACGAAAATGATCTAAATGTTCATCCAATGACGCAAATGAACTTATTGGATTCACTAGATTGGTTAAAAACCCTAATTGGACAAGAATAAGCCTAAGGTGGACGAAAATGACCTAAATGTACATCCAATGACACAAACACACCTATTGGATGCACAAGATTGATTAAAAACACTAATTGTACAAGAATAAGACTAGGGAGGACGAAAATGACCTAAATGTTCATCCAATGACACAAAAACACTTCATGGATGCTAATGATTGGTTAAAAACCCTAATTGGAAAAGCATAAGCTTAGGGAGGACGACAATGACCTAAAAGTTCATCCAATGACACAAATGAACTTATTGGATGCACAAGATTGGTTGAAAACCCAAATTGGACAAGAATAAGCCAAGGGTGGACGAAAATGACCTAAATGTTCATCCAATGACACAAACACACTTATTCGATGCACATGATTGCCTAAAAACCCTAATTGGAACAGAATAAGCCTAGGGAGGACGAAAATGACCTAAATGTTCATCCAATGACACAAACACACCTATTGGATGCACAATATTGGTTAAAAACCCTAATTGGACAAGAATAAGACTAGGGAGGAGGAAAATGACCTAAATGTTCATCCAATGACACAAACACACCTATTGGATACACAAGATTGGCTAAAAAGCCAATTGGACAAGAATAAGCCTAGGGAGGACGAAAATGACCTAAATATTAATCCAATGTCACAAACACGCCTATTGGATGCACAAGATTGGTTAAAAACCCTAATTGGACAAGAATAAGCCTTGGGAGGACGAAAATGACCTAAATGTTCATTCAATGACACAAATGAACTTATTGGATGCACAAGATTGGCTAGAAACCCTTGTTGGACAAGAATAACCCTAGGGTGGACGAAAATGACCTAAATATTCATCCAATGACACAAACACACTTATTGGATGCACAAGATTGGTTAAAAACCCTAATTGGACAAGAATAAGCATAGGGAGGACAAAAATGACCTAAATGTTCATCCTATGACACAAACACACCTATTGGATGCATACGATTGGTTAAAAACCCTAATTGTACAAGAACAAGCCCAGGGAGGAAGAAAATAACTTAAATGTTCACCCAATGATACAAACATACCTATTGGACGGACAAGATTGATTAAAAACCCAAATTGGAAAAGAATAAGCCTAGTGAGAACGAAAATGACCTAAATGTTTATCCAGTGACACAAATGAACTTATTGGATGCACAAGATTGGTTTCAAACCCTAATTGGACAAGAATAAGCCTAGGAAGGACGAAATTGACCTAAATGTTCATCCGATGACTCAAACACACCTATTGGATGCACTAGATTGCTTAAAACCCTAATTGGACAAGAATAAGACTAAGGAGGACGAAAATGACCTAGATCTTCATCCAATGACTCAAATATACATATTGGATGCACAAGATTGGTTAAAAACACTAATTGTACAATAATAAGACTAGGGAGGACGAAAATGACCTAAATGTTCATCCAATGACACAAACACACCTATTGGATGCACAAGATTGGTTAAAATCCCTAATTGG
Source organism: Cicer pinnatifidum (assembly GCA_037974775.1). Taxonomy (NCBI): domain Eukaryota; kingdom Viridiplantae; phylum Streptophyta; class Magnoliopsida; order Fabales; family Fabaceae; genus Cicer; species Cicer pinnatifidum. The sequence goes on along the minus strand of JBBPBR010000007.1, from coordinate 26,003,582 downwards.
ACAAGAATAAGCTTAGGGAGGACGAAAATGACCTAAATGTTTATCCAATGACACAAATGAACTTATTGGATGCACAAGATTGGTTAAAAACCCTAATTGGACAAGCATAAGCCTAGGGTGGACGAAAATGACCTAATTGTTCATCCAATGACACAAATGAACTTATTGGATGCACAAGTTTGGTTTAAAACCCTAATTGGATAAGAATAAGACTAGGGAGGACAAAAATGACCTAAATGTTCATCCAATGACACAAAAACACTTCATGGATGCTAAAGATTGGTTAAAAACCCTAATTGGAAAAGAATAAGCTTAGGGAGGACGAAAATGAACTAAAAGTTCATCCAATGACACAAATGAACTTATTGGATGCACAAGATTGGTTGAAAACCCTAATTGGACAAGAATAAGCCTAGGGTGGACGAAAATGACCTAAATGTTCATCCAATGACACAAACACACTTATTTGATGCACATGATTGCCTAAAAACCCTAATTGGACAAGAATAAGCCTACGGAGGACGAAAATGACCTAAATGTTCATCCAATGAAACAAAAACCACCTATTGGATGCACAACATTGGTTCAAAAACCCTAATTGGACAAGATTAAGACTAGGGAGGAGGAAAATGAGCTAAATGTTCATCGAATGACACAAACACACCTATTGGATACACAAGATTGGCTAAAAACCCAATTGGACAAGAATAAGCCTAGGGAGGACGAAAAGGACCTAAATGTTAATCCAATGTCACAAACACGCCTATTGGATGCACAAGATTGGTTAAAAACCCTAATTGGACAAGAATAAGCCTTGGGAGGACGAAAATGACCTAAATGTTCATTCAATGACACAAATGAAATTATTGGATGCACAAGATTGGTTAGAAACCCTTATTGGACAAGAATAACCCTAGGGTGGACGAAAATGACCTAAATATTCATCTAATGACACAAACACACATATTGGATGCACAAGATCGGTTAAAAACCCTAATTGGACAAGAATAAGCCTAGGGATGACGAAAATGATCTAAATGTTCATCCAATGACGCAAATGAACTTATTGGATTCACTAGATTGGTTAAAAACCCTAATTGGACAAGAATAAGCCTAAGGTGGACGAAAATGACCTAAATGTACATCCAATGACACAAACACACCTATTGGATGCACAAGATTGATTAAAAACACTAATTGTACAAGAATAAGACTAGGGAGGACGAAAATGATCTAAATGTTCATCTATTGACACAAAAACACTTCATGGATGCTAATGATTGGTTAAAAACCATAATTGGAAAAGAATAAGCTTAGGGAGGACGAAAATGACCTAAAAGTTCATCCAATGACACAAATGAACTTATTGGATGCACAAGATTGGTTGAAAACCCTAATTGGACAAGAATAAGCCAAGGGTGGACGAAAATGACCTAAATGTTCATCCAATGACACAAACACACTTATTCGATGCACATGATTGCCTAAAAACCCTAATTGGAACAGAATAAGCCTAGGGAGGACGAAAATGACCTAAATGTTCATCCAATGACACAAACACACCTATTGGATGCACAACATTGGTTAAAAACCCTAATTGGACAAGAATAAGACTAGGGAGGAGGAAAATGACCTAAATGTCCATCCAATGACACAAACACACCTATTGGATACACAAGATTGGCTAAAAAACCAATTGGACAAGAATAAGCCCAGGGAGGACGAAAATAACTTAAATGTTCACCCAATGATACAAACATACCTATTGGACGGACAAGATTGATTAAAAACCCAAATTGGAAAAGAATAAGCCTAGTGAGAACGAAAATGACCTAAATGTTTATCCAGTGACACAAATGAACTTATTGGATGCACAAGATTGGTTTCAAACCCTAATTGGACAAGAATAAGCCTAGGAAGGACGAAATTGACCTAAATGTTCATCCGATGACTCAAACACACCTATTGGATGCACTAGATTGCTTAAAACCCTAATTGGACAAGTATAAGACTAAGGAGGACGAAAATGACCTAGATCTTCATCCAATGACTCAAATATACATATTGGATGCACAAGATTGGTTAAAAACACTAATTGTACAATAATAAGACTAGGGAGGACGAAAATGACCTAAATGTTCATCCAATGACACAAACACACCTATTGGATGCACAAGATTGGTTAAAATCCCTAATTGGACAAGAATAAGCTTAGGGAGGACGAAAATGACCTAAATGTTTATCCAATGACACAAATGAACTTATTGGATGCACCAGATTGGTTAAAAACCCTAATTGGACAAGAATAAGCCTAGGGTGGACGAAAATGACCTAATTGTTCATCCAATGACACAAATGAACTTATTGGATGCACAAGTTTGGTTTAAAACCCTAATTGGACAAGAATAAGACTAGGGAGGACAAAAATGACCTAAATGTTCATCCAATGACACAAAAACACTTCATGGATGCCAAAGATTGGTTAAAAACCCTAATTGGAAAAGAATAAGCTTAGGGAGGACGAAAATGACCTAAAAGTTCATCCAATGACACAAATGAACTTATTGGATGCACAAGATTGGTTGAAAACCCTAATTGGACAAGAATAAGCCTAGGGTGGACGAAAATGACCTAAATGTTCATCCAATGACACAAACACACTTATTCGATGCACATGATTGCCTAAAAACCCTAATTGGACAAGAATAAGCCTACGGAAGACGAAAATGACCTAAATGTTCATCCAATGACACAAACACACCTATTGGATGCACAACATTGGTTCAAAAACCCTAATTGGACAAGATTAAGACTAGGGAGGAGGAAAATGAGCTAAATGTTCATCGAATGACACAAAAATACCTATTGGATACACAAGATTGGCTAAAAACCCAATTGGACAAGAATAAGCCTAGGGAGGACGAAAAGGACCTAAATGTTAATCCAATGTCACAAACACGCCTATTGGATGCACAAGATTGGTTAAAAACCCTAATTGGACAAGAATAAGCCTTGGGAGGACGAAAATGACCTAAATGTTCATTCAATGACACAAATGAAATTATTGGATGCACAAGATTGGTTAGAAACCCTTATTGGACAAGAATAACCCTACGGTGGACGAAAATGACCTAAATATTCATCCAATGACACAAACACACATATTGGATGCACAAGATCGGTTAAAAACCCTAATTGGACAAGAATAAGCCTAGGGAGGACGAAAATGATCTAAATGTTCATCCAATGACGCAAATGAACTAATTGGATTCACTAGATTGGTTAAAAACCCAAATTGGACAAGAATAAGCCTAAGGTGGACGAAAATGACCTAAATGTACATCCAATGACACAGACACACCTATTGGATGCACAAGATTGATTAAAAACACTAATTGTACAAGAATAAGACTAGGGAGGACGAAAATGACCTAAATGTTCATCCAATGACACAAAAACACTTCATGGATGCTAATGATTGGTTAAAAACCATAATTGGAAAAGAATAAGCTTAGGGAGGTCGAAAATGACCTAAAAGTTCATCCAATGACACAAATGAACTTATTGGATGCACAAGATTGGTTGAAAACCCTAATTGGACAAGAATAAGCCAAGGGTGGACGAAAATGACCTAAATGTTCATCCAATGACACAAACACACTTATTCGATGCACATGATTGCCTAAAAACCCTAATTGGAACATAATAAGCCTAGGGAGGACGAAAATGACCTAAATTTTCATCCAATGACACAAACACACCTATTGGATGCACAACATTGGTTAAAAACCCTAATTGGACAAGAATAAGACTAGGGAGGAGGAAAATGACCTAAATGTTCATCCAATGACACAAACACACCTATTGGATACACAAGATTGGCTAAAAAACCAATTGGACAAGAATAAGCCTAGGTAGGACGAAAATGACCTAAATATTAATCCAATGTCACAAACACGCCTATTGGATGCACAAGATTGGTTAAAAACCCTAATTGGACAAGAATAAGCCTTGGGAGGACGAAAATGACCTAAATGTTCATTCAATGACACAAATGAACTTATTGGATGCACAAGATTGGCTAGAAACCCTTGTTGGACAAGAATAACCCTAGGGTGGACGAAAATGACCTAAATATTCATCCAATGACACAAACACACTTATTGGATGCACAAGATTGGTTAAAAACCCTAATTGGACAAGAATAAGCATAGGGAGGACAAAAATGACCTAAATGTTCATCCTATGACACAAACACACCTATTGGATGCATACGATTGGTTAAAAACCCTAATTGTACAAGAACAAGCCCAGGGAGGACGAAAATAACTTAAATGTTCACCCAATGATACAAACATACCTATTGGACGGACAAGATTGGTTAAAAACCACAATTGGAAAAGAATAAGCATAGTGAGAACGAAAATGACCTAAATGTTTATCCAGTGACACAAATGAACTTATTGGATGCACAAGATTGGTTTCAAACCCTAATTGGACAAGAATAAGCCTAGGAAGGACGAAATTGACCTAAATGTTCATCCGATGACTCAAACACACCTATTGGATGCACTAGATTGCTTAAAACCCTAATTGGACAAGAATAAGACTAAGGAGGACGAAAATGACCTAGATCTTCATCCAATGACTCAAATATACATATTGGATGCACAAGATTGGTTAAAAACACTAATTGTACAATAATAAGACTAGGGAGGACGAAAATGACCTAAATGTTCATCCAATGACACAAACACACCTATTGGATGCACAAGATTGGTTAAAATCCCTAATTGGACAAGAATAAGCTTAGGGAGGACGAAAATGACCTAAATGTTTATCCAATGACACAAATGAACTTATTGGACGCACAATATTGGTTAAAAACCCTAATTGGACAAGAATAAGCCTAGATTGGACGAAAATAACCTAATTGTTCATCCAATGACACAAATGAACTTATTGGATGCACAAGTTTGGTTTAAAACCCTAATTGGACAAGAATAAGACTAGGGAGGACAAAAATGACTTAAATGTTCATCCAATGACACAAAAACACTTCATGGATGCTAAAGATTGGTTAAAAACCCTAATTGGAAAAGAATAAGCTTAGGGAGGACGAAAATGACCTAAAAGTTCATCCAATGACACAAATGAACTTATTGGATGCACAAGATTGGTTGAAAACCCTAATTGGACAAGAATAAGCCTAGGGTGGACGAAAATGACCTAAATGTTCATCCAATGACACAAACACACTTATTCGATGCACATGATTGCCTAAAAACCCTAATTGGACAAGAATAAGCCTAGGGAAGACGAAAATGACCTAAATGTTCATCCAATGACACAAACACACCTATTGGATGCACAACATTGGTTCAAAAACCCTAATTGGACAAGATTAAGACTAGGGAGGAGGAAAATGAGCTAAATGTTCATCGAATGACACAAACACACCTATTGGATACACAAGATTGGCTAAAAACTCATTTGGACAAGAATAAGCCTAGGGAGGACGAAAAGGACCTAAATGTTAATCCAATGTCACAAACACGCCTATTGGATGCACAAGATTGGTTAAAAACCCTAATTGGACAAGAATAAGCCTTGGGAGGACGAAAATGACCTAAATGTTCATTCAATGACACAAATGAAATTATTGGATGCACAAGATTGGTTAGAAACCCTTATTGGACAAGAATAACCCTAGGGTGGACGAAAATGACCTAAATATTCATCCAATGACACAAACACACATATTGGATGCACAAGATCGGTTAAAAACCCTAATTGGACAAGAATAAGCCTTGGGAGGTCGAAAATGATCTAAATGTTCATCCAATGACGCAAATGAACTTATTGGATTCACTAGATTGGTTAAAAACCCTAATTGGACAAGAATAAGCCTAAGGTGGACGAAAATGACCTAAATGTACATCCAATGTCACAAACACACCTATTGGATGCACAAGATTGATTAAAAACACTAATTGTACAAGAATAAGACTAGGGAGGACGAAAATGACCTAAATGTTCATCCAATGACACAAAAACACTTCATGGATGCTAATGATTGGTTAAAAACCCTAATTGGAAAAGAATAAGCTTAGGGAGGACGAAAATGACCTAAAAGTTCATCCAATGACACAAATGAACTTATTGGATGCACAAGATTGGTTGAAAACCCTAATTGGACAAGAATAAGCCAAGGGTGGACGAAAATGACCTAAATGTTCATCCAATGACACAAACACACTTATTCGATGCACATGATTGCCTAAAAACACTAATTGGAACAGAATAAGCCTAGGGAGGACGAAAATGACCTAAATGTTCATCCAATGACACAAACACACCTATTGGATGCACAACATTGGTTAAAAACCCTAATTGGACAAGAATAAGACTAGGGAGGAGGAAAATGACCTAATTGTTCATCCAATGACACAAACACACCTATTGGATACACAAGATTGGCTAAAAAACCAATTGGACAAGAATAAGCCTAGGGAGGACGAAAATGACCTAAATATTAATCCAATGTCACAAACACGCCTATTGGATGCACAAGATTGGTTAAAAACCCTAATTGGACAAGAATAAGCCTTTGGAGGACGAAAATGACCTAAATGTTCATTCAATGACACAAACGAACTTATTGGATGCACAAGATTGGCTAGAAACCCTTGTTGGACAAGAATAACCCTAGGGTGGACGAAAATGACCTAAATATTCATCCAATGACACAAACACACTTATTGGATGCACAAGATTGGTTAAAAACCCTAATTGGACAAGAATAAGCATAGGGAGGACAAAAATGACCTAAATGTTCATCCTATGACACAAACACACCTATTGGATGCATACGATTGGTTAAAAACCCTAATTGTACAAGAACAAGCCCAGGGAGGACGAAAATAACTTAAATGTTCACCCAATGATACAAACATACCTATTGGACGGACAAGATTGGTTAAAAACCCAAATTGGAAAAGAATAAGCCTAGTGAGAACGAAAATGACCTAAATGTTTATCCAGTGACACAAATGAACTTATTGGATGCACAAGATTGGTTTCAAACCCTAATTGGACAAGAATAAGCCTAGGAAGGACGAAATTGACCTAAATGTTCATCCGATGACTCAAACACACCTATTGGATGCACTAGATTGCTTAAAACCCTAATTGGACAAGAATAAGACTAAGGAGGACGAAAATGACCTAGATCTTCATCCAATGACTCAAATATACATATTGGATGCACAAGATTGGTTAAAAACACTAATTGTACAATAATAAAACTAGGGAGGACGAAAATGACCTAAATGTTCATCCAATGACACAAACACACCTATTGGATGCACAAGATTCGTTAAAATCCCTAATTGGACAAGAATAAGCTTAGGGAGGACGAAAATGACCTAAATGTTTATCCAATGACACAAATGAACTTATTGGATGCACAAGATTGGTTAAAAACCCTAATTGGACAAGCATAAGCCTAGGGTGGACGAAAATGACCTAAATGTTCATCCAATGACACAAATGAACTTATTGAATGCACAAGTTTGGTTTAAAACCCTAATTGGACAAGAATAAGACTAGGGAGGACAAAAATGACCTAAATGTTCATCCAATGACACAAAAACACTTCATGGATGCTAAAGATTGGTTAAAACCCCTAAATGGAAAAGAATAAGCTTAGGGAGGACGAAAATGACCTAAAAGTTCATCCAATGACACAAATGAACTTATTGGATGCCCAAGATTGGTTGAAAACCCTAATTGGACAAGAATAAGCCTAGGGTGGACGAAAATGACCTAAATATTCATCCAATGACACAAACACACTTATTCGATGCACATGATTGCCTAAAAACCCTAATTGGACAAGAATAAGCCTAGGGAGGACGAAAATGACCTAAATGTTCATCCAATGACACAAACACACCTATTGGATGCACAACATTGGTTAAAAACCCTAATTGGACAAGAATAAGACTAGGGAGGAGGAAAATGACCTAAATGTTCATCCAATGACACAAACACACCTATTGGATACACAAGATTGGCTAAAAACCCAATTGGACAAGAATAAGCCTAGGGAGGACGAAAAGGACCTAAATGTTAATCCAATGTCACAAACACGCCTATTGGATGCACAAGATTTATTAAAAACCCTAATTGGACAAGAATAAGCCTTGGGAGGACGAAAATGACCTAAATGTTCATTCAATGACACAAATGAAATTATTGGATGCACAAGATTGGTTAGAAACCCTTATTGGACAAGAATAACCCTAGGGTGGACGAAAATGACCTAAATATTCATCCAATGACACAAACACACATATTGGATGCACAAGATCGGTTAAAAACCCTAATTGGACAAGAATAAGTCTAGGGAGGACGAAAATGATCTAAATGTTCATCCAATGACGCAAATGAACTTATTGGATTCAATAGATTGGTTAAAAACCCTAATTGGACAAGAATAAGCCCAAGGTGGACGAAAATGACCTAAATGTACATCCAATGACACAAACACACCTATTGGATGCACAAGATTGATTAAAAACACTAATTGTACAAGAATAAGACTAGGGAGGACGAAAATGACCTAAATGTTCATCCAATGACACAAAAACACTTCATGGATGCTAAAGATTGGTTAAAAACCCTAATTGGAAAAGAATAAGCTTAGGGAGGACGAAAACGACCTAAAAGTTCATCCAATGACACAAATGAACTTATTGGATGCACAAGATTGGTTGAAAACCCTAATTGGACAACAATAAGTCTAGGGTGGACGAAAATGACCTAAATGTTCATCCAATGACACAAACACACTTATTCGATGCACATGATTGCCTAAAAACCCTAATTGGAACAGAATAAGCCAAGGGAGGACGAAAATGACCTAAATGTTCATCCAATGACACAAACACACCTATTGGATGCACAACATTGGTTAAAAACCCTAATTGGACAAGAATAAGACTAGGGAGGAGGAAAATGACCTAAATGTTCATCCAATGACACAAACACACCTATTGGATACACCAGATTGGCTAAAAAACCAATTGGACAAGAATAAGTCTAGGGAGGACGAAAATGACCTAAATGTTAATCCAATGTCACAAACACGCCTATTGGATGCACAAGATTGGTTAAAAACCCTAATTGGACAAGAATAAGCCTTGGGAGGACGAAAATGACCTAAATGTTCATTCAATGACACAAATGAAATTATTGGATGCACAAGATTGGTTAGAAACCCTTATTGGACAAGACTAACCCTAGGGTGGACGAAAATGACCTAAATATTCATCCAATGACACAAACACACATATTGGAGGCACTAGATTGGTTAAAAACCCTAATTGGACAAGAATAAGCCTAAGGTGGACGAAAATGACCTAAATGTACATCCAATGACACAAACACACCTATTGGATGCACAAGATTGATTAAAAACACTAATTGTACAAGAATAAGACTAGGGAGGACGAAAATGACCTAAATGTTCATCCAATGACACAAACACACCTATTGGATGCACAAGATTGGTTAAAATCCCTAATTGGACAAGAATAAGCTTAGGGAGAACGAAAATGACCTAAATATTTATCCAATGACACAAAAACACTTCGTGGATGCTAAAGATTGGTTAAAAACCCTAATTGGAAAAGAATAAGCTTTGGGAGGACGAAAATGACCTAAATGTTCATCCAATGACACAAATGAACTTATTGGATGCACAAGATTGGTTGAAAACCCTTATTGGACAAGAATAAGCCTAGGGTGGAAGAAAATGACCTAAATGTTCATCCAATGACACAAAAACACTTCGTGGATGCTATAGATTGGTTAAAAACCCTAATTGGAAAAGAATAAGCTTTGGGAGGACGAAAATGACCTAAATGTTCATCCAATGACACAAATGAACTTATTGGATGCACAAGATTGGTTGAAAACCCTAATTGGACAAGAATAAGCCTAGGGTGGAAGAAAATGACCTAAATGTTCATCCAATGACACAAACACACTTATTTGATGCACATGATTGCCTAAAAACCCTAATTGGACAAGAATAAGCCTAGGGAGGACGAAAATGATCTAAATGTTCATCCAAGGACACAAACACACCTATTGGATGCACAACATTGGTTAAAAACCCATATTGGACAAGAATAAGACTAGGGAGGAGGAAAATGACCTAAATGTTCATCCAATGACACAAACACACCTATTGGATACACAAGATTGGCTAAAAAACCAATTGGACAAGAATAAGCCTAGGGAGGACGAAAATGACCTAAATATTAATCCAATGTCACAAACACGCCTATTGGATGCACAAGATTGGTTAAAAACCCTAATTGGACAAGAATAAGCCTTGGGAGGACGAAAATGACATAAATGTTCATTCAATGACACAAATGAAACTATTGGATTCACAAGATTGGTTAGAAACCCTTATTGGACAAGAATAACCCTAGGGTGGACGAAAATGACCTAAATATTCATCCAATGACACAAACACACATATTGGAGGCACAAGATCGGTTAAAAACCCTAATTGGACAAGACTAAGCCTAGGGAGGACGAAAATGACCTAAATGTTCATCCAATGACACGAACACACCTATTGGATGCATAAGATTGGTTATAAACCCTAATTGTACAAAAATAATCCTAGGGAGGACGAAAATAACTTAAATGTTCACCCAATGACCCAAACATACCTATTGGATGAACAAGATTGGTTAAAAACCCGAATTGGAAAAGAATAAGCCAAGTGAGAACAAAGATGACCTAAATGTTTATCCAGTGACACAAATGAACTTATTGGATGCACAAGATTGGTTTAAAACCCTAATTGGACATGAATAAGCCTACGGAGGATGAAATTGACCTAAATGTTCATCCAATGACTCAAACACACCTATAGGATGCACTAGATTGCTTAAAACCCTAATTGGACAAGAATAAGACTAAGGAGGACGAAAATGACCTAGATGTTCATCCAATGACTCAAATGTACATATTGGATGCACAAGATTGGTTAAAAACCCTAATTGGACAAGAATAAGCCTATGGTGGACGAAAATGACCTAAATGTACATCCAATGACACAAACACACCTATTGGATGCACAAGATTGATTAAAATTCCTAATTGTACAAGAATAAGACTAGGGAGGACGAAAATGACCTAAATGTTCATCCAATGACACAAACACACATATTGGATGCACAAGATTGGTTAAAAACCCTAATTCGACAAGAATAAGCCTAAGGAGGACGAAAATGACCTAAATATTCATTCAATGACACAAATGAACTTATTGGAGGCAGAAGATTGGTTAAAAACCCTAATTGGACAAGAATAAGCCTAGGGTGGACGAAAATGACCTAAATGTTCATCCAATGACACAGACACACTTATTGGATGTACATGATTTCTTAAAAACCATAATTGGACAAGAATAAGCCTAGGGAGGACGAAAATGACCTAAATGTTCATCCAATGACACCAACACACCTATTGGATGCACAACATTGGTTAAAAACCCTAATTGGACAAGAATAAGACTAGGGAGGAGGAAAATGACCTAAATGTGCATCCAATGACACAAACACACCTATTGGATACACAAGATTGGCTAAAAACCCTAATTGGACAAGAATAAGCCTAGGGAGGACGAAAATGACCTAAATGTTAATCTAATGTCACAAACACGCCTATTGGATGCACAAGATTGGTTAAAAACCCTAATTGGACAAGAATAAGCCTTGGGAGGATGAAAATGACCTAAATGTTCATTCAATGACACAAATGAACTTATTGGATGCACAAGATTGGTTAGAAACCCTAATTGGACAAGAATAACCCTTGGGTGGACGAAAATGACCTAAATATTCATCCAATGACACAAACACACTTATTAGATGCAAAAGATTGGTTAAAAACACTAATTGGACAAGAATAAGCCTAGGGAGGACGAAAATGAACTAAATGTTTATCCAATGACACAAATCAACTTATTGGACGCACAAGATTGGTTAAAAACCCTAATTGGACAAGAATAAGCCTAGGGTTGACGAAAATGACCTAAATGTACATCCAATGACACAAACACACCTATTGGATGCACAAGATTGCTTAAAAACCCTAATTGGACAAGAATATGACTAGGGAGGATGAAAATGACTTAAATGTTCATCCATTGACACAAACACACCTATGAAATGTTAATACAACTGAACAATTAGCTGATATTTTCACCAAGGCCTTACCCAAAGACAGTTTCTTCTTTATTAGAATGAAACTAGGAATAATCGATCTTAATGAAATCTGATCCCTTAGAAAAATCGATTGAGACATCGATTATCCTGTGACATACTAGGAAATCAGCATTACAAAATAGATTTGATAATCGATTTATGCTTCACAGTGTCTGAGTTGTCTATTTAGGAAACGCGAAAATCGATTGCATAATAGATTTGTACACCCAGACATCAGTAAAGGCTGAAGTAGTCATCAAATCATTCGAATGGTAAATCGATTGAAGTATTGAAAAATGGTTTAAAGAATCGATTGAATAATCGATTTATTTTCCCAGACATCAAAGATGGGAGAAAGTTTCCAAACTCTAGCCCGAGCATCAATTTGGTAATCGACTGTGTCAAATTTTAAAAACCTGCAATCAAATTAAATCGATTTGGAAGTCGATGCTGATATGAGAAGTTTCCTGAACTGATATGGAAATCGATTTAAACATCGATTCAGTCAATAAAGAAATCGATTTGGGAATCCATTTGAAATATGACCGTTGCAAAAAATTACTAGCCGTTGGAGGGAATTAGTACTGAGACTTTTCCACTTCCCCAGTAACGGTAACCTAATCGATTGACCAATCGACGTACGTGTGCGAACACTTAAAAAGAAAATCGATTCGCAACACATTTTCTTTAAATTTCTCAAATCTCTCTGTGTTTTCTCTGAACTCTGACACTTCAAAAGTTTCTCTGGTTTCTTAAACCATCTCAAACATCCTAAATCTAATGGCTAGAGTGAAACAGACTAGTTACAAATCATCACCCCCTTTCAAGTGGAAGAACCCCCTCCCCTCCACCCACTTCAAAAAGAGTATATATCACAACCCATAAAATAATGGCAAAGGACAAAGGGAAAGCTATTGCCATTGATCAAGGCAAAACAAAGAAAAGGAAGGAGCCTCAAACTGAAAAACTCATGGCTGATGCAATGAAAGAGCGAACACCGAAGAAGAAGAAACCCATTTCTTCTCCTCAACCCAAAAAGCCTCAATCTTCTAAAGGTAAACCTGAGGACTTTGCTCTATCTTCTTCTTTTCTAAAAAGAAAAATCCATGAGGCAAGGACTCTGGATTTTGCTTACTTTGATTCAAATGGCTTCACATTCCAAAACCACCTCAGATTTCATGGTTTGGTGGATTTTCTTTTCTGCTCCCTCGACACCTATCCAAAACTGATTAAAGCTTTCTACTCAAACTTCAAACTCACAAACACTAGTTTTGAGTCTGAAGTTAAAGGGAAGAAAATGTCTATGTCCTTTGAAGAGTTCTCCAATCTGACAGGACTGCCCTTTTATGGAGAATCTATTGATAGCAGGACTGATCCTGATTATGCTAATGATGAATGGGAATCATCAGTAGACAGGCACACAACAATTCAAGACCTGATGATCGAAGGATTTGTGGAACAGATATCTCTCCCAATCGGTCAAATGAAGGTCCAACATCGAATGCTGATGTATGTGCTGACAAGGATGTTGGTACCTAGATCAAGCAATCATGTTGTTGTGCAAAAGCTGGATATAACCCTGCTATAGGGACTATACAAGGAGCTCAAGATAAGCTGCGCTTGGATCATGGTGAGGAACATGTTAGAATCAACACAAGGAATGTTGCTGCTTCCCTACCCCCAACTAATAACCAAGATTCTGAGACATTTTAAAATTTCTTTTGTCAATGAAGAATCAACCAAGACAACTCTTATCTTTGGAGAATCAATTGTAAATCAGATGCAATTGAAAAGAATAAACGGCATTTGGACAAGGGCACAGCCAAATGCTGAACAACCTGAGTAAGCTGAAAACCAATATGTGGTTTTAGCTAAGTTGCTGGAATTTATGGAGACTCAAGCTGCTCACAATGCTAGAATGGAAGCCTCTCTAAGGAAAGTTGCTGGAATTTATGGAGACTCAGTGGTTCAGGATGTTGATGCAATACAAGAACATTTAGGTCTCAAGATATCTTTTGAAGATATTGCTGACATAGGCCATCAAGCAACTGAAGAACAAAACCCCATCAACCTAGATAGTTTTGAACCTCATGGTGAGGAGACACTTGCGGAGACTAATACAGCAGTCTCTACCTCTCCTGTTGGTGATAATGAGGAACAGTCCTAGATTAGCTATTTAGGATTTTGGTTTCTTTTGTGTTTTTGCCATGTTTCTGTGTTTTCAATGTATATCTTGCAATTGTATTGTCTTTTTGAATATATGACAAAAGGGGGAGAATTTGATCCAATTTAACTGCATTTAACTGTGCTCTGATCTATTGTTTTTGTGCTCCAATCACTTGTGTTCACCTGTACTCTGATACTAAAATGTGAACGAATTTAAATTTGTGCAAATTTGTGCTCTGATACATTGTGCTGATGTTGTACTTCAAATTGTAAATTGTCAATTTGTTCTGAATGCTATGATACTGAAATCTGCAATTTGTATTTGTGCTCTGATACTAAAATACAAATTTATGCTCTGATACTAAAATATGAATGATCTGATACATTGAATGCTCTGATGCATTGTGCTGATGTTGTGCTTTAAACTGCAAAATTGTGTTTATGTGATCTAATTTTGTGATCTGATGAATGCTCTAATACACAATTTGCATGAACACTCTGATATACCAATTTTAAATAAAGTTGAATAAAGTGTACTCTTATGTGCTCTATTACCAAACTCAAATGATTTCAAATTGGATGCTCTGAAACTATGCTCTGATTACTATGATATCAAACTTGAATATGTGCTCTGATATCAAACTTAGAATGAATTATGAAGTCTATATTTCAGGGGGAGCTTTTTAAATAATAGTTATTATAATGTTATAAACTCAAAGTTAAATTGTATGTTTGTCATTTAATCAAAAAGGGGGAGATTGTAAGACATAGGCCTCCTTGATCATGATTTTGATATAAAGTCCAAACATATAATGATCATTCATTATTTGATTGATCTAATGGTTTGAATTGAGAAACACTTCAGGAACACATTCACACACTAAACACTTGGACAAAAACTTGGAACTCAAGCAATCAAGCACAAATGGATGATATACTACAAGGCTTGAAGAATGATGTATAAATGTGTCTAGTGTTAATATTGTTCATTAGGTAGACTTAATCATAATGATTTCTCACATGATATCTGCCAATGAAATCATAAAATGAGTTTTAATCAATCAAGTAATAAATCAATTGAGCAATCGATTAATTGACTCACAGAATAAATATTTCATTAAGTAAATCGATTGGAAAATCGATTACTTAAAGATTTTTATTAAAACCTGTATTCTGTGATTATGCAAATCAATTGGACAATTGATTTGCAAATCGATTGTGTAAATCACAGAACCAAGATCTCACTGAGTTAATCGATTTACAAATCGATTACGAAAATAATGTTTCATCAGACATGTGTTCTTTGAACAACGCAATCGATTGGGCAATCAATTGAAATAAGTTTCTTAAGTTGCAAGTTTTGCACCAGTCGATTAAGCAATCGATTGAATGAATGAACTAGTTAATCATTTATTAGAAACATATTACATAATCGATTGGCATATCGATTTTTATTAAAAAGCTAAGTCTCTGTAACAAGCCAAATCGATTGGAGGAAAACATCTGAGTACCTGTGACCAGTGAAATCGATTGGTAAATCGATTGGAGTAAATGTTTAAGTTACAAGGAGAATTTAGCTCATTGCAAAATCGATTATGTAAGTCGACTGAATAATCGACTGTTTTGATCTCGTTGTTGGAACAAAATACCTATAATCAATTATCCAATCGATTTTGATATGAACTGAGTATCAGTTTCTAAAAAGTGCATTAAAAGAATCGATTAGCAAATCGATTAGTTCATATAGTTTCAAGATTCAAGAAAAACAAGATACGCGATAATCGATTGGGAAATCGATTAAGCTGGTTTTACACTTTAATAAAATCGATTGAGAAATCGATTTATCTGTTGTTTTTCAGAAACTATATAAACGATTTCAATCACAATTTTTCATAACTAACAAAACGAATCTTAACATTTTTCATAATCACAGAGAGCTGAAAAATACACCTTGAGAGAAAAATAGTTACATCTCACAAAACACTTATTGGCAAAATATCTTGTGTGAGATTCTACTTTGTGATTGAGTCACTTTTATTAGTTTTCTTTTGTTTCTTTGTAAAGAACAATCTCTGTAACTGAAATTCTGGAAATCCAGTAGTAATCAATTGGTAAATCGATTGATAAATCAACTAGGTAATCGATTGTCTAATTCACAGAACAAATTCTCACTGAGTTAATCGATTGAGAAATCGATTACTTAAATGCTTTTAATCAGGTATGTGTTCTGTGATTAAAGAAATCAATTGGACAATCAATTTGCAAATCAATTGGGAAATCCATTTTATAATTCACAGAACAAAGCTTGTACTGAGTCAATCGATTGGCAAACCGATTACCAAAATGTTTTTAATCAGGTCTGTGTTCTGTGATTAATAAAATCGATTGGACAATCAATTGGTAAATGGATTGGTAAATCGATTTTCTGATTCACAGAACAAAGCTTGTACTGAGTTAATCGATTGGCAAACCGATTACTAAAATGTTTTTCATCAGACCTGTGTTCTGTGATTAGAGAAATCGATTGGACAATCGATTGAAATATTTTTATTAAATTACAAGTTTTCTACTAATCGATTAGGAAATCGATTGTATGAATGAACTAGTTAATCATTTATCAGAAATATATTGCATAATCGATTGGCACATCGATTTTGAATAAATATCTTAGTTACTGGGACATGTCAAGTTGATTGACGAATCGATTGGAGTAAATGTCTGTGTTACAGGGAGAATTTAGCCCATTGCCAAATCGATTATGTTAATAAAAGAATCGACTGAGTAATCGATTGTTTTGGTCTCGTTGTTTGAACAAAACAAGTATAATCGATTAGTCAATCGATTCTGATACAAACTGAGTATCAGTTTCTGATATATACATTAAAAGAATTGATTAGGAAATCGATTAGTTCATCTATTTTCAAGATTCAAGAAAAAAAAGATACGCGATAATCGATTGGGAAATCGATTAAGCTGGTAATACATATTAATGAAATCGATTGGGAAATCGATTTTGCCTAAAGTTTTTCTGAAACTATATAAACTTCATCAATCACAATTTTCATAACAGTTGATACATTTTGAAAGAACTTAAAGTTTTCATTGGCTACTCGAAAATTACATTTTGAGAGAAACTGTTATAACTCACAAATATCAATTGGCAAAAACATAGAGTGTGAGATTTGTGTGATTGAATAAAGTGTTCTTAGTTCTTAGTTTTTGTTGTAAGAAACAATCTTTGTAAAAGAAAGTGTGGAAATCCAGTATTGTGAAACTGGTGGTTATCTTTTAGGGTGTGTGATCATCTAAAAGAAACCTCAACCTGATCTTGCTAGAGCTTGGCGAGTAGCTCTTAAGGATAGGTTGGTATTTGTAGTAGTTTGAGTTTGAGTTAGATGGATAGGCAGTGAGGTGCTGGAAAGTCTGTAAAAATACTCAAATCATTACTAATGAAGGCTGAAATCTTTGAGTGATTTTAGGACTGGATGTAGACTATCGAATCGATAGTCGAACCAGTATAAAAATCCCTAGTGCACACTTTTCTATCTCTAAACTCTTTATATTGATAATGCATGTTTTCTTGTATGTTTGTTCTTGTATGTTTGTTTTGAATAAGTTCTGAATATATTACTGTTACGTTCTTGAATGTTTTTGAATCTCTGTTTTGAATAATCTTTTGAATCTATCAATGTTAAAATTGGAATTAATATTAAACAAGTTGGTTTTAATATTAAGTTCATCACTTAGAAAGAAATTGGATAATTTGGTCAATAATCTTGTGTATAACTTTCTAAGGATAAAGGCAATTTAACGAACACAAAATTGGTTAAAAACCCTAATTGAATTAGAATAAGCATAAGGATGACGAAAATGACGTAAATGTTAATCCAATGACACAAAGACACCTGCGGGATGCACAAGATGGGTTAATAACCTTAATTGGACAAGAATAAGCCTAGGGAGGACAAATAAAACCTAAATGTCAATCCAATGACACAAATGAACTTATTGGATGCACAAGATTGCTTAAAAAACCTAACTGAACTAGAATAAGCCTAAGAAAGATGAAAATGACTTAAATGTTAATCCAATGACACAAATACACCTATTAGACGGACAAGATTGGTTAAAAAACCCTAATTGGACAAGAATAAGCCTACGGAGGACAAAAATGACCTAAATGTTAATCCAATGAAGCAATCACACCTATTGGATGCACAAGGTTAGTTAAAAACCTTCATTGGACAAGAAATAGCCTAAGAAGGACGAAAGTGACCTAAATGTTTATCCAATGACACAAACACGCCTATTTGATGCACAAGATTGGTTAACAATCCAAATTGGAGACGAATAAGCCCAAGGAGGACGAAAATGACCTAAATATTAATCCAATGACACAAATGAACTTATTGGACGACAGAGATTGGTCAAGAACCCTAATTACACAAGATTAAGCCTAGGGAGGACGAAAATGACCTAAATTTTCATGCATTGACACAAACACAGCTATTGGATGCACAAGACTGGTTAAAAACCCTAATTGGACAAGAATAAGCCTCAGGGGGACTAAAATGATCTAAATGTTATTCAAAAGACACAAATACACCTATTGGATACACAAATTGGATGCACAAGATTGGTTAAAAACCCTAAATGGACAAGACTAAACCGAAGGAAGATGAATATGACCTAAATGTTAATGCAATGAAACAAATGAACTTATTAAAATGGACAAGATTTCTTAAAAACCCTAATTGGACTACAATAAGCCTACGGAGGATGACACAAATACACCTACTGGATGCACCAGATTGGTTAAAAACCCTAATTGGATAAGAATAAGCCTAGGGAGGACGAAAGTGACCTAAATGTTAATCCAATGACACAAATACACCTACTGGATACACAAGATTGGTTAAAAACCCTATTTGAACAAGAATAAACGGAAGGAAGTTGAAAATGACCTAAATGTTAATGCAATGAAACAAATGAACTTATTGGACGCACAAGATTGGTTAAAAACCCTAATTGGACAAGAATAAACCTACGAAGGACGAAAATGACTCAATTGTTAATCCAATGACACAAAACACTAATTGGACACAAGATTGGTTAAAAACCCTAATTGGACAAGACGAAACCGAGGGAAGATGAAAATGACCTAATTGTTTATGCAATGAAACAAATGAACTTATTGGATGCACAAGATTGCTTGAAAAGCCTAATTGGACTAGAATAAGCCTATGAAGGATGAAAATGACCTAAATGTTAATCCAAGGACACAAACACACCTGTTGGATGCACAAGATTGGTTAAAAACCCTAAGTGGGCAAGAATTAATCGAAGGAAGAAGAAAATGACATAAATGTTAATTCAATGAAAAAAATGACCTTATTGGACGCACAAGATTGGTTAAAAACCCTAATTGGAAAAGAATAAGTCTACGGAGGACGAGAATGACCTAATTGTTAATCCAATGACATAAACACACCTATTGGATGCACAAGATTGGTGAAAAACCCTAATTGGACAAGAATAAGCTTAGGGAGGACGAAAATGACCTAAATGTTAATGCAATGACATAAATGACCTTATTGTATGTGCAAGATTGGTTAAAATTCCTAATTGGACAAGAATAAGCCAATGGAAGACGAAAATGACCTAAATATTCATCCAATAACACAAACACACCTATTGGACGCACAACATTGGTTAAAACCCATAATTAAACCAGAATAAGCCTAGCGAGGACGAAAATGACGTAAATGTTATTCCAATGACAAAAACACTCCAATTGGAAACACAAGATTGGTTAAAAACCCTAATTAGTCAATAATAAGCCTATGAAGGACAAAAATGGCCTAAATGTTAATCCAACGACACAAATGAACTTATTGTATCCACAAGATTGGTTAAAAACCGTAATTGAAGAAGAATAAGCCTAGGGAGGATGAAAATGACCTAAATGTTAATCCAATGACACAAACACACCTTTCGATGCAAAATATTGGTTAAAAACCATAATTGGACAAGAATATGCCTACAGAGGACAAAATGAACTAAATTTTACTCCAATGTCAAAAACACACCTATTGGATGCACAAGATTGGTTAAAAACTCTAATTGGATTACAATAAGCCTAAGGAGGATGAAAATGACCAAAATGTTCATCCAATGACACAAACACACCTATTGGATGCAAAAGATTGGTTAAAAACCCAAATTGGACTAGAATAAGCTTAAGGACGATGAAAATGACCAAAATGTTAATACAATGACACAAACATACCTATTGGATGCACAAGATTGGATAAAAACCCTAATTGATGAAGAATAAACCTAGGGAGCACAAAAATGACCTAAATGTTAATCCAACGACACAAAGACACCTATTGGATTCACAAGATTAGTTAAAAACCATATTTCGACAAGAATTAGCCTAGGGAGGAAGAAAATGACCTAATTGTTAATCCAATGACATAAATGAACTTATTGCATGCACAAGATTGCTAAAAAACCATAATTGGACTAGAATATGTCTAAGGAGGTTGAAAATGACATAAATGTTAATCCAATGACATAAACTCACCTATTTGTTGCACATGATTGATTAAAACCCCTAATTGGAGAAGAATAAGCCTACGGAGGACGAAAATAAACTAAATGTTCATTCAATGACATGAATGAACTTATTGGATGCACAATATTTGGTTAAAAACCCTAATAGGACTAGAATAAGCCTAGGGAGGACGAAAATGACCTAAATGTTCATCCAATGACACAAACACACCTATTGGATGCAAAAGATTGGTTAAAAACCTAGTTGTAGAAGAACAAGCCTAGGGAGGACAAAAATGACCTAAATGTTAATCTAATGACACAAACACACCTATTGGATGCACAAGATTGGTTTAAAACCCTAATTGGACAAGAATCAGCCTAGGGTGGAAGAAAATGACTTAAATGTTAATTCAATGACCCAAATGAACTTATCGGATGCACAAAATTGCTTAAAAGCCCTAATTGGACAAGAATAAGCCTAAGGAGGACGAAAATGACTTAAATGTTAATCCAATGACACAAATGAACTTATTGGATTCCCAAGATTGATTAAAAAACCCTAATTGGACAAGAATAAGCCTAGGGAGGACGAAAATGACCTAAATGTTCATCCAATGACACAAATGAACTATTGGAAGCACAAGATTTGCTAGAAACCCTAATTGGACAAGAATAAGCCTAGGGTGGAAGAAAATGACTTAAATGTTAATTCAATGACCCAAATGAACTTATCGGATGCACAAATTTGCTTAAAAGCCCTAATTGGACAAGAATAAGCCTAAGGAGGACGAAAATGACCTAAATGTATATCCAATGACATAAACACACCTTTGGATGCACAAAATTGGTTAAAAACCCTAATTGGACAAGTATAATCCTACGGAGGATGAAAATGACCTAAATTTTAAGCTAATAATAGAAACATACCAATTGGATGCACAAGATTGGTTAACAACCCTAATTGGACAAGAATAAGCCTAAGGACAAGATTGCTTAAAAACCCTAATTGGACTACAATAAGTCTATGGAGGATGAAAATGACCAAAATAATCATGCAATGACACAAACACACCTATTGGATACACAACATTGGTTTAAAACCCAAGTTAGAAAAGAATAAGCCAAGGGAGGACGAAAATGACCTAATTGTTAATCCGATGACACAAATGAACTTATTGCATGCACAAGATTGCTTAAAAACCATAATTGGACTAGAATAATTCTAATGAGGTTGAAAATGACAGAAATGTTAATCCAATGACATAAGAATGCACAAGAATTGTTAAAACCCCTAATTGTAGAATGATAAGCCTATGGAGGACGAAAACTACCTAAATGATAATTCAATGACATAAATCAACTTATTGGATGCACAAGATTGATTAAAAACAATAATTGGAGAAGAATAAGCCTACGGAGGACGAAAAAGCCCTAAATGTTAATCCAATGTCATAAACACACCTATTGGATGCACAAGATTTGTTAAAAACACTAATTGGACAAGAATAAGCCTACAGAGGAAGAAAATAACCTAAATGTCAATCCAATGACACAAACACACTTATTGGATGCTCAAGATTGGTTAAAAACTCTAATTGGACAAGATTAAACCTAGGGAGGACGAAAATGACCTAAATGTAAATGCAATGACACAAATGAACTTATTGGACGCACAAGATTGCTTAAAAACCCTAATTGGACTACAATAAGCTTAAGGAGAATGAAAATGAAAAAAATATTTTTCCCATGACATGAACCCACTCATTGGATGCACAAGAATGGTTAAAAAGACAAATTGGAAAAGAATAAGCCTATGGACATTGAACTTGAGCTAAATGTTACTCCAATGAAACAAAGACGGCTATTGGATACACATCATTTGTTAAAACCCTAATTGGACAAGAATAAGCCTAAGGAAGACGAAAATGACCTAAATGTTAATCCGATGGCACAAACACACCTATGGATGCACAAGATTGGTTAAAAACCCGAATTGGAAGAGTATGCCTATTGGATGTACAAGATTGGAAATGTTAATCCAATGACATCACTGAACTTATTGGATGTACAAGATTGGTAAAAAAAAACATTAATTAAACAAGAATAAGCCGAGGGAAGACGAAAATGACCTAAATGTTAATCCAATGACACAAACACACCAATTGGATGCAAAAGATTGATAAAACCCTGATTGGAGAAGAATAAGCCTAGGGAGGACGAAAATGACCTAAATACTAATCTGATGACACAAATGAACTTATTGCATGCACAAGATTGGTTAAAACCCTAATTGTACAAGAATAAGCCTAGGGAGGACGAAAATGACTTAAATGTTAATCCAATGACACAAATGAACTTATTGGATGCCCAAGATTGATTAAAAAACCCTAATTGGACAAGAATAAGCCTACGGAGGACGAAAATAACCTAAATGTTCATCCAATGACACAAATGAACTATTGGATGCACAAGATTTGTTAGAAACCCTAATTGGACAAGAATAAGCCTAGGGTGGACGAAAATGACTTAAATGTTAATCCAATGACCCAAATGAACTTATTGGATGCACAAAATTGCATAAAAACCGTAATTTGACAAGAATAAGCCTAGGGAGGACGAAAATGACCTAAATGTTCATCCAATGACACAAACACACCTATTGGATGCACAAGATTGGTTAAAAACCCTAACTGGACAAGAATAAGCCTAGGGAGGACGAAAATGTCCTAAATGTTAATCAAATGACCCAAAAACACCTAACGGATGCACAAGATTGGTTAAAAACCTGTTTTGGAGAAAAATAAGCCTAGGGAGGACAATAATGACCTAAATGTTTATCCAATGACACAAACACACCTTTGGATGCACAAAATTGGTTAAAAACCCTAATTGGACAAGTATAATCCTACGGAGGACGAAATAGACCTAAATTTTAAGCCAATAATAGAAACATACCTATTGGATGCACAAGATTGATTAAAAACCCTAATTGGACAAGAATAAGCATACGGAGGACGAAAATGTAAATGTTAATCCAATGACACAAATGAACTTATTTGAAGCACAAGATTGCTTAAAATACCTAATTGGACTAGAATAAGCCTAAAGAGGATGTAAATGAGGTAAATTTTAATTCAATAACAATGACAGAAACACACCTATTAGATGCACAAGATTGGTTAAAAACTCTAATTGGACAAGATTAAGCCTAGAGAGGACGAAAATGACCTAAATGTTCATCCAATGATACAAACACACCTATTGGATGCACAACATTGTTTAAAAACCTTAAATTGGAGAAGAATAAGCCCAGGGAGGATGAAATGACCCGAATGTTAATCCAATGACACAAACACGCATATTGGATGCACACGATTGGTTAAAACCACTAACTCGACAAGAATAAGACTAGGGAGGACGGAAACGACCTAAATGTTAATCCAATGACACTAACACACCTATTGGATGCACAAGATTGGTTAAAAGCCCTAATTGGACAAGAATAATCCCACAGAAGACGTAAATGACCTAAATGTTAATCCAATTACCCAAATGAACTTATTGGATGCACAAGATTGGTTAAAAACCCTAACTGGACTAAAATAAGCCAAGCGAGGTCGAAAATGAACTAAATGTTCATCCAATGAAATAAACCCACCTTTTGGACGCACAAGATTAGCTAAAACCCCTAATTGAATAAGAATTTGCCTAGGTAGGACGAAAATGAACTAAATATTAATCGAATGACACAAACACACCAATTGTATACACTAGATTGGTTAATACACCAAATTCGACAAGAATAGGCTTAAGGAAGACAAAAATGACCTAAATGTTAATCCAATGACAGAAATAAACTTATTGGATGCACAAGATTGCTTAAAAATCTTAATTGTACTATAGTAAGCCTAAGGAGGATGAAAATGACCTAAATATTAATCCAATGACACAAACAAACCTATTGGACGCACAAGATTGTTTAAAAAGCTGAATATAAAAAGAATAAGCCCAGGGAGGTCGAAAATAACATAAACATTAATCCAAGGCCACAAACACACCTATTGAATGCACAAGATTGGTTGCAAACCCTTATTGGAAAAGAATTAGCCTACCGAAGACAAAAATGACCTAAATGTTAATCCGATGACACAAACCCTCCTATTGGATGCACAAGATTGGTTAAAAACCCTAATAGGACAAGAATAAGCCTAGGGATGACGAAAATGACCTAAATGTTAGTCAAATAAAACAAATGAACTAATTGGATGCACAAGATTGGTTAAAACCCCTAATTGGACTAGAATAAACCTAAAGAGGACATAAATGTCCTAAATGTTCATCCAATGACACAAACATACCTATTGGATGCACAAGATTGGTTAAAAATCCTAACTAAATAAGAATAAGCCTCAGGAGGACGAAAATGACCTAAATGTTTAACTAATGACAGAAATGAACCTACTGATGCACAAGATTATATAAAATCCCTAGTTGGATTAGAATAAGCATAAGGAGGATGAAAATGTCTTAAATGTTAGCCCAATGATCCAAACACACCTATTGGATGCACAAGATTGGTTAAAAACCCTAATTGGACAAGAATAAGCCTAGGGAGGACGAAAATGACCAAAATATTAATCCAATGACACAAACAAACCAATTGGCTGCACAAGATTGGTTAAAAACCCTAATCGAACTAGAATAAGCCTAAGGAGGATGAAAATGACCTAAATGTTAATACAATGACACAAACACACCTATTGGATGCACAAGATTGGATAAAAACCATAATTGAAGAAGAATAAACCTAAGAAGGACGAAAATGACCTAAATGTAAATCCAATGACATAAACACACCTATTGGATGTACAAGATTGGTTAAAAACCTAATTGTAGAAGAATAAGCCTAGGGAGGACAAAAATGACCTAAATGTTAATCCAATGACACAAACACACCTATTGGGTGCACAGGATTGGTTAAAAACCGTAATTGGACAAGAATAAGCATACAGAGGACGAAAATGACCTAAATGTTAATCAAATGACACAAACACACCTAACGGATGCACAAGATTGGTTAAAAACCTGTTTTGGAGAAAAATAAGCCTAGGGAGGGCAAAAATGACCTAAATGTTTGTCCAATGACACAAATGAACTTATTGCATGCAGAAGATTGCTTAAAAACCATAATTGGACTAGAATAATTCTAATGAGGTTGAAAATGACAGAAATGTTAATCCAATGACATAAACCCACTTATTGAATGCACAAGAATTGTTAAAAACCCTAATTGTAGAATGATAAGCCTATGGAGGACGAAAACTACCTAAATGATAATTCAATGACATAAATGAACTTATTGGATGCACAATATTTGGATAAAAACCCTAATTAAACTAGAATAAGCCTAGGGAGGACGAAAATGACCTAAATATTCATCCAAGGACACAAACTCACCTATTGGATGCACAAGATTGTTTAAAAACCATAATTGATGAAGAATAAGCCTAAGGAGAACGAAAATGTCCTAAATGTTAATCCAATGTCATAAACACACCTATTGGATGCACCAGATTTTTTAAAAACACTAATTGGACAAGAATAACCCTACAGAGGAAGAAAATAACCTAAATGTCAATCCAATGACACAAACACTCCTATTGGATGCTCAAGATTGGTTAAAAACTCTAATTGGACAACATGAAGCCTAGGGAGGACGAAAATGACCTAAATGTAAATGCAACGACACAAATGAACTTATTTGACGCACAAGATTGCTTAAAAACCCTAATTGGACTACAATAAGCTTAAGGAGAATGAAAATGAAAAAAATATTTTTCCCATGACATGAACCCACCCATTGGATGCACAAGAATGGTTAAAAAGATAATTTGGGGAAGAATAAGCCTATGGACATTGAACTTGAGCTAAATGTTACTCCAATGACACAAACACGCCTATTGGATACACAACATTTGTTAAAAACCCTAATTGGACAAGAATAAGCCTAAGGAAGACAAAAATGACCTAAATGTTATTCCGATGGCACAAACACACCTATGGATGCACAAGATTGGTTAAAAACCCTAATTGGAAGAGTAAGCCTAAGGAGGACAAAAATGACCTAATTGTTAATCCAATGACATCACTTAAATTATTGGATGTATAAGATTGGTAAAAAAAAACCTTAATTGGACTAGAATAAGCTTAAGGACGATGAAAATGACCTAAATTTTAATACAATGACACAAACACACACTAATTGGAGGTACAAGATTGGTTAAAAACCTAAGTGTTAATCCAATGACAGAAACACACCTATTAGATGCACAAGATTGGTTAAAAACTCTAATTGGACAAGAATAAGCCTAGAGAGGACTAAAATGACCTAAATGTTCATCAAATGATACAAACACACCTATTGGATGCACAACATTGTTTAAAAACCTTAATTGGAGAAAAATAAGCCCAGGGAGGACGAAATGACCCGAATGTTAATCCAATGACACAAACACACCCATTGGATGCACAAGATTAGTTAAAAACCATAATTCGACAAGAATTAGCCTAGGGAGGACGAAAATGACCTAAATGTTAATCCAATGACATAAACACACCTATTGGATGCACAAGATTGGTTAAAAAGCCTAATTGGACAAGAATTTGCCTAAGGAAGACTGATCATAGCATTTGGGCACATGTTTTTAGCTTTCTAGTTTGGTATTTTAAAATCTCTTTTTAGCTTAGATTAATACTTTTAGCTTGTTTCTAAACTTTAGGTCGAATTTGAATCATAATTTTATTATTTACATTTTAATTCTTTCTCGCTCTATAGGCCATAACTTGAGCTCTGGATATCGGATTGGGGCATATGTGCAGGCGTTGGAAAGATAAAAGTCTGAGCTACAACGTTTGTGTTGGAAGAAAAAACCAATTATGAACTTTTGTAATAATTTTAATTAGTAGGCCACTTGTTTTTTAACCCTAAACCCTAAAGCCCAATATCCAGTACTATATATTGGCAGTTTTGTTTCTTTTATAAGGAAGGAAAAATTAGGATTCAAATTGCTACAAGAAATAAACAGTTTTATTTTAATTTCATGGAAGGCTAATTTTATAAGATTAATCCACGAGTTCAGAGTTTCATCAACACCTTGAGATTCAGGTTACACTGTCAATATATATTCATGATTCTATTATTGTTTATTTATTTATATTGATATTTTGATTGTTTAAATTGAATTTCAATATGATTGATTAAATTTATTTGACAGAATTTGGTTTCGGTTTCTAATTTAATTGAATTATAATTTTGCGACGCTTGATCGTTAATTGTAATATTTTGATGATTGTGATGCTTAATTCAATCAAAGAAACCAAATTGACATAGGATTGATTACACTTGTTTGATCTATTCTATAGTCAAATAAGAATAGAATCACAAATTAGAAATTAAACCCATTGATAAAATCTATGACAGGTCTGAAACTCGAATAAGTGGATTAATCGTTTTGCTCATCTGTTAAATCAAAAATCTAAAAAAAACGTCTTTTTAATTTCAATTTTCAAGTCAGTTATTATTACTATATCAAAAGTCTTTGTGAAACGATTCGAGTTATTACCTCTATTTACATTTTATTAATTGTATTTCACTCGTGGGTGACAACAAATCAAATGGGCGCCACTGCCGGGGACTCTCTATTAATAATATTAACCCTATTTTTAGGTGACTCTCGGATTGCTCCAAAATTTCGCCTGAAAATCAACAAAAAATCAAGGAACATGCCTCCATATAAGTTCCTTATCCGGAAACGATGGTCAAAATCCCAAATTCCTTCGTTTAGACCCTTTTTTGAATTTCTTTAATTTTTTATATTTTCCAAAAATTCCAAAAAAAAAATTGCTTTGCCTTAATTTGATTTTTAGAAATTTTGTGTGGTATTTTTATATTTTTTTGGATTTTATTTGATAGGGTTTTCAATTATTCACTTCAATTTTAGCATTCGGGACATTGTTGGAATTTTCAGAATTGTTATTTTGTATTGCATTGTTATGATGATGCATGACTAGGGCTAGTTATGTGAATATTCATTCTCTTGAACCTGAAATAGATAGGACATTTCATTTATGTTGTAGACTTAATAGAGTTGTTAGTGTTAACGAGTTAGAGTCAGATACTGAAATTGACAACTTATTGCAAAATACGGTTGATGCGGATAATAGAACTTTAAGACAACTTGCTGCATCTAATGTCAATTATAATGCATTATGTATAACATATCCTAAAGTTATTGTACCATTTGACCTTAAATATGGTTTAATACACTTGCTTCCAAAGTTTAATGGTCTTGCAGGTGAGGATTCCCACAAACACTTTGAGGAATTCCAAATTATGTGTTCTACCATGAATGCTCAAGGAGTCACAGAAGACCACATTAAGCTGAGAGCCTTCCCATTTTCACTCCAAGATGCTGCCAAGGACTGGTTATACTACCTTCAACTAGGTTATGTTACAAGTTGGAATGATCTCAAGTTATTGTTTCTAGAAAAATTATTCCCTGCCTAAAGAGCTGCATCAATTAGAAAAGAAATATGTGGCATTAGACAGATTGACAGGGAATCATTACATGAGTATTGGGAGAGATTCAAGAAATGAGCGTCAAGTTGTCCTCATCACCAGATTTCTGAACAATATTTTTATGAAGGCTTCCTATCTATGGATAGAAGCATTTTGGATGCTGCTAGTGGGGGAGCACTTGTCGATAAGACCCCAGAAGCGGCAAGGGCTTTGATTGAGAACCTGTCCATTAATTCTCAGCAGTTTACAACTAGAAGCAATTCAATAGTGTTGAGAAAAGGTGTTAATGAAATTCAAGCTTCTCAAGCATATGCAGCAAATATATACAATCCTCAATCCAACTATGATCTATCATCTAACAAGTAGAATCCTGGTCGGAGAAACGATACCAACTTGAGATGGAGGAATTCATCTGCACAACAGCCACCTAGGCAACAACAACAAAGTATTCCTCAATAGCAAAACAACGCACCTTCATTAGAGGACCTCGTTAAACAGATGGCTGTCCAGAATCTCCAATTTCAAGAAAGCACAGATTCCACCATTCAAAATTTGGAAACAAAGATTGGTCAGCTAGCCACTTCAATCAATCAATTGCAGACTCAGGGGTCAAACCAATTGCCTGCACAGTCAGTAGTAAATCCAAATGCTCCCAATGTTAGTTTAATTACATTGAGATTTTGGAAAGGTGTTGAAATACCAAAGGTACCCGAAACTATAGTGAAAAATAACAAGGTTGTTGAGGATAATTCGATACCTGAAACTGTTGATGTTGAGCAAAATATACCATTTCCTTTTCCTTAAAGGGCAATGAAGACTAAGAAAATGGATGAGGCAGATAAGGACAACGAGATCCTGGATACATTTAGGAAGGTGGAAGTGAACATTCCCCTTCTTGAAGCAATTAAACAGATTCTAAGATATGAAAGTTTCTAAAAGATTTGTGCACAAACAAGAGAAGGTTAAAAGGTAATGAAAGAGTAAACATGGGGAGAAATGTTTCAGCCCTCAAACAACCCATGCCTAAAAAATGCAAAGATCCAGGAACTTTTTCCATTCCATGCACCATAGGCAATAGTCGTTTTGAAAATGTTATGTTAGATTTAGGAGCTTCCATTAATGTTATGCCTACATCTATTTTTAACTCTCTTGCTCTTGGACCTTTACAAAGTACAAATGTTACCATTCAATTGGCGAACAGGAGCAATACTCGTCCTGCTGGACTTGTGGAGGATATACTTGTTCGAGTTAAAGAATTGATATTTCCTACAGATTTTTACATTCAGGACATGGAGGGAGAGAATAAGTCCAATAGGGCGCCTATCATCTTAGGGAGACCATTCTTGAAAACTGCTAGAACAAAAATTGATGTGCATGCTGGAACTCAATCCATGGAATTTGGTGATAGCATTGTAAAATTTAACATCTTTGATGTTATGAAACACCCCGTGGAAGAGCATTCTATTTTTCAAATTGAATTGTTTGCTGATTTGGTGGATGACACTTACCCCCGATATGTTTGCCACTTATTTTCCTTCGTTATCTAGTTTCGATGATACTTATACTTGTGAATTCTATATAGATACTCAATTGTGCTCTGTGTGTGCTGAGATCGAAGCTGCCTTGCAAGTTGATCATTGTACTGATATCGATATTTCTACTAACATAATTGATTTTGGAGACTTAGCTTTGGCCACTGGTGTTGTACCCTCCATTGATAAACCACCGACTATAGAGCTTAAACCACTTCCTAAAAATTTGAAATATCCTTATTTAGAAGGAAGTGGCAAGTTACTTGTGATCATTTCAGCCAAACTTGAAGATGAACATGAAGAGAAGCTGTTGTAGATTTTGAGAAAACACAGGAAGGCAATCAGATGGACCTTGACTGATATTCCTTGTATTAGCCCATCCATGTGTATGCATAAGATACTACTAGAGGACGGGGTAAAATCAGTCAGGCAGCCCCAAAGGCGACTTAACCCATTAATTTTGGATGTTGTAAAAAAAGAAGTGACCAAGCTCTTGAAAGCAGGCATTATATACCCCATCTATGATAGTCAATGGGTGAATCCGGTGCAGGTAGTCCCAAAGAAAACTGGACTCACAGTGGTTAAAAATGAAAATAATGAACTTATCCCCACACGAGTGCAGAACAACTGGAGAGTATGCATCGATTACAGGAGACTAAACCAGGCAACTAGAAAATATCATTTTCCTTTACCATTCATTGATCAGATGCTTGAGCGTTTGGCTGGTAAGTCACATTATTGTTTTCTTGATGGTTTTTCTGGTTATTTTCATATCCATATTGCACTAGAGGACCAAGAAAAAACTACGTTCACTTGTCCTTTTAGCACATTTGCCTATAGGAGGATGCCTTTTGGCCTATGCAATGCTCTTGGCACTTTCCAACGCTGCATGATTAGTACTTTCCATTTGCCTATAGAAAATTGCATTGAAGTTTTCATGGATGATTTTACTGTCTATGGTTCCTCATTTCATGCATGCTTGAACAATTTAGATAGAGTTTTGCATAGATGTATTGAAACTAACTTTCTGTTGAATTACAAAAAATGTCATTTTATGATTGAACAAGGCATAGTTTTGGGACATGTGATCTCTAAAAATGGGATTGAAGTGGATCCTGCCAAAATTGATGTGATTTCTAATTTGTCTTATCCATCTTGCATCCGCTTGATTCATTCTTTTCTTAGCCATGCAGGTTTTTACAGGTGATTTATCAAAGATTTCAGCAAGATATCTCTTCCATTGTCGAATTTCCTGCAAAAAGATGTCAGTTTCACCTTCGATGACAAATGCAAGAAGGCGTTTGATTTCTTAAAGGCAACACTAACCTCTACTCCTATTATTCAGCCACCCAGTTGGACCCTCCCTCTTTAAATTATGTGTGATGCATCTAACTATGCCGTGGGAGCAGTCCTTGCACAAAGGGTTGGTAAGGCTGCCCATGTTATTTATTATGCTTCTAGGACTTTAGATTCTGCACAGACTAATTATACTACCATTGGAAAGGAACTTTTAGCTATTATTTTTGCACTTGATAAGTTTAGATCATATTTGTTAGGTTCGAAGGTAGCAGTTTTTACTGACCATGCAGCTTTGAAGCTCTTGTTGAAGAAACCATAAGCAAAACCGAGATTGATCCTGTAACGCCCCCGATTTTTAATCCAGATCGTTACTTAAAAAAAAAACTTATTTGTTAGAAAAGTTTATGAATCTTTTTTTTTTTTTGAATAATTAACATTTATTGGTTTTACATAATTAGTAACAATCATGTTATTCAATATCATTAAGAAAATATTTATTCAAAATCTAAAATAACATGAAGATGATTATTCTAGTCAAAAGAGAACCACTTCAGTATTCATAGAATTGTACTACATTTTAGCAATTTGTGGCAAAAGATTAACAGAGTTTAAAAATGTTGGATAATTCCATTATTACAAAATCGCCTTCAAAGAAAAACCCATGTTTACCCTGCGTTTGCCACACGTCAATACTCATTAACTACTCTTGAATCTCCTCGAACTCATTAGTACCTAAAATGTTGTTTGTAAGGGTCAACTTTTTTCCATCATCCACATCAAACCAAAGCAAGACATATAGAAGAATAACACAAAACTCATAAACGCAAAAACTTCCATTTAAAATAAAAAAAATGAATAAACTAATAAATTGTATATCAAAACATATGCATATGAATGCTCCTAGAACTATATGATCCGGATATACACCTGCCACTAAGGCAACTTCCACAAAGATGCATATGCCATGACATGAAGATATAGCGTCAAATAGATATATTCCAACAAACCGATAAATTGTATCTCAAAACATATGTATGATGAATGCTCCTAAACTACATGATCCGGATATAAACCTGCCACTAAGGCAACTTCCACACAGAAAATCACACCTTCCACTAAGGCAACTTCCACACAGAAAATCACATATGCCACTAAGGCAACTTCCACACAGAAAATCACACCTGCCACTAAGGCAACTTCCGCACAGAAAATCACACCTGCCACTAAGGCAACTTCCACACAGAATATCACACCTACCACTAAGGCAACTTCCACACAGAAAATCACACCTGCCACTAAGGCAACTCCCACAAAGATGCACATGCCATGACATAAAAATGTAGTATGCAATAGATATATACCCACACAACCTACTAAGAATTATGCCTCGTGCCTTCAAAAATTACCTTTTTAAAATCATCAACTCATTCACACATCATTAAGAACGCATACACACATCCATATCATGACCATCACGTATTCATAGATAAATAATGATAAAAATTATAACTTTCACCACATACACCTAGAGACAACAATTTGATATCATATAGGCCATAAGAATTAACACTTTAACATATATAACAATACAATTTCACACTCCAACCAATATACATAATAAGAATTAAGTAATCGCGTAAAATTTCATACTTACTACATAGAAGTCAAATATTAAATTTAATCTCATAAAAATTAGGAGTTTTATTAGTCTACATTTATTTCTTTTAAAACACAAGTAATCACGATTATTTATTCCATGTCATTCAACTAACGACCAAACAATAATCTGTGTGGGGAAAAGCCCTTACCTTGGCCGATTTCTTTCCTAGTACAAAGCTCTAAGCCCCCACAAAGTCGTTCATAAGGAAAAGATGTTCTAAGCTTTTGATGCCGAAAAAAGAGGAGGTGATGGTGGCTTGGATTTTTGATTTTATTTATAAAAGGTTTTGTGAACTAGGGTTTGTAGTAGTGGCTAGGGTTTCAGTATTCTTTTCTTAGTGTTGGGCCTAAATGAGGAATAGGAGGGAGACAATATTATTTTTACTACTATTATGACTACTACTACTACTAATTCTATTATTATTATTACTATTATTATTATTATTATTGTTGTTATTATTATTATTATTATTATTATTTTTAATTATTACTATTACTGTTATTGTTACTGTTACTCTTATTCTTATTCTTATTATTAATATTATTATTATTAAATAAATCCAACAATTACTAAAACTAATTTTTTTTAACACAATTTCAATACTAACGTTTTACCACTATTTCAAAACTAATATTTATAAAAAGTAATTTAACTAATTACTATTTGAAAATACATTAATAACAAAAACTCATTCACAATATTAACTACAATTATTACTATACTATTTTACAATAAACTCACATAACATACTACCATAATTATAGAATAGTCAAAATGATAAAATAATTAAATTTAACACAAATAATTTATATTTATTACTAAATCCCAATAAATACGTTTAAAACCATCATATCATAGAAAATATATAGAAATAAAGATATTAATCACAATATTACTACCATCTGAAAACCATTAATTATAAAATAAATAATTAAAATATGAAATAGTCTTAAATAATTAAAATATAACTATGCACAAATTTATTATATAGTTTAACGTACATGAAAATATCACCACAAATATCTAATGCATATCTATATTTTAAACTCACTCAAAATCTTATCATCTAAAATACTTTTGCTAAAATACTATTATATATTTTTTTTTATAATAAATTAAATAACTAAGTATAATATTTATAATTTATATTTCTCATAAAATCAAATATATATGGTTATCAAACCATAAGAAACTCATACATATAAGGAGAAGTAATCATAAAATTAATCAACATATATTCTAAAATAATTTTAAAACCAAATTAATTTCTTTAAAATCCTATTTAATTAATAAAATAGTTTATCATGAAATTTGGGATGTTACATATCCGGTGGATGTTGTTACGCCAACAATTTGATTTAGAGAAGAGTGGAGCTGAAAATTTGGTGGCAGATCATTTGAGCATAATAGAAATGGATGAGGACCCCATCCCCATTACAGATGACTTCCCTGATGAGAAACTGCTACAGTTGCATGAGGTAACTCCTTGGTTTGCTAATTTAGTTAATTAATTGATGGAGTCTTTCCTGCAGATGCATCCCGAACACAAATACACAAACTTAAAAGTGATTCCAAATACTATGTGTAGGATTATCCATATCTATGGAAATTCTATAGTGACTAGGTGATTAGGCAATGTGTTTCCCACCATGATACTCAATCCATTCTTCATTTTTGTCATGCCTCTCAAACTGGAAGACATTTTGGTCCTCAACGGACAGCAAGAAAAGTCGTAGACTCGGGTTTCTTTTGGCCCACTTTGTTTAAAGATGCTTTTGAGACTTACCAAACTTGTGAACCATGCCAAATAGCATGAACAACAATCACTCGTAGGAGTGAGATGCCTCAACAACCTATGCTTTTATGTGAAGTATTCGATGTGCGGGGCATTGACTTTATGGGCCCTTTTCATGTATCTTTTGGTTATGTCTATATTTTACTAGCTTATGCTTATGTTTGGAAGTGGGTGGAAGCAATACCCACTAGGACTAGGGATTCTAAAGTTGTTGCAGGTTTTATCAGATCAAATATTTTTTGCAGGTTTGGAATTCCCTAAGCCATCATAAGTGATCAAGGCACTCATTTTTGCAACCGCACCATGGAGGCTTTGCTTCGAAAGTATGGGGTTGTGCATAGAGTTTCTACACCTTATCATCCCTAGACTAATGGGCAAGCTTAAGTCTCAAATAGGGAAATCAAACAGATCTTAGAAAAGATGGTGCAGTCAAACAGGAAAGATTGGAGCCACCGACTTGAAGAAGCTCTTTGGGTTCATAGAATAGCCTACAAAACATCGTGCTTATCGAATTTTATTTGGTAAGGCATGCCACCTCGCAGTAGAAATAGAGCGCCGTGCTTATTGGGCGGTCAAGAGTTGTAACCTTGAGATTGAGAGAGCAGGTTTGGAGAGAAAGCATCAATTGCAACAACTTGAAGAGCTTAGACTTGAAGCTTACGAGAACTCTCGCATCTATAAGGAGAAAACTAAGTACTTTCATGATAAGATGATTTCTATGAAGAAATTTTCCATTGGCCAAAAAATTGTATTGTTCAACTCCCGTTTGAAAATTATGGCTGGAAAACTTCGATCGAAGTGGATTGGCCATTTTGTTGTTACTAACATTTTTCCTCATGGTGTAGTGGAAATAAAAAGTGAAAACACCGAAAAAATGTTCAAAGTAAATGGACAACGCCTCAAGCTATTCCATGAGAGCTCAGTGCTTGAAGATTCTACCATAGAAGAATTCTCCTTGGAAAAGCCCACTTACACTGAAGTTTAAACAGGGAGCTCCCTTTCCTTACTCTTATTTTATACTTGTTACTTTCATTGAGGACAGTGTGTAATTTAAGTGTGGGGGTATTATTTAGGATTCTATTTGTTATGATTTTATTTATTATATTTCAAAAAAAAATATAAAAAAAAAAAAATAAAGATAAAATAAATAAAAATGGACATTGCATTGCATGCTTTTCATCAGATTTTATGGTTGTAAATGTTGAGAGTTTGTTTGGACGGGCATGACTGGATAGAATTTTAGCATTCTTGGTAAAATTAATTGGATTAAAATGCTAAATTATGTATCATTTGTGATAAGTCATTAACCTTTGTGAAATTTTTTAGCCTTATTATGAATGGAATACATTTTTCCATCTTTTTTTCTCCTGTGTGTTATCTCACTCGTGATTGCTAGTTACGGCAGAACTTGACTTGACTCTTGTCTGCATGCATATATTGAAATGATCTAGGCATTTGTTTCTAATTAAGCTACTAACCAAATAAGCCTACCCTATAATTATCCATTTGTTTAAGCCCCTTTGAGCCTAATTACCTCATTTTTTTGTTATAAAGCTCATTACAAGCCTAAAATTGAAAAACAATGAACTGCCTCAATCATGGGGGATAAAGGAGTCTTTCCTTACATAAGTGTAGGGGTGCTCAACTTGTGTGTTTAAATTTGATTGTGATAAATAAAAAATAATAATAAAAGAAATATATATATATATATATATATATATGAGGAAAACTGGTTGTGGTATGAACAAAGAGAGTATGAAAATAAAAGTTAATGATGTTTCGTTGAGTTACTTCTTAATGTTGTTTTTCTTTATTAATCATTACTCCTTTATCCTCTTTGATTTTCAGCCCTAGTCTCCTCTTTGATATTTTGATCGCTTAAAATGAATTTCAATAGGATTGGTTAAATTTATTTGACAGAATTTGGTTTCGGTTTCTAATTTAATTGAATTATAATTTTGTGACGCTTGATCGTTAATTGTAATATTTTGATGATTGTGATGCTTAATCCAATAAAAAAAAAGAACAAATTCACATAGGATTGATTACGCTTGTTTGATCAATTCTATAGTCAAATAAGAATACAATCACCAATTAGAAATTAAACTCATTGATAGAAATTAAATTAGAAATTAAACACATAAGACTGGTTAAAAACCCTAATGGGACATGAATAAGCCTAAGGAAGACGAATTTGACCTAAGTGTTAATCCGATGACACAAACACACCTATTGAATGCGCAAGATTGGTTAAAAACCTTAATTGGAGAAGAATAAGACTAAGGAGGACGAAAATAACATAAATGTTAATCCAATGACACAAACACACCTATTGGATGCACAAAATTGGTCAAAAACCCTAATTGGACAAGAATAAGCCTAGCGAGGACAAAAATGGCCTAAATGTTAATCCAATGACACAATTGGTTAAAAACCCTAATTGGACAACAATAAGCCTAGGGAGGACAAAAATGGCCTAAATGTTAATCCAATGACACAAATTAACTTATTGGATACACAAGATTTTTGAAAAACCCTAGTTAGACTAAAATATGCATAAGATTGGATGAAAATGACACAAATGTTAATGACCTAAAAACCCTAATTGGAGAAGAATAAGCCTAGGGAAATGTTAATCCAGTGACACAAACCCACCTATTAGATGCATAAGATTGGTTAAAAACCCTAATTGGAGAAGAATAAGCCTAGGGAAGACGAAAAGGACATTAATGGAAACCCAATGACAGAAACACACATTTTGGATGCACAAGATTGATTAAAAACCCTAATTAGACAAGAGTAAGCCTAGGGAAGACGTAAATGACTTCAATGTTAATCCAATGACACAAATGAACTTATTGGATTTAGAAGATTTCTTAAAAACGCTAACTGGACTAGAATAAGCCTAGGGAGGACAAAAATAACCTAAATGTTAATCCAATGACAGAAACACACCTATTGGATGCAAAAGATTGGTTAAAAACCCTAATTGGAGATAAATAAACCTAGGGAGGACAAAAATTACCAATATGTTAATCCAATGACTCAAATGAACTTTTTGGATGCACAAGATTGCTTAAAAACCCTAATTGGACTAGAATAAGCCTAAGGAAGATGAAAATGACCTAAATGTTAATCCAATGACACAAACCCACCTATTGGAAGGACAAGATTTGTTGAAAACCCTAATTTTAGAAGAATAAGCCTAGCGAGGACGAAAATGACCTAAATGTTAATCCAATGACACAAATGAACTTATTGGATACACATGATTCGTTAAAATCCCTAATTGGACAAGAATAAGACTAAGGAAGACGAAAATGATCTAAAAGTTCATCCGACGACACAAACTCACCTATTGGATGCACAAGATTGGTTAAAAACCCTAATTGTACAAGAATAAGCCTATGGAAGACGAAAATGACCTAAACGTGAATCCAATGACACAAATGAACTTATTGGATGCACAAGATTGCTTTAAAACCCGAATTGCACTAGAATAAACCTATGGAGGATGAAAATGACCTAAATGTTAATCCAATGACACAAACTGACCTATTTGAGGCACAAGATTGGTTAAAAACCCTAATTGGAGAAGAATAAGCCTAGGGAGGACGAAAAATGACCTTAATGCTAATCCAATGATACAAACACACCAATTTGATGCACAAGATTGGTTAAAAACCCTAATTGGACAAGAATACGCCTAGGGAGGACGAAAATGACTTAAATGTTAATCCAATGACATAAATGAACTTATTGGATGCACAAGATGGCTTAAAAACCCCAATTGGACTAAAATAAGCCTAAGTAAGATGAAAATGGCATAAATGTTACTCTAATGATACAAACACAATTATTGGATGCACAAGGTTGCTTAAAAACCCTAATTGAACTAGAATAAGCTTAGGGAGGACGAAAATGATCCAAATGTTCATCCAATGACACAAACACACGTATTGGAGGAACAAGATTGGTTAGAAACCCTTATAGGACAACAATAAGCCTAGCGAGGACGAAAATGACCTAAATGTTAATCCAATGACACAAACACTCCAATTGGATGCACAAGATTTCTTAAAAACCCTAATTGGGCAAGCATAAGCCTGAGGAGGGCGAAAATGACCCAAATGTTCATCCAATGATACAAAAACACCTACTGGATGAAAATGACCCTAATTGGACTAGAATAAGCCTAGGGAGGATGAAAATGACCTAAATATTAATTCCATGACACAAACACACCAATTGGATGCACAAGATTGGTTAAAAACTCAAATTAGACTACAATAA
The DNA here is from genome assembly GCA_037974775.1 of Cicer pinnatifidum. Taxonomy (NCBI): domain Eukaryota; kingdom Viridiplantae; phylum Streptophyta; class Magnoliopsida; order Fabales; family Fabaceae; genus Cicer; species Cicer pinnatifidum. The sequence goes on along the minus strand of JBBPBR010000007.1, from coordinate 25,963,402 downwards.
GCCTAAGATGCATAAGATTGGTTAAAAACTTTAACTGGAGATGCATAAACCTAGGGAGGACGAAAATTACCCTAATGTTAATCCAATGACAGAAACACACAATTTGGATGCACAAGATTGCTTGAAACCCCTAATTGGAGAAAAATAATCCAAGGGAGAACGAAAATGTCTGAAATGTTAATCTAGTGAACCAAACACACAACTTGGATACACAAGATAGGTTAAAAACACTAATTGGACTAGAAAAAGCCTAGGGAGGAACACAATGACCTAAATGTTAATCCAATGACACAAATGAAGTTATTGGATGTACAAAATTGGTTAAAAACTCTAATTGAACTAGAATAAGCCTAGGGAGGACGAAAATGACCTAAATGTTAATCCAATGACACAAATACACCAACTGGATGCACAAGGTTGATTAAAAACCCTAATTGGACTAGAATAAGTCTAGCGAGGATATAAATGACTTAAATTTTAATCCAATGACACAAATGAACTTATTGGATGCACAAGATTGCTTAAATACCATATTTGGACTAGAATAAGCCTAAGGAGGATGAAAATGACCTAAATGTTAATCCATTGACACAAACACACCTATTTGATGCACAAGATTGGTTAAAAACCCAAATTGGAAGAGAATAAGCCTAAGGAGGACCAAAATGACAAAAATGTTGTTCCAATGACACAAATGAACTTTTAGGAGGCACAAGATTGCTTAAAAACCCTAATTGGACTAGACTTAGCCTAAAGAGGATGAAAATGACCTAAATGATAGTCCAATGACACAATCCAACCTATTGGATGCACAAGATTGGTTAAAAACCCTACTTAGAGAAGAATAAGCCTAGGGAAAACGAAAATGACCTAAATGTTAATCTAGTGACACAAACACACCTATTGGATAAACTAGATTGGTTAAAAACCCTAATTGTACTAGAATAACCCTATGGAGGACGAAAATGAACTAAACGTTCAACCAATGACACAAAAACACCAATTAGATGAACAAGATTGGTTAAAAACCCTAATTGGACGAGAATAAGCCTAAGGAGGGCGAAAATGACCTAAATCTTAATCCAATGACACAAACACACCAATTTGATGCACAAAATTGGCTAAAAACCCTAATTGGACTAGAACAAGCCTAAGGAGGATGAAAATGACCCAAATGTTAATCCAATGAAAAAAACACAACTATTGGATGCATAAGATTGGTTAAAAACCCTAATTACAGAAAAATAAGCCTAGGGAGGACGAAAATGACCTAAATTTTAATCCAATGACACAAATGAACTTTTTGGATGCACAAGATTGCATAAAAACCCTAATTCGACAAGAATACGCCTAAGGAGGATGAAAATGACCTAAATGTTAACCCAATGACACAAACCCACCTATTGGATGCACAAAATTTGTTAAAAACCCTGATAGGAGAAAAATAATCCTAGGGAGGACGTAAATGACCTAAATGTTAATCTAATGACAAAAATACACATATTGGATACATAAGATTGGTTAAAAACCCTAATTGGACAAGAATAAGCTTAAGGAAAACGAATTTGACCTAAATGTTAATCCTATGACAAAAACCCACCTATTGGATGCACAATATTTTTTAAAAACCCTAATTGAAATAGAATAAGCGTAGGGAGGGCTAAAATTACCTAAATGTAAATCCAAAGACACAAACACACCTATTGGATGCACAACATTGGTTAAAAATCCTAATTGGACAAGAATAAGCCTAGGGAGGGAAAAATAACCTAAATGTTCATCCATTGACACAAACACACCTATCGGATGCACAAGATTGGTTAAAAACCCCAATTGGACTAGAATATACCTGTGAGAACGAAAATGACCTAAATGTTAGTCCAATGACACAAATGCACTTATTGGATGAACAAGATTGGTCAAAAACCCTAATTAGACTAGTATAAGCATAGGGAAGACGAAAATGACCTAAATGTTAATCCTATGACACAAACAAACCTATTGGATGCGCAAAATAGGTTAAAAACCCTAATTGGACTAGAATAAGCCAAGGGATGACGAAAATGAACTTAATTTTAATCCAATGACACAAACACACTTATTGCACGCACAAGATTGGTTAAAAGCGTAATTGGACAAGAATAAGCCTAGGGAGGACGAAAATGACCTAAATGTTCATTCAATGACACAAACACACGTAATGGATGCACAAGATTGGTTAAAAATTCTAATTGGACAAGAATAAGCTTGGGGAGGACAAAAATGACCTATATGTTAATCCAATGACACAAATTCTCCAATTGGATGTAGAAGATTGGTTTAAACCCCTAATTGGACAAGAATAATCTTAGGGAGGAAGAAAATAAACTAAATGTAATCCAACGACAAAAAGGAACTTATTGGATGCACAAGATTGGTTAAAAACCCTAATTTGACTAGAATAAGCCTAAGGGGAGTGAAAATGATCTAAATATTAATCTAATGACACAAACACACCTATATGATGTACAAGATTGGTTAAAAAACGTAATTGGACAAGAATAAGCCTAGGGAGGACGAAAATGACGTAAATGTTAATCCTATGACACAAACACACCAATTGTATGCACAAGATTGGTTAACAACACTAATTGGACTAAAATAAGGCGAAGGAGGACGAAAATAACATATATGTTAATGCAATGACAGAAACACACCAATTGGATGCACAAGATTGGTCAAAAATCCTAATTGGTCATGAATAAGCCTAGGGAGGACGTAAATGACCTAAATGTTAATCCAATCACACAAACACACTAATTGGATGCACAAGATTGGTTAAAAACCATAATTGGACAAGAATTAGCCTAGGGAGGACGAAAATGACCTTAATGTTAATCCAATGACACAAACACACCAATTGGATGCACAAGATTGGTTAAAAACCCTAATGATGACTCTTCATCATATGCATATTTGTTCATTGTTTTAGTCTTATTTATCTTTAATCGTTAGTTAAATTAAGTTGTTATTTGATATATTTTGTTGAATTTTGTTCTTTGTTTTCATAAAACGTTTGTGTTTCTATTTCATTGATTAAGTAGGGATTTTTTTGTGAGTTTACATTGCTTTGAGCTTTAGTGTAGTGCTGAATTTTTGTGAGAAATCAACATGACCTATGTGGAGTATTTGAGCCATATTTGGAGTAGTAGATGTCCAATTGGAGTCAAACAAATTGAAAATGAAAGCTAATCTCCATAGCTACAACATTCATGAAGACACCGGAACCAAATTTAGACTCTAAAGTGGTGAAAAATCCAGAAAATATCAACTAGAAGAAATTGTGCGCCTGAAGCTTAATAGTTGCGCTTGAGGCGCATTTCCGGCATGTTGCCACTTCCATGACGTGCATGGGGCGCAATTCTAGACTAGTGATACTGTCCAGGCGCGCTCTGAGCGCCAATCTTACACCTGGGGGGACTTGTGCCCTAGCATAAAAACTCAAAGACGGTCGTTTCTAACACCATTGGAGCAGTTTTATCAAGAATCATTCATGAATATTTCTTGTAATTCTTCTCTAATCTCTATCTTTTTTATCTTTGTCATGAGTAACTAAACCCTATTTGTTAGGGATGAGTGTTACAAGATGAAACCCTTATTTTTCAAATTTGATTTCTTATTATATTAATGAGTTTATTGAATTGTTTTTCTCATCTCTGTGCTAAATGCTTTTTATTGCTTGATCAGCATTAAAATGTTCTACAATTCGTATTTTGAAACAGGAGTGGACTTTACGAATGCTTGAGATGAGAAATTCATGAATTTGTAGTCTAGGGATAGATGCAGGTCATGAAACCAATTAAATTAGTTGCAATGGCAATAGTTTAACAAGAGAATTCATGTACGATAATGCTTAATTCTAATCTTAAATCTACTAAGGAATTAGGGGTTATTTTGGAGTTAAAGGTTATGTCACTAAGACATTTGGGCAAGAATTAATAAGAGAATTCAGTAATAATTCAATAAAGAAATTCAGTAACTATGATCAAATTAGGCACCAAGGTTGGATTCGAAGTGAAACTCATCCCTGACATTTTTCTCATTATAAAGGATCAATTTTACTACCATTGTTAATTTTAAATATTATTTCAATCAATTTGAGAACCTTTTTTTCAATTGTAGTAATTAAATATAATTCAATGGTAAAACGCAATCCTTGAGTTCGACACTCGGTACTACCGTTTTATTATTACTTGCAACGATTATGTAAACTTGCTGAAACGCTATCATGTTTTTGGCGCCGTTGTCGGGGATTGCCATATCACTATTGAATTTAATTTATTTACTTAATTGAAATTTTTTGCTCTACAATAAAATTTTTGTTTTTGTTTTTATTTTAATTTTTTATTCTACTTTATTTTAAAACTCTTCATTACTCACAATTTGTCAAACCTTGTATGCGAGGCAAGTCCTCAGTTGAACTTATCTTTGATCCAGAAATCAAAAAAAATTGCGAAAGCACATCGAAAGGCGGCTCGAGAAAGGAGACAAAGGGAAAGACATTTATTAGTAGAAGAAGAGGTTTTGGGTGATTTCTTCAAATTTACTGAGATGGCCGATCCACCACCATCATAACGTATTCTCAGCGAGTATGGGAATCCAAATAGAAATCGTACTCGATTGCCCATCCATAACCAACCAGTTACAGTCAACAAGTTTGAAATAAGTCTCGCTCTATACCGAGAGTTGAAGGAGATTCATTTTGCCAGTAAGCATAACGAAGACGCCAATAGACATCTCACAAATTTCATCGAATTATGTGAAACAGTGAAGATGGATGGATGGATGTTCGGAAGAAACAAAGATGTTGAAACTATTTCCATTTTCATTGAAAGATGATGCTACAAACAGAAATAGGGAGAATCTCTTTGTGACACTTATAGGAGATTCAAGAGTTTACTAGCAGGATGTCCCAATCATGCTTATGACGACACTGCCCAGATGCAAATATTCTGTAATGGTTTGAGGCCTAGCACTAGAATTATGTTGGATGCCACATCATGTGGTTCTTTGAATTATAAGACCGCAGCAGAAGCACGAAAAATTATTGAGATCATAACATCAAATGAACAATTGATGTTGTATGACAGAGGTGGTGGGTCAGCAAGTGGTATATTGGAATTGAACGTTATGGATGGGTTAGCTCCAGGCAGGTCGCTCTCAAAACAGATATAAGAGGTTATCGCCACATAGATAAAGAAGGGGATGGCAGCTCTAAATATACAATCCCAAGTGGACCCTATCAAATTATAAAAGCATCCTAGTTGTAACTTTTGTGGGGGAACACATAAAAATGGAGCTTGTGAAGAACTGGATGACAATGAGATAGAAGAACTAGAAGAAGTGAATTTTGTGAGTAATAATGGGAAGCAGAATAATCCCTACTCTAGTACGTACAACCCTGGTTGGAGAAATCATCCAAATTTTTCTTGGAGAGATCAACAAGAAGGATCTCAAGGTCAACAAGAAGCTCAAACAAACCAATTCCCACCTCGAAAGGCTGCTTGGGATAGTGTTATAGAGAAATTAGTAACAAGCACAAGTTCTTCCATTGAAGAGTCAAGAGCCATCCAAAAAAATCACTCGACATCAATAAAGAATGTAGAGACTCAAGCGGATCAACTTGCTCAACAAATAGCACAAAGAACGTCTGGAAATCTGCCTAGTGATACAATTCTGAATCAACAAAACAATGCTAATGCAGTGACCACGAGGAGTGGCAAGGTGAGTGAACAAGTACCACCTGAAGCCAAATAGAGTAGAAGTACTGTGACTTCAACCCACCAGGAGGAAATAGTCACACCGGCATCTGTTGAGGAGCACATCGATCTTGAAAAGGAGGAAGAACCTTTGATACAAAAAATGGAACCACTGCCAAAACCAGAAATTCGACTTCCATTCCCTCAAAGATTAAGGAAGGAAGAAACTGAAAAACAATTCGGTAAGTTTCTTGATGTTTTTAAAAAAATTACAAATTAACATTCCTTTTGCAGAAGCACTAGAGTAGATACCGACATATGCCATGTTTGTGAAGGAGATTCTATCGAAGAAAAGAAAAATCGGTGGTGAAACAGTTATGCTTACCAAAGAGTGTAGTGCTATACTATAGAGGAAGCTGCCACCGAAGCTCAAGGATCCTGGAAAATTCTCAATCCCGTGCTCTATTGGAAATAGAACTTTTGGGAAGGCTCTGTGTGATCTTGGGGTTAGTGTAAGTCTTATGCCCCTTTCAATATACAAAAAGTTGGGCATTGGAAAAGTCAAAGACACACAACTGATGTTACAGTTTGTAGATCGCTCAATGAAACACCCCTATGGAGTGGTGGAATATGTGTTGGTTAAAGTGGACAAGTTCATTTTTCCAATGGATTTCGTGGTACTAGACATGGATGAGTACATTGACATTCCTTTGATTTTGGGGAGACCGTTCTTAGCAACAGGGAAAACTATGATTGATGTGGCAGATGGCACCTTAACCTTAAAAGTGAATGAAGAAACCGTCACTTTTAACATTTTAAAAGCCATGGAACATTCAAATGAAAGAGAAGGGTGCAATCGAATTGAGATCTTAGATGCAATAGTCAACGAAGAAATGGAGCATCAAGCACCCAGTTTGCCATTAGAAAGAGTGTTATGCCTACCCCAAGATGTTGTTGAAGAAAGTGAAGATCCAAGGGTACAAGAGGTCTTGGCCATGTTAGAAGCATCACCATCCTACTTCCCCCCGTTTTCCTACTAGATGGGAGAAGTTGAAAGGGAATGAAGACAAGCCCTTAGAGAAAAAGACACCACTGATTGAACTCAAACAATTGCCTCCTTATTTGAAATATGTATTCCTGGGTGAAGAAGATAAGAATCCAGCCATAATTAGTGCAATCTTGAGTGAGTTACAAGAAGAAAAATTGTTGAGAATTCTACGGAAGCATAAGGGTGCCATTGGTTGGTCCATTGAGGACTTGAAGGGAATAAGTCCGACTTTTTGTATGCACAAAATCCTAATGGAAGACAATCACAAACAGGTTGTACAACCCCAAAGGAGATTGAATTCGGAAATGAAAGAAATGATTAGGAAAGAGGTGGTAAAGCTCCTAGAAGTCGGTCTCATTTACCCAATTTCAGATAGCTCTTGGGTTAGTCCCTTCCAAGTTGTACCAAAAAAGGGGGAAACGACCGTCATCACAAATGAAAAGAACGAGCTAATTCTTACACGAACGGTTATAGGCTGGAGAGTGTGTATTGACTATAAAAGATTGAACAGTGCTACAAGGAAGGATCATTTCCCGCTCCATTTCATTGATCAAATGCTTGAGCGGTTAGCCGAACATGAGTATTACTGCTTCATAGATGGCTATTCAAGATACAATCAGATAGCTGTAGCACTCGATGATCAAGAGAAAACTGCATTTACATGTTCGTATGGGTTGTTTGCTTATCGAAGAATGTCGTTTGGGCTGTGTAATGCGTCGACCACATTTCAAAGGTGCATGATGTCCATATTCTCTAATATGAGTGTGAAACATATCAAAGTATTTATGGACGATTTTTCTGTCTTTGGCTCATCTTTCGATAATTGTTTGATTAATCTATCTCTTGTATTAGAAAGGTGTGAAAAATCCAACTTCGTCCTAAATTGGGAAAAATGTCATTTTAGACCACCGAATCTCCCACAAGGGGATCGAGGTAGACAAGGCCAAAGTTGAAGTTATTGAAAAACTTCCCCCCTCCTACCAACGAGAAAGGCATTAGAAGCTTTTTAGGCCATGTTGGATTTTATAGAAGATTTATAAAAGATTTTTCTAAAATTACAAAACCACTTACAAACCTACTTGTGAATGACACACCTTTCAAATTCATTGAGGATTATTTGCATGCTTTTATCAATTTGAAAAATAAGTTGATAACTGCTCCCATTATCACTACACCTGACTGATCACTACCTTTTGAAATCATGTGTGATGCAAGTGACAGTGCTATTGGGGCAGTCCTGGGACAAAGAAAAGACAAGATGTTGCATGTAATCTACTACACTAGTCATGTTTTAAATCAGGCACAACACAATTATGCCACAACTGAAAAAGAATTATTACCTGTAATTTATGCTTTTGATAAGTTTCGATCTTATTTTCTAGGATTGAAAGTTATTGTTTACACTGATCATGTTTCCTTGAGGTATTTGTTTACTAAGCAGGAATAGAAACCAAGGTTACTCTGATGGATTCTATTACTACAAGAATTTGACATTGAGATTCGGGATAAGAAGGGATCAGAGAACACTGTGGTTGACCACCTATCTCAATTGGAGAAGGTTGAGGAGAACGAGGACATTAGACCGATTCGAGACCAATTTGCTGATGAGCACATCTTCACCATTACCAAGGCACCTTGATTCGCCGACTTTGCTAATTTTAAGGTAGGGGAGACAATTCCATCTGATTTCACTTACCAACAACGAAAGAAGTTTATCTATGATACCAAATTCTATGTATGAGATGAACCCTTTCTGTACAAAAGAGGAGTGGATGGGTTGTTGCGAAGGTGTGTGCCCGAGGAGGAATAAGAAAAGGTATTGTGGCACTGCCACAACTCTAATTATAGGGGTCATTTCAGTGGTGATCAAACTGCAGCAAAAGTTCTCCAATCGGGGTTCTTTTGGCCTTCATTGTTCAAAGATGCATGCAACTATGTGAAGAAATGTGATCGATGCCAGCGCACCGATAACATTTCAAAACGGGATGAGATGCCGCAAAATCCTGTATTAGAAGTAGAAGTGTTCGATGTGTGGGGTATTGACTTCATGGGTCCATTCCCATCGTCATATAAAAAAGTTTATATTTTGGTGGCGGTGGATTATGTCTCAAAATGGGTTGAAGCAGCAGCTACTCCAACCAATGATTTGAAACAGGTCATCACATTTCTCAAGAAGAACATATTCGCCCGTTTTGGTGTGACGAGGGCACTCACTTTCTAAATCGGAAAATGGAATACCTTCTAAGGAAATATAATGTGAGGCATAGGGTGGCAACCCCATATCACCCACAAACTAGTGGGCAAGTTGAAGTATCCAACAGGCAACTTAAATGAATCCTTGAAAAGACAATGAATGCCTTAGGAAAAGATTGGTCAACGAAACTTGATGATGCACTTTGGGCCTACCGAACAGATTTTAAGACCTCCCTAGGTATGTCGCGGTATCAAATCGTGTATGGTAAAGCTTGTCATTTTCCTCTCGAACTGGAGCATCGAGCATTTTGGGCGACGAAGTACTTGAACTTTGACTTGATCAAGGCAGGCGAGTCAAGAATTCTTCAGCTTCATGAGTTAAAGGAGTTCCGAAATTTTGCATATGAGAACACCAAGATATATAAAGAAAAAACCAAGAAATGGCATGACAAAAAAGTTAAATTCAAGGAATTCTAACAAGGAGAACTAGTTCTTCTATTCAAATCAAGTTTGAAGTTATTTCTTGGAAAACTAAAGTCAAGATGGTCGGGCCCTTTCAAGATTATCAAGGTATTTCCATACGGTGTTGTAGAGTTGAAAGATATACACTCCAATCAGAGCTTCAAAGTGAATGGACAAAGGCTCAAATCTTATTTCGGGGTAAAGTCAAAACTTTCGATGGAGTCCATCCATCTAATCACCACTTGAAGACTGGAATGTTAAGCTCATGACACTAAACAAGCGTTTATTGGGAGGTAACCAAAATTCATATCCTTTTCATTTCAGTTTCATTCAGTTTCATTTCACTCTATTTAGTTTCAATTTTAGTTTTTAATTGCTAGTTTTATTCATTCTGGATGTTTGGTATAAGCAAGGAATCATAAAGATGTGTTGCAGATTGATTTCACAGTTGAGATTGACCTCACACGCGACTGAAGCGCGGACCTTGCACTTGAAGCGCATTTCGCTGCTTTTGGTTTTGTAAACGCACGCTTGAAGCGCGGACCTTGCGCTTGAAGCGCATTTTCGTTTTTTTTCCAATGTAAGCGCGCGCCCGAAGCGCGTCTCTTGCGCTTGAAGCGCACTGCTGGGTTTAAAACTCAATTTTTCTCACACAACACTCCCCTCCCACTTATTCACCTCCCCAACACATCTTTATTACATCTCCAAGCCTTCCTCCATTATCATCAAAGGTTTGTTTTCTTCTCCTATCAAAAATTCCACCCTCAAGTAAGTTTTCTCCAATTATTAATATTAAATCCTCCTTGTTCATTGATGCATGTGGGTTCTTTAAATTCGAATTTGTGCTAATCTTAAAAGTTGTTCATACATGCATGTTGGTTGTATGAGATCGAATGTGGGTTAATGTTTGCATGACTGTGGATTGTTGATTTATTTCGTGCTTGCATTCCACGTATGTGTTATAATGACATAAAGACTTTTATGCTTGCATTCCAATTGTTTGTTAAAATGTCACAACCACTTTTGCATTGCACTCCAACTATTTGTTAAAATGTCACAACCACTTTTGCATTGCACTCCAACTGTTTGTTAAGATGACACAACCACTTTTGAACCCTAGTTACCACAAAATATGTACTGCGCTCCAACTGTTTGAGGAAATGACATAATCAATGTATATGCACTGTTATCATTCAAAATTTTGTTGGATAAACTCGAGGCAATAGATGTGGTTATTTTTCCAAGGGGAAACATGCTTACATTAATTATCTCTAACTTGTAATATTTCGAACCATGGATATGAATAATTGTTTTGCAGGACCTAATGGCAACCCAACAAAAAGCAAAACGAACTAAGATCGCAACTACGTCTTCCTCTCAATCGGAAAATACATTCTTATTCAAAACCCTGGCAACACAAGAGTTTCATGCCAAACTCCCTATAGTCCACAAGTATGTGAGTGAGAAAAATTTAAAGTTGGAAGCCAATGAAGTTGTTTACATCCAGGCGATGATTGCTTCCAGAGGATGGGAGAAGCTGACCACATTCGTCACCACAACGAGCAAATCATTAGTAGTCGAATTCTACTCCAATGCCTCTGATCTAAAGTCTGACCAACCATTTCCACATGATCAATTGGTGAGTTATGTGAGGGGAAAAAGGGTACCTTTCACGCCTCAAGTCATCAATGAAACTTTTGGCCTACCGAACTATAATGATTGTTGTTTCCAAGCTATGGAGGACTACCTTATAAAAGTAGACACTCGGGAGATACTACGCATTTTATGCAGACCAGGCACATATTGGGTACGAAATAGAGATTGCTCAGTTAGGAAACTGCGCTCAGTGGATCTCACCCCAATTGCAAAAGCATGGAGTACCTTTGTTCATCATATGCTACTACCATGTTCGAATGTGTCAGTTATAACATTTCAGAGAGCATGTCTACTAATAGCTTTCATAAAAGGCAACAAAATTAATATGGGCGTGTTACTAGCCAATGATCTTCGAAGGATAGCAATTCTTGATCCTCCGACAGGCTACTTGCATCACGCTTCCCTGATAAGCAAATTATGTGAGCAGGTGAGAGTGTCACCGAAACACTGGTGAAGAAATGGAGAAACCTGCTACTCCAATCACTGCTAAGTGGATAGAAAAACACTATGATTCAGGCAGACTATCCTATTGCCCCACAGGCAGCGATGTCGATAGAGGAAAATATTGAACCACATTACCACCCTCCACATCCATCACAGCTCTCCACCGAAGAAATGTATGGTAGACTAGAAACTATGATGGAACAATTGATGATTGATCAGCATGATGGACAAGCCATAATAGAATTGGGGATGACCAATTTATATCGATCCTTCGCTTTTTCTCAAGAGACACTAGGAGGCATGTTCTATGCTGATTTATTTTCACCTTACTAGTACACTGGCGACCATAGTGGTACAGGAGCGGAGGACCAAAACAAGACACCTTGCATTTGATCTTAATTTCTCTGTTTGGGATGTCAAAACTTAATGCATACATTCTTGATTACTAAGTGGTTGTAGAAGGCTAATATGCCATCAATTTTTCAAAATAAATAAATAAACACAATTTTAACTTTTCAAAGGCATGTTTGGCATTATTTTGATTGTTCATACTCTCTCTTATTATCCTAGCTGTGAGCGTTTGGGCCTAAACACTTACATTCTTTGTTGTGTGATTATCCAGACATGTGTTATCCCTTTATAACTTGCACTAATTCTGACTTTCATCACTTGTAATTTTAGCATACATTGAGGCAATTTTATTTGGTCGCTTGAGCCTTTCTAACTATCCTATGAAAATTTTACCCTTTGCTAGCCACTTTGAGCCTTGCCCTTTTATTTTGGTTACTAGCCACATTACAAGCCAAATACCTGACTTTAATTAAATCACCTTACTTGGAGTTACGTAGAAAAAAATTTATTATCTTGACAAAGTTCTAAGTTTGTGGTTGCTCATGGGATAGCAACCTTTTAAGTTTGGGGTGGTGATTCGCACAAAAAGAAAAAAAAATAAAAAATAAAATAAATAAAATAAATAAAAATTAAATAAATAAAAATTAAATAAATAAATAAATCAATTTGTCCACTTTGGTAAATAATATGTTATTGGTTCTTTTGTCAATGTTTGAGAATCTCTAGAATGAAAAGGTAAATCTCTAGAATAATTTGGAAATGTATGCCTAACTCCAAGTAATAAAACCTAGTAACCCTAAATGTCATACCCTTACCTAAGCCCCATTACAACCCAAAAGTCCTCCAAAAGTGTATGTGTTTGCTGCATTGTGATTGCTAACTAGAATTTTTTCAAGCCTATGGTAGTGTGATGCATGTTCTAGGATTTGAGTGATAAATTCATAGAGCATGATGAATGAATGCTTAAATATACAAATTTTGTGGTTTTTTATAAACAACCATAGAGCATGATGAATGTTTTGTAATAGCAGGAACTTTCAGAATCGAGTTTGATTTGATTTGAGAAATTGAGTTTAAGTTTGCTTTTAATTGTACCAAATCTAAAATTAATTGTTGTTTGGGGACAAGCAAGAGATTAAGTTTGGGGTTATGATGACTCTTCATCATATGCATATTTGTTCGTGGTTTTAGTCTTATTTATCTTAAATCATTAGTTAAATTTAGTTATTTGATATATTTTGTTGAATTTTGTTATTTGAGTTAATAAAATGTTTGTGTTTCTATTTCATTGATTAAGTAGGGAATTTTTCGTAAGTTTACATTGCGTAGTACAGTGCTGAATTTTGGTGAGAAATCCACATGACCTATGTACAGTAATTGAGCCATTTTTGGAGTTGTAGATGTCCAATTCGAATCACACCAAGTGCAAATGAAAGCTAAGACTCATATCTACAACTTTTATGAAGACCACGGAACCAAATTCAGACTTTAAAGAGGTGAAACATGCAGACCATATCAACTAGAAGAAGTTGTACGCCTGAAGCGTAATAGTTGCACCTGTGGCGCATTTCCAAGATGTTGCCACTACCAGGACATGCCTGGTGCGCAAAAGTTGCGCCTGGGGCACAATTCAAGACCAGTGACGCTGTCCAGGCGCGCCCAGAGCGCCAATCCTGCGCCTGGGGCGGGCGATGCGCATCAGCATTCAGTAAAATGCATAATTTTCACTTTTTAGGGATCTTTTTTACTATTGGGAATTAGGGAGACTTGTTCCCTAGCATAGAAACTCAAAGACGGCCGTTTCTAACACCATTAGAGCAATTTTATCAAGAATCATTCATGAATATTTCTTGTAATTCTCCTCTAATCTCTATCATTTCTATCTCTGTCAAGAGTAACTAAACCCTAGTTGTTAGGAATGAGTGTAACAAGATGAAACCTTTATTTTTCTGATTTGATTTCTAATTATATGAATGAGTTTATCGAATTATTTTTCTCATCTCTGTGCTTAATGCTTTTTATTGCTTGATCAACATTAAAATGTTATGCGATTTGTATTTTGAGATGAGAAATTCATGAACTTGTAGTCTAGGGATAGATGCAGGTCATGAAACCAATTAAATTAGTTGCAAAGGCAATAGTTTAACAAGAGAATTCCTGTACGATAATGCTTAATTTTATTCTAAAATATACTAAGGAATTAGGGGTTACTTTGGTATTAAAGGTTCTGTCACTAAGACATTAGGGCAAGAATAAATAAAAGAATTCGATAATAATTAAATAAAGGAATTCAGTACCTAGGATCAAATAAGGCACCAAGGTTGGATTCAAAGTGAAACTCATCCCTGACATTTTTCTCATTATAAAGGATCAATTTTATTACCATTGTTAATTTTAAATATTATTTCAATCAATTTGGGAACCTTTTGTTAAATTGTAGTAATTCAATATAATTCAATAGTAAAACACAATCCTTGAGTTCGAAACTCGGTACTACCGTTTTATTATTACTTGCAAAGATTCAGTACACTTGTTGAAAGCTCCCACCTAATTAGACAACAATAAGTCTAGGAAGGACGTAAATGACCTAAATGTTAATCCAATAACACAAATGAACTTATTAGATGCACAAGATTGCGTAAAAACCCTAATTGGACTAGAATAAGCAAAAGGAGGACGAAAATGACCTAAATGTTAATCTAATGACACAAACACACATATTGGATGCACAAGACTGGTTAAAAACCCTAATTGGACCAGAATCATCCTAGGTAGAATGAAAATGGCCTAAATGTTAATCCAATGACAGAAATTAACTTATTGAACACACAAGATTGGTTAAACACCCTAATTGGACTAGAATAAGCCTAAGGATGACGAAAATGACCTACATGTTAATCCAATGATACAAACACACCTATTAAATACACAAGATTGGTTAAAAACCCAAATTGGACAAGAATAAGCCTAGGGAGGACGAAAATGACCTAGAATTTAATCCAATAACACAAGACACCGATTGGATGCACAAGATTGGTATAAAACCCAAATGGGACAAGAATAAGCCTAGCGAAAACGAAAATTACCTAAATGTTAATCCAACGACACAAATAAACTTATTGGATGCACAAGATAGCTTAACCCTAATTGGAGTAGAATAAACCTAAGAAGGATGAAAATGACTTAAATGTTAATCCAATGAAATAAACACCAATTGCATGGACAAGATTAGTTAAAAATCCTAATTGGACAAGAATAAGCCTAGGGAAGATGAGCTTTCTTAAAAACCCTAATTGAGCTACAATAAGCCTAAGGAGGATGAAAATGACATAAATCCAATGACATAAACACACCTATTGGATGTACAAGATTGGTTAAAAACCCTAATTCGACAAGAATAAGCCTAGGATGCAAGAAAATAACCTAAATGTTAATCCAATGACACAAATTAACCTATTGAATAAACAAGATTTTTTAAAAACCCTAATTGGTATAGAGTAAGCCTATGGAGGATGAAAATGACCCAAATGTTAATCCAATGACACAAACACACCTATTGGATGCACAAGATTGGTTAAACACCCTAATTTGAAAACAAAAATAAACCTATGGAGGTAAAAAATGACCTAAATGTTAATCCAATGACACAAAACACCAATTGGTTTCACAAGATAAGTTAAAAACCTTAATTGGACTAGAATAATCCTAAGGAAGACGAAAATGACCTAAATGTTAATCCAATGATACAAATGAACTTATTGGATACACAAGATTGCTTAAAAACCCTAATTGGACTAGAAGAAGTCTAAGGAGGATGAAAATGACCAAAAATGAAAATCTAATGAGACAAACACGCATATTGGATGGACAAGATTGGTTTAAAACCCTAATTGAGAAAGAATTAACCTAGGGAGGACGAACATGACCTAAATGTTAATCCAATGACACAAACACACCTATTGGATACACAAGATTGTTTAAAACCCTAATTGGATAAGAATAAGCCTAGAGAGGACGAAAATGACCTAAATGTTAATCTAATGACCCAAACAAACATATTGGATACAAAAGATTCGTTAAAAACCCTAATTGGAAAAGAATAATCCTAAGTAGAACGAAAATGACCTAAATGTTAATCCATCGACACAAATGAATTTATTGGATGCACAAGATTGCTTAAAAACCCTAATTGGACTAGAATAAGCCTAAAGAGGCTGAAAAATGTCTTATATGTTAATCCAAAGACACAAACAAACCTATTGGATGTACAAGATTGGTTAAAAACCCTAATTCGACAAGAATAAGCATACGGCGGAAGAAAATGACCTAGATGTTAATCCAATGACACAAATGAACTTATTGGATGTACAAGATTGGCTAAAAACCCTAATTCGACAAGAATTAGCCTACAGAGGAAGAAAATGACCTAGATATTAATCCAATGGCACAAATGAACATAAATGTTAATCCAATGACACAAAACACCAATTGGATGCACAAGATTGGTTAAAAACCCTAATTTGACAAGAAAAGCCTAGGGAAGACAATAATGTCCTAAATGTTAATCCAATGATACAAATGAACTTATTGAATGCACAAGATTGCTTAAAAACCATAATTTGACTAGAATAAGCTTAAGGATGACGAAAATAACCTAAATGTAAACACAATGACACAAACACACTAATTGGATGCACAAGATTGGTCAAAAACCCTAATTAGACAAGAATAAGCCTAGGGGGGACGAACGTGACCAAAATGTTAATCCAATTACACAAACATAACTATTGGATGCACAAGATTGGTAAAAAAAACCCTAATTGGAGAAGAAGAATAAACCTATGGAGGAGGAAAATGACCTAAATGTTAATCCAATGACACAAACACACCTATTAGATGCACAAGATTGGTTAAAAACTCTAATTGGACAAGAATAAACCTAGGGTGGACGAAAATAACCTAAATATTAATCCAATGACACAAAACACCAATTGGATTCAAAAGATTGGTTAAAAACCCAAATTGGACAAGAATAAGCCTAGGGAAGAAGAAAATGACCTAAATCTTAATCTAATGACACAAGCGAAATTATTGGATGCACAAGATTGCTTAAAAACCCTAATTAGATTAGTATAAGCCCAAGGAGGACGAAAATAACCTAAATGTTAATACAACGAGACAAACACACCTATTGGATGGACAAGATAGGTTAAAAACCCTAATTGGACCAAAATAAGCCTAGGGAGGACGAAAATGACATAAATGTTAATCAAATGACACAAACACACGTATTGGATGCACAAGATTTGTTAAAAACTCTAATTGGAAAAGAATAATCTTAAGTAGAACGAAAATGACCTAAATGTTAATTCAATAAGACAAATGAACTTATTGGATGCACAAGATTACTTAAAAACCTTAATTAGACTAGAATAAGCCTAAGGAGGATGAAAATAACCAAAATGTTAATCTAATGGGACAAACACACCTATTGGATGGATAAGATTGGTTAAAAACCCTAATTGGGGAAGAACAAACCTTGATAGGACGAAATTGACCTAAATGTTAATCCAATGACACAAACACACCTATTGGATACACAAGATTGGTAAAATACAAACGCTAATTGGACAAGAATAAGCCTAAAGAGGACGAAAAAGACCTAAATGCTAATCAAATGACACAAACACACATATTGGATGCACAAGATTGGTTAAAAACCCTAATTGGAAAAGAATAATCCTAAGTAGAACGAAAATGACCTAAATGTAAATCCAATGACACTAATGAACTTATTGGACGCACAAGATTGCTTAAAAACTCTAATTGGACTAGAATATGTTGGACATAAGTCCCCTTGCTCTTGATTTTGACATAATTAACAAACATACAATGTTCATGCATTATTTCATAAGACTAACACTTTGAATCAAGTTACATTTCAGGAAAAAGCAAGCAAACACTATACACTTGGACACAAGCTTGGAACACAAGGAATCAAGCAAAAAGTAGAGAATATGCTGAAGAAAGATCCAATTCCATCTAGTGTCATTAGTGTTTGTAGTATTTAGTTGTTAGAATTAATCAATGTGATTTCATGCATAAGTATTTGCCAAGTTTAAAATTAAATCCTAAATTGAACTAGCAACCAAATCGATTAGTTAATCAATTGATACATCCATTGCACAATCGATTGCTTGACTCAGAATTAAAGTTTCCACTAAGCCAATTGATTGGTAAATCGATTATTTAAAGGACTTAGGTGTAAACTGAATTCTGGGTTTACTCAATTGATTGGACAATCGATTAGCACATCAATTGAGAAATCGATTTTGTTACTTACAGAGCCAAGTAAAAAACCTTGCAAAGCGATTGGCAAATCGATTCAGAAAACTCTTTTTCATCAGACTTGACCACTGTAACCAACCAATCGATTGGACAATCAATTGGGATATCAATTGAGAAATCGATTTATTAAATCACAGAGACAACCACTTATTGAATCAATCGATTGGCAAATCGATTGTGAAAATATTTTTTATCAGTCTGTGCCTCTATGATCAATCAAATCGATTGAGACATCAATTGAAAATTGTTTCTTAACTTGCAAGGTATATGACAATCGATTAGGCAATCGATTGGATAAATGTCATGTTTAAATCATACATCAGAAATATGTTTCTAGTCGATTGGCAAATCAATGTTTTCCAAATAGCCAAGTCACTGTAACAATTCGAATCGATTGGTAAATCGATTGGAATAAAACAGCTGAATCATTGTGACCAGCAAATCGATTGACGAATCGATTAGTGCATAATAACTGGAGTCACTGTGATCAGTCCAATCGATTGACAAATCGATTGGAGAAATTGTAGAGTTATAGACCTTTGCGAAGACAATTTTGAACAAATATGAATCGACTGAGGAATCGACTGTTTTGATCTCATTGTTTGAACAAAACGCCTATAGTCGATTACTCAATCGATTTGGACCTGAACACGTTTCTGTTTTCTGATTTAAGCATTAAAAGAATCGATTGGAAAATTGATTCATTCATATATGTTCATGAACCAAGAAAAACAAGAAACACGATAATCGATTGGGCAATCGATTGTGTAGTTTTAAACTGTTATAAAATCGATTAAGGAATCGATTTTACTGCTGTTTTTCCTTAACATATATACGTTGACTCATAACCCTTTTTCTCAACAATGTTAAAAAAATTAAAAAAAACTTTGAATAACCTTTGAAACTTTTGAAAGAACTTTGATACAACCTTTGAATCTTTGTACACACGTTCTTCATAACACCTTGAGAAAAAGATTTGAATACACACTATACTCTATCTTGGCAAATCTTACTGTGTGTATTTCATGTTTGTTTGAGTCACATTCATTGATAAGATCGTTGATCTTTTGCCCGTTCTTTGTAAACAAAATATTGTAAAGAAAGTCTGTAAAAATCCATTATCGAAACTGGTAACTATCTTGGTTGAAGAAGGAGTTCATCAACAAGAAGGTTCACTGTCATCTTGGGAGAGCTTGCTGAGTAGCTTGAGGGATACAGTGGGTGTGCAATAGAAGTGTGAGAGAGTTTTAAGATAGATAGGCTTGGAGAGCTGGAAAATCTGTAAAACACATTCTCGACAATTCTATTGGAAAAGGCCGTAATCGGTTTGATTATCGGGACTGGACGTAGGCTGTCAGATAGACGGCTGAACCAGTATAAAAATCTTGGTGTACTATCTTCTAACCCTTTCTCGTTATCTTAATAGTTCTTGCATGATTAATCTTGTATGCACATGTTTGCGAAATTCTGTTTTGACTAATATTGCTTGAATGGTTGAATTTGCATGTTTGTATCTTGATTAATCTGTTGTACAATTACTGTATCTACTGCAATCGTTATTAGACAATACATGTATTTGGGAATTTTCGTTTAGGAATAAACATTGGGACTGTGGTTAATAACTTGTTTGATAAGTTTTGTATTTGTTTTACTGTTTAGCAATCTTGTGAGAATAGTATATTCTTCGTATAGATTTGTTAAATTGAGGTCAATATTCCCAATAATTGGCATCAAGAGCCTACCTTTTTCAGAGTAATTCTCATAAAAAGATAATGACCTCAGAAATCCTAGGAGAGGGTGCTTCATTGGCTAGGCCCCCAGCTTTCAATAGGGCCGCCTACATGTACTGGAAACATAGGATGTTGATTTTTCTAGAAGCTAGTGGTATTGATATTCTAGATGCTGTAGAGAATGGACCCTATGTGCCAACAATAGCTGGCACATGTGAAACATCTATCTTAAAACCCATATCAGACTGGTCTGAGGATGATAAGAAGAAAGTAGGATACAATGCTAAGGCTAAAAATATTATTACCTCTGCATTATCTGCTGACGAATTTTTCAGAATGTTTAACTGTAAAACAGCCAAAGAGATGTGGGACACATTGCAGCAAACACATGAAGGAACAACAGATGTGAAAAGAGCTAGAATCAATACTCTCATCCATGAGTATGAGTTGTTTTGCATGAAGAAAGAGAAGTCTATTAATGATATGCAGACCAGATTTACTCACATAGTCAACAACCTGAATGCACTTGGCAAGGTAATTGACAATGATCAGCAAATCAGCAAAGTCATGAGATGTTTAACTAGGGAATGGCAACCAAAGATTACTGCCATAACAGAATCAAAAGATCTTGGCAGTATGGCAATTGCTACGCTTTTTGGTAAACTGAGAGAGCACGAAATGGAGCTTCATAGATTAAATGAGGCTGAACAGACTGATAGGAAAAGAAAACGGCTGTCTTTGAAAGCCACAGCACAACAATCAAAGTCTGACTAAGAGATCTGCACAGATGATTCAAGCAGTGAGTCTGATGAAGATTCAGAGATTGGTTTACTTGTCAAAAAGTTTCTGAAAAAGAAAGATAACAAGTTCAGAAAGCCATCAAGTTCAAAGACAAATGATAGTAAAGTGACTTGCTATGAATGTGGGAAGACTGGTCATATCAAGTCAGAATGCTTCAAATTTCAGAATAAAAACAAAGGTGAAAAGGCTAAAAGCAAGGAACCAGCTGCTAAAACCAGAAAGGCTTACATAGCCTGGAATGACAATGAAGAATCCTCTTCATCTTCAGAGGAAGAAGAAGCTAACCTATGTCTTATGGCCAACACAGATTCTGAATCTTAAAGTGAGGTAAGTTCTAAATCCAACCCCTCTTATGATGAATTACAAGAAGCATTTAGTGAACTGCATGATGAGTATGTTAATTCAATCAAACAGTTGATTAGTACAAAGAAAATGCTTGAAAAACAGTGCATGTTATGTGATGAAATGAAAAAGAATCATAAGGAGATAGTGGACTTAAATGAACAGTTAAAAAAAGAGTCACATGGCAAGTCTGCTAAGTGCATTGAACTAGAAAGAACTGTTGCATCTTTAAAGTCTGATTTAGATAAGTTTAACAGTAGTAAAAACAAGTTAGATATTCTTCTTGGAAATCAAAGGAATTTGCATGAGAAATCTGGACTTGGATATAGACCAAATATGCATGTTAAAAGGAAAAACAATAAAGCTGGAATTGGTTATATGCAAAATAGGAATGTTAACCAGAACAAGAAATTTGTTAGACCTAGACATATGCATGACAACTTTACTAAACCAAATCATATTTCATCCTCTATTGTTATATGTCACTTTTGTTGTAGAAAAGGACATTTTGTTTTCAATTGCAAATTAAAAAAAACGTGCCAACAAAGGATGGAAACAGATTTGGAAAGTGAAGGCACAAAGTTTTGAAACTAACCCCCCAGGACCCAATTTAAATTGGGTACCTAAAACAAAATTTTGATTTTGTATTGCAGGTATGCTTGACATCCACAAGGCACCAATGGTACCTTGATAGCGGATGCTCAAAGCATATGACAGGGGACAAATCGAAGTTTTTGTCTCTAAGCTTCAAAGATGGAGGGTATATTAAATATGGTGACAACAACAAAGGTAAGATTTGTGGTATTGGTGTCATTGGAAATGAGTCTACAATTATTGTCAACAATGTGTTGTATGTTGATGGTCTAAAACACAATTTGCTGAGTATAAGTTAGCTTTGTGACAAGGGATTCCAAGTAAGTTTTACATCTCAGTCTTGCATAATTGAGCATAAGGATGATAAAGGTATCAAACTGGTAGGTGATAGAGTTAACAACATATACATGCTGGATTTTAATGTTTTGCCTGCTAGTACTATTTGTTTTTTATTATCCAATGCTGATGAGAACTGGTTATGGCATAAACGTATAGCTCATATTCATATAGATCACTTGAACAAACTAGTTAGCAAGCAGTTAGTTATAGGTCTCCCAAATAGAAAGTTTACTAAGGATAGGTTGTGTGATTCCTATGAGAAAAGTAAGCTAGTCAAGTCATCTTTTCCCCCAATAGACATGGTCAAAACCAATAGGGTTTTGCAATTGATACATATGGACCTTTTTGGTCCATCCTAAGTGAAGAGCTTTGGAGGAAACTTGTATGGTTATGTGTTAATAGATGATTACTCTAGGTATACTTGGACATTTTTTCTGACTCACAAGAGTGAAGCTTTTTCTGTTTTCAAAAAGTTTGCAAACCTAGTATAAAATGAAACAAGTCAGAAAATAATCTCCATCAAAAGTGATCATGGAGGTGAATTCCAAAATGATTCCTTTAATACCTATTGTGAACAAAATGGTATTCATCACATGTATTCAGCCCCTAGAACTCCACAGCAAAATGGAGTAGTTGAAAGGAAAAATAGGTCTTTAGAGGAATTAGCTAGGACTATGCTTAAAGACTCTAATGTTCCTAAGTATTTATTGGCTGATGCAATTAACACTGCCACACATGTAGTTAATAGAGTTCTAATTAGGCCCCTACTTAGAAAAACTCCCTATGAGTTATACAAGGGTAGAAAACCAAACATTTCCTACTTTAGAGTTTTTGGATGCAAGTGCTTTGTTTTAAACAATGGCAAAGAACATCTAGGAAAGTTTAACCCTAAGGCAGATGAAGGTATTTTTCTAGGATACTCTCAAACCAGTAAGGCCTATAGAATCTACAACAAAAGGACAAAAACCATAGAGGAGTCAGTTCATGTGAAGTTTGATGAACTATTTGATGAAAACTTGAACAACACTCCTTCTATAGTTGATGA
This sequence comes from Cicer pinnatifidum, assembly GCA_037974775.1. Taxonomy (NCBI): domain Eukaryota; kingdom Viridiplantae; phylum Streptophyta; class Magnoliopsida; order Fabales; family Fabaceae; genus Cicer; species Cicer pinnatifidum. The sequence continues at coordinate 25,940,311 of JBBPBR010000007.1, read as the reverse complement.
CTCTTTGGATGAAGTTGTAGGATCTGAACCATTAGAACCTAAGGAAACCCCTCCTCCAACCAACATTGACTATGTTGAACCTATTAGGGTAGATGAGTTACCTAAGGAGTGGAAGTTTAGTAAGAACCATCCCATAGATAACATAATAGGTGAAATCTCACAAGGAGTTGCCACTAGGAAGAACCTTAGACATTTCTGCAACTTTACAGCCTTTGTATCTCATATAGAACCCAAAAACGTTAAAAAGGCTCTATTAGATAGAGAGTGGATAGTTGCTATTGAAGAGGAACTCAATCAGTTTGAGAGAAACAAGGTGTGGATTCTAGTGCCTAAACCAGATAATAAGCACATCATAGGAACCAGATGGGTGTTTAGAAACAAGTTGGATGAAAATGGAGTCATAACTAGGAACAAAGCTAGATTAGTTGCCAAAGGTTACAATCAAGAAGATGGAATAGATTATGATGAAACCTATGCCCCAGTAGCTAGACTAGAAGCCATTAGAATCCTGATGGCTTATGCATGTATAATGGACTTTAAACTTTATCAAATGGATGTGAAAAGTGCCTTTCTCAATGGTGATATCCAAGAGGAAGTTTTTGTCAGCCAAACACCTGGTTTTGAAAATCTTGATTTTCCAAATCATGTCTATAAGCTAACAAAAGCCCTCTATGGGTTGAAACAAGCTCCAAGAGCTTGGTATGAGAAACTAAGCAATTTCCTCATTGAACAAAACTTTTTAAGAGGAAATGTGGACAAGACACTTTTCATTAAAATGAATGGAAAAGACATCTTGCTGGTCCAAGTATATGTTGATGACATAATATTTGGATCTACAAATAATAAGCTATGCAAAGATTTTGAAAACATGATGCAAGCTAGATTTGAAATGTCAATGATGGGAGAGTTGTCTTTCTTCTTGGGATTTCAAATCAACCAAAGCAAGAATGGCATTTTCCTAAGCCAAACCAAATATTGCAATGATTTATTAAAGAAATTTGGTTTTGATAAGTTTAAAGCCATTGACACACCTATGAACCAAACCTGCCATTTAGATAGAGATGAGAAGGGAAAACTAGTAGATGTAACAATGTTTAGAGGAATGATAGGATCACTACTGTACCTTACAGCTAGTAGGCCAGGTATAATGTTTAGTGTAGTCATGTGTGCTAGGTACCAAGCAAACCCAAAGGAGTCACACCTAAGTGCAATCAAGAGGATTTTTAGATATCTTATAGGAACCAAAAATCTAGGCTTGTGGTATCCAAAGGGATCTACTTGCACCTTAGTTGGTTACTCAGATTCTGACTTTTCTGGATGTAAACTTGATAGAAAAAGTACCTCAGGTACTTGTCACTTATTAGGAAACTCCCTGGTTTCTTGGCATAGCAAGAAACAAACCAGCATTGCATTATCAACAGCTGAGGCTGAGTATATTGCAATTGGAAGTTGTTGCGCTCAAATTCTCTGGATGAAGCAACACCTCTGTGATTTTGGTTTTAATCTAGGAATTGTGCCTATCATGTGTGATAACACTAGTGCAATCTACATTACAAAAAATCCTGTCATGCATTCTAGAACCAAGCATATAGAGATAAGGCATCATTTTATAAGAGATCAGTATCAAAATGGGAACATAAAGCTTGAATATGTCAACACAACTGATCAATTAGCGGACATTTTCACCAAAGCCTTACCCAAGGATAGTTTTTCTCTTATTCGAATGAGACTAGGTATCATAGATTTTGATGAAATCTGATTCCTGTGAGAAACCAATCGATTGCATAATCGATTATCCTGTGTCTACACAGAAAAGTAGCTTTATGAAATCGACTTCACAATCGATTCATGAGATACAATGTCTTAAATGTCAATTTAAGGAATACGACAATCGATTGCATAATCAATTGATGTGTTTGATAACTGTATAAAGAATCGATTCAGTAATCGATTCATTTTTTCCTAGACTTCAAACATTCAGAAAGGTTTCAGAACTCTAGCCCGACCGTCAATTTGGAAATCGATTGATTCAATTTTTTAAATTCTGCACTTTAGTGAATCGATTTGGAAATCGATGCTAAGATGATAAATGTTCTGAACTGATTTGAGAAATTCTCTGAACTGGTATGGCAATCGATTTGGACATCGATTCAGTAATTCAAGCCAATCGATTTGGAAATCGATTAGACATATGACTGTTGCCAGATTTTTACTAGCCGTTGGAAGGTCATTATTACTAAATCGATTCTACTTTCCCAGCAACGGTAACCCAATCGATTGACCAATCGATTTACCTGTGCTAAGGTTTAAAACAATTGATTGGCAAATCGATTCGTAAACAGTGTACTTAAACCCTGTTGAACCCTAAATCGATTCCTTCTCAAATTTTTCCAGAATTTCTCAAGTCTCTTTGCTGTTTCTCACTACTCTCTTCTTCCAAACCATCTCTGATACATCTCTGCTTTCAAAAACTCATCACTCATACTACAATGGCTCGTGTGAAGCAAACTAACCCAAGAACACCATCACCTTCAATTTCTTCATCCTCAAGTGGGCGAACCCCCTCCCCCCCACCAACTTCAAAACGGGTTCCTATTCCTACACATAAGATACTTGCCAAAGACAAGGGAAGAGTTGTTGCTGTTGATCAGGGGAAGTTAAAGAAACGAAAGGAGCCCCCAACGGAGAAGCTTATGGTTGATGCCATGAAGGACACTGCTCCTAAAAAGAAGAAACAAATTCCTTTCCCCCAACCCAAGAAAGCTCAACTTGCTAAAGGGAAACAAGTTGAAGAGTCTGAACTCCCACCTGCCTTTCTTAAAAGGAAAATCCATGAAGCTCGTTTTATGGATTTTGCATATTTTGACCCAGATGGTTTTACTTTCCAAGATCATCTAAGGTTTCATGGATTAGAAGGCTTTCTTTCTTGCTCTTTAGACACTTATCCGAACTTGATCCGCTCCTTCTATTCAACTTTCAAACTCACGGACAACGGATTCAAAGCAGAAGTTAAAGGCAAGCGTATTTCCATGACGTTTGACGAGTTCTCCACACTGTCGGGACTGCCATATCATGGTAAATCTATTGATGGAAGCTCTAAAGTCGAGTCAGCTGATCAAGGCTGGGAAGCTTCAGTTGATAGACACACAGCTGTAGAGGACCTGATGGTCGATGGCTTCATGGAAACGATTTCACTGCCCATTGGTCAAATGAAGGTCCATCATCGGATGCTTATGTTCACCTTTACCCGGATGCTCGTACCCCGATCCGGCAACCATGTCGTCGTCCAGAAGCTGGACATAATTTTGTTGTGGGGTATGTGTAAAGAGCTCAAGATGAGCTGGGCTTGGATCGTGCTTAGGCACATGTTGGAAGCAGCCCAAGGCAAGCTGGTGCTTCCCTATCCACAGTTAATCACCAAGATTCTGAGACATTTCAAAGTGTCAATTGTCAATGAAGAATCTTCGAAAACCACCCTCTCTTTTGGAGAAGCAATTGTCAATCAAATCCAATTGAAGAGGGTGAACAGTATCTGGATTAGACCGCAGCCAAATGCTGAACCAGCTCAGCCAAATGTGGCACAAGCTGAGCCAGTTGCAGTCGAGTCTGAGATCTTGACAAAGCTGCTGGAATTCATGGCAAATCAGGCTGCTCACAATGCTAAAGTAGAAGCTTCCAATGTAAAAATGGAAGCAGCTCTGAGCAAGCTCCAGGAGAATCCACACACGGTTGCGCAGGATATCGCAGCAATCCAAGAACATCTAGGCTGTAAGTTTTCCCTTGAAGACGTTGCTGAAATAGGCCGACAAGCAGCTGAAGAACCAAATCCCACAACCTTAGATAGCCCTGTACCTCATGGTGAGGAGACACCTGCTGAGACTAATACAGCGGTCTCTACCTCTCCCGTAGCTAATAATGAGGAACAACTCTAGTTTAGGTGTTTAGGATTTTAGGTTCTTTGTTGTTTTGTAAATGTTTTGGTATTGCATTGTAATATTCTGTTTATGAATGAATTCCATTTTAACTTCTCTCTTATTTTATGCCTTTTTGCATTCAGTAACAAAGGGGGAGAAAATGTACGAATTTAAACTTGTGTTTTCCTGTGTTCTGTACTGTTATGATGCTATTTCGGATAATATGTGCTAACAAAGTTAATTGAGTTCTGTTCTGATTTCTATGCTAATACCAGTTGCTATGTACTAGTTGTTCTGATACAAAATGTTTTCAATTTAACTTGTGTTTGTGTTAACAGTTTCTGTTCTAATGATAGTTTTGACAACTTATGCTATGTAATACCTTATGTTATGCTATGCACTGATGCACTAATTTCAATTCTGATACCAGTTGCTTATTTGTTTAGATAAACAGCTCTGATACCAGTTATTTCTGCTCTGATACCATTTTTTTTACCTGCATGTATTAGTTCTGATACTAGTTTTTTTAACTTATATGTGCTAACATCATTACTAATCACGTGTTGTTACCGCTGCTAATAATTGTTATAGCTCTGTTTATTGCTAATAATGTTTATAGCTGTGATACTATGTTACTGAAGTAAACTTGTATAGTTCTAATATTCTGATAGTTATCATAGTACGCTAATACTCTGATGCCTTGCATGTGTTTTATGCTGTTGCAACTTATGTGGAGCATGCATGCAAAAACTCAAGGGGAGCTTTTAAATAACTATATTTTTATTGTTTAACCTTGAAATGTTTAACTCAAGTTGAAATTGTATGTTTGTCACTTAAGCAAAAAGGGGGAGATTGTTGGACATAAGTCCCCTTGCTCTTGATTTTGACATAATTAACAAACATACAATGTTCATGCATTATTTCATAAGACTAACACTTTGAATCAAGTTACATTTCTGGAAAAAGCAAGCAAACACTATACACTTGGACACAAGCTTGGAACACAAGGAATCAAGCAAAAAGTAGAGAATATGCTGAAGAAAGATCCAATTCCATCTAGTATCATTAGTGTTTGTAGTATTTAGTTGTTAGAATTAATCAATGTGATTTCATGCATAAGTATTTGCCAAGTTTAAAATTAAATCCTAAATTGAACTAGCAACCAAATCGATTAGCTAATCAATTGATACATCCATTTAGCAATCGATTTCTTGACTCATAATTAAAGTTTCCACTAAGCCAATCGATTGGTAAATCAATTCTTTAAAGGACTTAGGTGTAAACTGAATTCTGGGTTAACTCAATCGATTGGACAATCGATTATTATATCAATTGAGAAATCAATTTTGTGACTTACAAAGCCAAGTAAAAAACCTTGCAAATCGATTGGCAAATCGATTTCAGAAAACTCTTTTTCATCAGACTTGGCCTCTGTAACCAACCAATCGATTGGACAATCGATTGGGATATCAATTGAGAAATTGATTTATTAAATCATAGAGACAACCACTTATTGAACCAATCGATTGGCAAATCGATTGTGAAAATATTTTTTATCAGTCTGTGCCTCTATGATCAATCAAATCGATTGAGACATCAATTGAAAATTGTTTCTTAATTTGCAAGGTATATGACAATCGATTAGGCAATCGATTGGATAAATGTCATGTTTAAATCATACATCAGAAATATGTTTCAAGTCGATTGGCAAATCAATGTTTTCCAAATAGCCAAGTCACTGTAACAATTCGAATCGATTGGTAAATCGATTGCAATAAAACAGCTGAATCATTGTGACCAGCAAATCGATTGACGAATCAATTAGTGCAAAATAACTGGAGTCATTGTGATCAGTCCAATCGATTGACAAATCGATTGGAGAAATTGTTGAGTTACAGACCTTTGCCAAGACAATTTTGAACAAATATGAATTGACTGAGGAATCGACGGTTTTGATCTCGTTGTTTGAACAAAACGCCTATAGTCGATTACTCAATCGATTTGGACCTGAACACGTTTTTGTTTTCTGATTTAAGCATTAAAAGAATCGATTGGCAAATCGATTCATTCATATATGTTCAAGAACCAAGAAAAACAAGAAACACTTTTATTGATTGGGCAATCGATTGTGTAGTTTTAAACTGTTATAAAATCGATTAAGGAATCGATTTTACTGCTGTTTTTCCTTGACATATATAAGTTGACTCATAACCCTTTTTCTCAACAATGTTAAAAAAATTAATAAAAACTTTGAATAACCTTTGAAACTTTTGAAAGAACTTTGATACAACCTTTGAATCTTTGTACACATGTTCTTCATAACACCTTGAGAAAAAGATTTGAATACACACTATACTCTAGCTTGGCAAATCTTATTGTGTGTATTTCATGTTTGTTTGAGTCACATTCATTGATAAGATCGTTGATCTTTTGTCCATTCTTTGTAAACAAAATATTGTAAAGAAAGTCTGTAAAAATCCAGTATTGAAATTGGTAACTATCTTGGTTGAAGAAGGAGTTCATCAACAAGAAGTTTCACTGTCATCTTGGGAGAGCTTGCTGAGTAGCTTGAGGGATACAGTGGGTGTGCAATAGAAGTGTGAGAGAGTTTTAAGATAGATAGGCTTGGAGAGCTGGAAAATCTGTAAAACACATTCTCGACAATTCTATTGGAAAAGGCCGTAATCGGTTCGATTATCGGGACTGGACGTAGGCTGTCAGATTGACGGCTGAACCAGTATAAAAATCTTCGCGTACTATCTTCTAACCCTTTCTCTTTATCTTAATAGTTCTTGCATGATTAATCTTGTATGCACATGTTAGCGAAATTCTGTTTTGACTAATATTACTTGAATGGTTGAATTTGCATGTTTGTATCTTGATTAATCGGTTGTACAATTACTATATCTACTGCAATCGTTATTAGACAATACATGTATTTGTGAATTTTCGTTTAGGAATAAACATTGGGACTGTGGTTAATAACTTGTTTAATAAGTTTTGTATTTGTTTTAATGTTTAGTAATCTTGTGAGAATAGTATATTTTTCGTATAGATTTGTTAAACTGAGGTCAATATTCCCAACAGAATAAGCCTAAGGAGGATAAAAATGAATTAAATGTTAATCCAATGACTCAAGCACACCTATTTGATGTACAAGATTGGTTAAAAACCCTAATTCGACCAGAATAAGCCTACAGAGGAAGAAAATGACCTAGATGTTAATCCAATGACACAAATGAACTTATTGGATGCACAAGATTGCTTAAAAACCCTAATTGGAATAGAATAAGCATATGGATAATTAAAGTGACCTAAATGTTAATCCAATGACACAAACAAACCTATTGGATGCACAAGATTTGTTAAAAACCCAAATTGGAGAAGAAGAATAAACATAGGGAGGACGAAAATGACCTAAAGGTTAATCCAATGACACAAACACACCTATTGGACACACAAGATTGGTAAAAAAAACCCTAATTGGAGAAGAAGAATAAACATAGGGAGGACGATATGACCTAAATGTTAATCCAATGACACAACCACACCTATTAGATACACAAGATTGATTAAAAACCCTAATTGCACAAGAATAATCCTAGGTAGAACGAAAATAACATTAATGTTAGTCCAATTACACAAATGTACTTATTGGATGCACAAAATTGGTAAAAAAAAAAAACCCTAATTGGACTAGAATAAGCCTAGGGATGACGAAAATGACCTAAATGTTAATCCAATGACACAAACACACCTATTTGATACACAAGATTGGTTAAAACCCCTAATTAAACAAGAATAAGCCTAGAGAGGACGAAAACAACCCAAATGTTAATCAAATGACTCAAACACACATATTGGATGCACAAGATTGGATTAAAACCCTAATTGGAAAAAGAATAATCATAAGTAGAACGAAAATTACCTAAATGTTAATGCAATGACACACATGAACTTATTGGGTGCACAAGATTGTTTAAAAACCCTACTTGGACTAAAATAAGCCTAAAGAGGGTGAAAATGACTTAAATGTTAACCCAATGACACAAACTCACCTATTTGATGTAAAAGATTGTTTAAAAACCCTAATTCGACAAGAATAAGCCTCTGGAGGAAGAAAATGACCTAGATGTTAATCCATTAACACAGATGAACTTATTAGATGCACAAGATCGCTTAAAAACCCTAATTGGACTAGAATAAGCCAAAGGAGGATGAAAATGACCTAAATAGTAACCCAACGACACAAATACACCTACTGGATGTAAAAGATTGGTAAAAAAAACCCTAATTGGAGAAGAATAAACCTAGGGAGGACGAAAATGACCTAAATGTTAATCCAATGACACAAATACACATATTGGATGCACAAGACTGGTTAAAAACCCTAATTGGACAAGAATAAGCCTAGAGAGGACGAAAATGACATAAATGTTAATCAAATGACACAAACACACATATTAGATGCACAAGATTAGTTAAAAACCCTAATTGGATAAGAATAATCCTAAGAAGAACGAAAATTACCTAAATGTTAATCCAATGACACAAATGAACTTATTGGATGCACAAGATTGCTTAAAAACCATAATTGGACTAGAATCAGTCTAAAGAGGATGAAAACGACTTAAATGTTAATCCAATGACACAAACACACCTATTTCATGTACAGGATTGGCTAAAAATCATAATTCGACAAGAATAAGCCTACGGAGTTAGAAAATGACCTAGATGTTAATCCAATGACACAAATGAACTTATTAGATGCACAAGATTGCTTAAAAATCCTAATTGGACAAGAATGAGCTAAAGGAGGATGAAAATGACCTAAATGTTAATCCAATGACACAAATACACCTACTGGACGCATAAGATTAGTAAAAAAACCCTAATTGGAGAAGAATAAGCCTAGTGAAGACAAAAATTACCTAAATGTTAACACAATGACACAGATGAACTTTTTGGACGCACAAGATTGCTTAAAAACCTTAATTGGCCTAGAATAAGCGTAAGGAGGATGAAAATGACTTAAATGTTAATCCAATGAAACAAACACACAAATTGGATATAGTAGAATAAGCCTAGGGAGGAAGAACTTATTGGATGGACAAAATTACTTAAAAACCCAAATTTGACAAGATTAAGCCTTTGGAAGACGCAAATGACCTAAATGTTAATCCAATGATACAAAAGATCTTATTGGATAGACAAAATTACTTAAAAACCCTAATTGGACTAGAATAAACCTAAGGATGATGAAAATGACATAAATCTTAATCCAATGACACAAACACACCTATTGGATATACAAGATTTGCTAAAAACCCTAATTGGAGAAGAAGAATAAACCTAGGGAGGACGAAAATGAACTAAATGTTAATCCAATGACACAAACACACCTATTGCATACAGAAGATTGGTTAAAAACCCTAATTAGACGAGAATAATCCTAGATAGAACGAAAATGGCCTAAATGTTAATCCAATGGCACAAATGAACTTATTGGATGCACAAGATTGGTTAAAAACCCAAATTGGACTAGAATAACCCCAGGGATGATGAAAATGACCTAAATGTTAATTCAATGACATAATCAAACCCATTGGATACACAAGATTAGTTAAAAACCCTAATTAGACAAGAATAAGCCTAGGGAGGGCAAAAATGACCTAAATTTTAATCCAATGACAAAACACCAATTCGTTGCACAAGATTTGTTGAAAACCCTAATTGGAAAACAAGAAGCCTAGGGAAGACAAAAATTACCTAAATGTTAATCTAGTGACACAAATGAACTTATTGGACAAACAAGATTGCTCAAAAACCCAAATTGGAAGAAAATGAGCTAAATGTAAATCCAATGACACAAAACACCAATTCGATGGACAAGATTGGTTTGAAAACCCAAATTGGACAAGAATAAGCCTCGGGAAGACGCAAATGACCTAAATGTTAATCCAATGATACAAATGAACTTATGGGATGCACATGATTGCTTAAAAACCCTAATTTGACTAGAATAAGCCTAAGGAGGATGAAAATGACATAAATCCAATGACACAAACACATCTATTGGATGTACAAGATTGGTTAAAAACCATAATTCGACACGATTAACCCTAGGTAGGAAGAAAATGACATAAATGTTAATTCAATGAAACAAATGAACTTGTTGGATGCAAAAGATTGCTTAAAAACCCTAATTGGACTAGAATAAGCCTATAAAGGATGAAAATGACCTAAATGTAAATCCCATGACACAAACAAACCTATTAGATACACAAGATTGGTTAAAAACTCTAATTTGAGAAGAAAAATAAACCTATGACAGACAAAAATGACCTAAATGTTAATCCAATGACACAAAAACACCTATCGGATACACAAGATTGTTCAAAAACCCTAATCTGACCAGAATAATCCTATCTAGAACGAAAATAACCTAAATGTTAATCCAATGACACAAATGAACTTAGTGGATGCACAAGATTGGTAAAAAAAACCCTAATTGGACTAGAATTAGACTAGGGATGACAAAAATGATCTAAATGTTAATCCAATGACACAAACACACCTATTTGATGCATAAGATTGGTTAAAAACCCTAATTGGACAAGAATAAGCCTATGGAGAACGAAAATGACCTAAATGTTAACCCAATGACACAAAACACCAATTCGATGCACAAGATTGGTTAAAATCCCTAATGGGACAAAAATAAGCCTAGGGAAGACGAAATTGACCTAAATGTTAAAGCAATGATACAAATGAAATTATTGGATGGACAGGATTGCTTAAAAACTCTAATTGGACTAGAATACGCTTAAGGAGGATGGAAATGAAATAAATGTTAATCCAATGACACAAACACACCTATTTGATGTACAAGATTAGATAAAAACTGCAATTCGACAAGAATAAGCCTAAGGAGGATGAAAATGACCAAAATGTTAATCTCATAACACAAACAAGATTGGTTAAAAACCCAAATTGGACTAGAATAACCCCAGGGATGATGAAAATGACCTAAATGTTAATTCAATGACATAATCAAACCCATTGGATACACAAGATTAGTTAAAAACCCTAATTAGACAAGAATAAGCCTAGGGAGGGCAAAAATGACCTAAATTTTAATCCAATGACAAAACACCAATTCGTTGCACAAGATTTGTTGAAAACCCTAATTGGAAAACAAGAAGCCTAGGGAAGACAAAAATTACCTAAATGTTAATCTAGTGACACAAATGAACTTATTGGACAAACAAGATTGCTCAAAAACCCAAATTGGAAGAAAATGAGCTAAATGTAAATCCAATGACACAAAACACCAATTCGATGGACAAGATTGGTTTGAAAACCCAAATTGGACAAGAATAAGCCTCGGGAAGACGCAAATGACCTAAATGTTAATCCAATGATACAAATGAACTTATGGGATGCACATGATTGCTTAAAAACCCTAATTTGACTAGAATAAGCCTAAGGAGGATGAAAATGACATAAATCCAATGACACAAACACATCTATTGGATGTACAAGATTGGTTAAAAACCATAATTCGACACGATTAACCCTAGGTAGGAAGAAAATGACATAAATGTTAATTCAATGAAACAAATGAACTTGTTGGATGCAAAAGATTGCTTAAAAACCCTAATTGGACTAGAATAAGCCTATAAAGGATGAAAATGACCTAAATGTAAATCCCATGACACAAACAAACCTATTAGATACACAAGATTGGTTAAAAACTCTAATTTGAGAAGAAAAATAAACCTATGACAGACAAAAATGACCTAAATGTTAATCCAATGACACAAAAACACCTATCGGATACACAAGATTGTTCAAAAACCCTAATCTGACCAGAATAATCCTATCTAGAACGAAAATAACCTAAATGTTAATCCAATGACACAAATGAACTTAGTGGATGCACAAGATTGGTAAAAAAAACCCTAATTGGACTAGAATTAGACTAGGGATGACAAAAATGATCTAAATGTTAATCCAATGACACAAACACACCTATTTGATGCATAAGATTGGTTAAAAACCCTAATTGGACAAGAATAAGCCTATGGAGAACGAAAATGACCTAAATGTTAACCCAATGACACAAAACACCAATTCGATGCACAAGATTGGTTAAAATCCCTAATGGGACAAAAATAAGCCTAGGGAAGACGAAATTGACCTAAATGTTAAAGCAATGATACAAATGAAATTATTGGATGGACAGGATTGCTTAAAAACTCTAATTGGACTAGAATACGCTTAAGGAGGATGGAAATGAAATAAATGTTAATCCAATGACACAAACACACCTATTTGATGTACAAGATTAGATAAAAACTGCAATTCGACAAGAATAAGCCTAAGGAGGATGAAAATGACCAAAATGTTAATCTCATAACACAAACAAATCAATTGGATGCACAAGATTGGATAAAAACCCTAATTGGAGAAGCAGAATCAACCAAGGAAGGACGAAAATGACCTAAATGTTAATCCAATGACACAAACACATCTATTCGATACACAAGATTGGTTAAAAACCCTAATTGGACAAGAATAATGCTAGGTAGAACGAAAATTACCTAAATGTTAACCCAATGACACAAAACACCAATTGGATTCACAAGATAGGTTAAAAACCCTAATTCGACAAGTATAAGCCTTGAAAAGACGAAAATGACCTAAATGTTTATCCAATGATACAAAAGAATTTATTGGATACACAAGATTGCTTAAAAACCCTAATTGGACTAGAAGAAGCCTAGGGAGGATGAAAATGACAAAAAATGTTAATCCAATGAGACAAACACGCCTATTGGATGGACAAGATTGGTTTAAAACCCTAACTGGGGAAGAATAAACCTAAGGAGGACAAACATGACCTAAATGTTAATCCAATGACACAAACACACCTATTGGATACACAAGATTGGTTAAAAACCCTAATTGGACAAGAATAAGCCTAGGGAGGATGAAAATGACCTAACTGTTAATCAAATGACACAAACACACATATTGGATGCACAATAATTGGTTAAAACCCCTAATTGAAAAAGAATAATACTAAGTAGTACAAAAATGACCTAAATTTTAATCCAATGACACTAATGAACTTATTGGATGCACAAGATTGCTCAAAAATCCTAATTGGACTAGAATAAGCCTAAGGAGGATGAAAATGACTTAAATGTTAATCCAATGACACAAACACACCTATTTAATGTACAAGATTGGTTAAAAACCCTAATTTGATAGGAAAAAGCCTAAGGAGGAAGAAAATGACCAAGATGTTAATCCAATGACACAAATGAACTTATTGGATGGACAAGATAGCATAAAAACCCTAATTGGACTAGAATAAGCCTAAGCAGAATTAAAATGACCAAAATGTTAATCCAATGAAACAAAAATACACCTATTGGATCCACAAGATTTGTTAAAAACCCTAATTGGAGAAGAAGAATAATCCTAGGGAGGACAAAAATGACATAAATGTTAATCCAATGACACAAACACACCTATTGGATACACAAGATTTTTTAACAACCCTCATTGGACAAGAATAATCCTAGGTACAACGAAATAACCTAAATGTTAATCCAATGACACAAATGAACTTATTGGATGCACAACATTGGTTAAAAACATTAATTGGACTAGAATAAGCTTATGGATGACGAAAATGACCTAAATGTTAATCCAATGACACAAACACACCAATCGGATGCAAAAGATAGTTTAAAAACAAAAATTGGACAAGAATAAGCCTAGGGTGGACGAAAATGACCTAAATGTTAATCCAATGACACAAAACACCAATTGGATGCACAAGATTGGTTAAAAACCCAAATTGGACAAGAAAAGCCTAGGGAAGACGAAAATGACCTCAATGTTAATCCATAGTACAATTCAATAAAAAAGGTTCCACAAGATTTCCTAAAAACCCAGATGACGAAAATGACCTAAATGTTAACCCAATGACACAAACACACTTATTGGATGCACAAGATTGGTCGAAAACCCTAATTGGACAAGAATAAGCCTAGGGAGGACAAAAATGACCCAAATGTTAAACCAATGACACAAACACACCTATTGGATGCACAAGATTGGTTAAAATTCCTAATTGGAGAAGAAGAATAAACCTAGGGAAGACGAAAATGACCTAAATGTTAATCCAATGACACAACCACACCTATTGGATACACAATATTGGTTAAAAACCCTAATTGGACAAGATTAATCCTAGGTAGAATGAAAATAACCTAAATGTTGATCCAATGACACAAATGAATTTATTGGATGCACAAGATTGGTTAGAAACCTTAATTGGACTAGAATAAGCCTTTGGATAACGAAAATGATCTAAATGTTAATCCAATGACACAAACACACCTATTGGATGCACAAGATTGGTTAAAAACCCTAATTGGACAGGAATAAGCCTAGGGTAGACAAAAATGACCTAAATGTTAAGCCGTTGAGACAAGACACTAATTGGATGCGCAGGATTTGTTACAAAACCTTATTGGACAACAAAAGCCTAGGGAAGATGAAAATGACCAAATTGTTAATCCAATGATATAAAGGAACTTATTGGATGCACAAGAATGCTTAAAACCCTTAATTTGACTATAATAAGCCTAGGGATGATGAAAATGACCTAAATATTAATCCAATGACACAACCACACTTATTGGATGCACAATGTAACACCCCGTTTTTCAAAGCGAGGGTGTATTTTTTTTTTCGAAAGAATTTAAAATAAACCAGAGAAATAAATAAGGTAACACCTTTGGATAAGTAATTAACACCTTTGGATAAATAATTCACAAGCAGCGGAAAAAGTTCACAAAATATGAATTCAAAATGTTTACATATCAAAAGTGGTATAGTCTTCCAATTTACAAATAAAAACAACCCAACAGAAAGACATTTGTTCCCACTGTGTCAACCTAGTCTGATCATTTTACTAAACCACTAAACACCTTGAGTGATCTCCACGCGCCCCGTGAGGTCCTCCTAACGTAGCTCCAGTCAAACATTCCCATCTACATCCCCATCCACAGGGTATGAACCGGTAGGATAGTCCTGGTTATCATCTGAGGGCAAAGCCCAGATTTCCACAATAGTTGTAAAGGGTCACCAACCGAAATTAACAATTAACACATAACATTTAAGTTTTCAAATGCACAAAATACCCTTTCCACTAAGCATCCACCTTAAAAGGATTTTCCATATGCTAAAAGTTAAAGTCATACTTGCCAAATAAAAATGAAATCAAAATAAAGTTCTCAATCCATCCAGTAATATATAATTGACCAAAACATTGATAAATCACTTGAGCAATCAATTATCTAACTCAAAATAAGATTTTCCACTGAGCCAATCGATTGGGGAAATCAATTTCCTGAAAGTTTTTAGTGAAAATTGAACTCTGGGCTTAAATCAATCGATTGGGTAAATCGATTGACTCAATCGATTGGGTAAATCGATTGACAAACAAGACAGAACCCCTGTAATGAATCCAATCGATTGGACAAATCAATTTTTGGAAGACAAAGCCCCTGACTTGAATCCAATTGAATCCAATCGATTTACCAAATCGATTTCTTAAATGATTTTGAAATATAACTTAAAAAATCGATTGGGTAAATCAATTTCGTGCAAAACAGAGCCCCTGTAACTCATCAAATCGATTGGGTAAATCGATTTCCCTGTATATTCTTTCAAAAATACATAAACAAACTCAATCATATTCAAACATAATCCCAAATCTTAACACTTAGCACGAATAACGCAATCGCTACAACATCATGAGTTTCGAAATAGTATTGCAATCAAACATGCTATCACCAAATTCCAAAACATATCACTTAACACTTATGACACAATTACTACAACATCATGGGTTTCGAAATAGTATTGCAATCAAACATGCTATCACCAAATTCCAAAACATATCACTTAACACTTATGACACAATTACTACAACATCATGGGTTTCAAAATAGTATTGCAATCAAACATGCTATCACCAAATTCCAAAACATAATATTTAACACTTATAACACAATCACTACACAGACAAAATGAACAAACAACTTATAATTTAACAGGGTGTAGTATCTCACGGACAAACACCTGTGCAGTCTCTCACGGACAAACAAAATTCACCAGGGCGTAGTCTCTCACGGACAAACCCCTGTGCAGTCTCTCACGGACAAACACAATTTACCAGGGCGTAGTCTCTCACGGACGAACCCCTGTGCAGTCTCTCACGGACAAACACAATTTACCAGGGCGTAGTCTCTCACGGACAAACCCCTGTGCAGTCTCTCACGGACAAACACAATTCACCAAGAAACGTAAGTCGTAAACGTACTGCCTATCACGGGCCCGAACCGTTTACCAAGGTGCTACCTATCCCGGGTCTGCACAACTTACCAACAATCGTAAACCATAAACGTACTGCCTATCACGGGCCCGTACCGTTTACCAAGGTGCCACCTATCACGGGTCTGCACAATTTACTAAAACGAACATTAAGTAAACAAGACATTAAGAGATTCCCCATTCTTAATTCTTATTCAATCTTAAACAATTTTCCAAAAACAAACTTTAAGTAACCAACACATTAAGAGATTCCCCATTCTCAACGCCCAGTTAACTTAAGCGATTTTCAAAACAACATTAAGTAACCAAGACATTAAGAGATTCCCCATTCTTAACGCCCAATTAACTTAAACGATTTTCAAAACAAATATTATGTAAACGAGACATTAAGAGATTCCCCATTCTTAGTTCTCATTTAACTTACACGATTTTCCAAAACAAACATTAAGTAACCAAGACATTAAGAGATTCCCCATTCTTAACGCCCAGTTAACTTAACCGATTTTCAAAATAACATTAAGTAAATAAGTCATTAAGAGATTCCCCATTCTTAATACTTATTTAACTTAAACGATTTTCAAAATAAATATTAAGTAAACGAGACATTAAGAGATTCCCCATTCTTAATTCTCATTTAACTTAAACGATTTTCCAAAACAAACATTAAGTAACCAAGACATTAAGAGATTCCCCATTCTTAACGCCTAGTTGACTTAACCAATTTTCAAAATAACGTTAAGTAAATAAGTCATTAAGAGATTCCCCATTCTTAACACTTATTTAACTTAAACGATTTTCAAACAAATATTAAGTAAACGAGACATTAAGAGATTCCCCATTCTTAATTCTCATTTAACTTAAACGATTTTTCACAAACACACATTAAGTAAACAAGACATTAAGAGATTCCCCATTCTTAATACTCGTTTAACTTAATGGTTTTCAAATTCCACACAAAACAAACTCAAACATACTTTCACATTCAATTCATAATTCACACCAAAACACATCAAATTCCATAATTAACAATCATGAATACGTCGAATACGACGACACAAATCAACACAATCAATTTCATATATTCAAAATCATACATACATGAGGTAAATTCATTTTTCATGAAGCATTCATCAATATAATCAAAACCTAACTCTAAGATTTTACCCCTAAAGCCTGGGATACATTTTTCCCCAAATCAACACTTTAACCCTAACAAAATCCTTTTCCACACAATCACAGATAAGTCCCTAAATGCAAACTAAAAGTTTGGAAGGAGCCCTTACCTTAACGTTAGCTCTAACGTGCGATTACGGCACCGTGAGTAAATCCGGTAAATTTTCCGCTCGCAACGCCGCTTCCAAAATTGGTCCACTAGCACCGTAGCACGGAGGTGAGCAACCTTCCCTTCTATCACCTCTTGAAACGACGCTTTGATCTAGATGAAACGGAGAGGATTGTGTTTGAATCCCTAATACCGTTTTTCTTCGTTTTCGAATCAAAGGGGAAAAGTGAAGTTGAGAAATCCTTGTCCTATCACCCACTATCAATTTCGAACTCAAAGATAGCAAAAACTATGAAAATGGAAGAAGAGGGAGGAGGGAGGAAATGGAACACACGCGAGGCAGGGGAGGAAGAAGATATTTTTCCGTTTTCTCTCCTTTGTTTTTCCTTTCTTCCTTTTTCTTTCCTTTCTTTTTCTTTTCCTTTTCAATTCCTTCCTTTCCTTTTCTATATATACCTATTAACTATTTTTAACAAATATCTCCAAATCTAGATATTTATTAAATTTACCAGTTTACCCATAACGCATTAATTCATCGTAAAAGATTCGCCGCAGTTAATTTAATTTATTTATCGACGAGTAATTCTAATCAAGCATCAAAATATCTTTTTGGTCATATAAACTCCAAAATATTAATAACTTGGCTAAAAAGCCCCTGAGTTCAATACCAAAATCCATTAAAATACATAAGGTATAATTTAAAATTACGGGTCTTACATTACTACCCCCCTAAAATTAGTTTCGTCCTCGAAACTATGCGTCGATAAATAACTCTAGGTGTTGTTCTCTCGTCTTGCTCTCCAGTTCCCAGCTCGCGTCTCCAGTAATTGGGTTCCAAATCACTTTGACCAGCGAAACATCCTTGGTCCTCAATCGCTTAATCTTTCTGTCATCAATTCTCATAGGTGGTACTTCAAACGACAAGTTATCCTTTAGCTGGATTGTGTCTGGTTCGATCACATGAGATGGATCTGCAAGATATTTCCTCAATTGCGACACATGAAACACATCATGGATATTGGACAGTATCGGAGGCAATGCAATCCGATAAGCAACGAGCCCAATTCTTGCAGAAATTTGGTATGGTCCAATGAATTTCGGAGTCAACTTCTTCGATCTCAATGCTCTACCAACTCAAGTAGTAGGTGTGACTCTCAGAAATACATGGTCACCCTGTTCGAATTCTAAAAGTCTGCGACGCTTGTCCGCATAACTCTTCTGACGATCCTGTGAAGTCTTCATCTTTCTTACCTTAGTTGTAGTCTGTTGCACCATCTCTGGTCCAACAATCATATTTTCACCGTCCTTATACCAACACAAGGGCGTTTGACACTTGCGTCCATATAAAGCCTCATATGGTGCCATTCCAATACTCGTGTGGAAACTACTGTTGTAGGTGAACTCAATCAACGGAAGTACATCATCCCAACTTCCTCTATCATCTAACACACATGCCCTCGACAGATCTTCAAGGGACTGATTCGTCCTTTTAGTCTGTCCGTCCGTTTGTGGATGGTAAGTTGAACTCAATCGTAGTTTCATTCCCAATGCTTCGTGCAATGCTCCCCAAAAATGTGTTGTGAACTTCAGATCACGGTCGGATACAGTATTCGATGGTACTCTATGTAATCTCACAATTTCGACAATGTAGACCTCTGTTAGCTGATCTACCTTATAGGTGGTCTTTACTGGCAAAAGTGTGCGGATTTAGTCAGTCGATCCACTATCACCCATATAGAATCATTCTTTCTCCTTGTCTTTGGCAATCCAGTTATAAAATCCATGAAAATGCTGTCCCACTTCCACTCAGATATATCTAAAGGTTGCAACACCCCAGCAGGTCGCTGATGTTCCACCTTGTACGGAACATCCATCTAGTACCAAACCTAAACACTAAGTATGACACCGACACATTGAGTACAACATATCATTACCTAATGATAGGGCTTCCCATCCATACCAAGAATGATCTTGGGTTATTGTAGAGGTAAACAAATCAAATTAATCGAGAAATCCCTATTCTGAATAGTTATTTGACAATGTAAACATGCATAATTTACTGTCAAAGTCTTAGCAGTAAAGCAGACACAGACAACTTCAAACGATTTACACAATCCATAGCAATGAAGGAATGGGTTGCCCCCGAATCAGAAAGTGTAGTTAGGGAGTTACCTGTAATCGCACAGTCATATTGAATCAGTTTGCTAGATAAATTTCCATCTTCAGTGCTGACACAATAAACATGTCCTCTAGCAGTAGGAAGAGTAATCCTAGCTACATTCACCATTGGTTCCACCTTCGGAGCCTTGTAATTCTTTGCAAAGTGCCCTGGTTTATGGCAATTGTAGCGAGTAGGACTGTTAAAGGTACAAGCATAAGCATAACGTCCCTCTCCTCCACATCGGAAACATCGTATACCTTGTCCCACTTGTCTCCCAAAGTCTTGGTTCCCTGGGTTATTTTGTCCCCCGTTGTTATCATGTGGTCGATTATAAGGTTTAGCAACTTGTTTTCCCTTGTTCTGATACTTCACCCGACCAGGCCCTCCTGAGTCAAAATTCCCTCCTCAGCTAGCTCTCTTATTCTTCATATCCTCGACTTCCCTACATTTTTCCACAAGAACTTGGAAACGTTGAATTCCCAAGGGCAAGACCGAGTCTTGAATCTCATACTTTAGTCCGTCTTGGAAACGATGACACATGAATGGTTCATCAATCTCTTCACGGAAGAACCTAAAATGCCTTGATAGTGATTCAAACGTAGCGGCATATTCGCCCACGGTCATGTTCCCCTGATGCAGTTTCAGGAAATCATCACCCAGTCTAGTCCTGGTACTCATCGGGAAATATTTGTCTAAAAACTTCCTTTTGAAAGATTCCCAGTTCACCTCCTCGTGAGCTGATCTCATCAACAACCTTGTACTCCTCCACCAGTACTCAGCATCTCCTAGTAGCATATAAGTGGCATAGTTGACCCTCGCTCCTGCCTGACAGTTAATCACTTCGAAGATCTTCTCCACTTCTTGGATCCATTGATCCGCTTTCTCTGAATCCTCATCACCCTCAAACTTGGGAGGATTGTAACGACGAAAGTCTTTTAATCCTCTTGACTCTGCAGCACGGATCTCTCTTTCCCTCTTTTCGAGATCACGTTGAGTCTCGGCAGCAGTCTGTGCAGCAACAGAAGCAGCCATGTTATTCATAGCCTCCGCCATTCGATCATCCCTATTGGCATTGGCTCTCGGAACGTCATTCCTCCTTGGCAGTATGGTTTTCCTATAAAACCATCATCAAGTAGAGTCTTAACATTACTCCAATAATTCCAAAAATAACTTTCGATAACATCAGCGCATAAAAATTAATCTGAATTTGACGACTCAAACCACCTAAACCGACACATGATCAGACAACAAATCCTAACCTACAATCTAGAACTAAAGGTTCCACAGCCCCTAAAGAAAACAAAACCAAAGCTCTGATACCACAATGTAACACCCCGTTTTTCAAAGCGAGGGTGTATTTTTTTTTTCGAAAGAATTTAAAATAAACCAGAGAAATAAATAAGGTAACACCTTTGGATAAGTAATTAAGTCATTATAATTCACAAGCAGCGGAAAAAGTTCACAAATATGAATTCAAAATGTTTACATAACAAAAGTGGTACAGTCTTCCAGTTTACAAATAAAAACAACCCAAAAGAAAGACATTCGTTCCCACTGTGTCAACCTAGTCTGATCATTTTACAAAACCACTAAACACCTTGAGTGATCTCCACGCGCCCCGTGAGATCCTCCTAACGTAGCTCCAGTCAAACATTCCCATCTACATCCCCATCCACAGGGTATGAACCGGTAGGATAGTCATGGCTATCATCTGAGGGCAAAGCCTAGATTTCCACAATAGTTGTCAAGGGTCACCAACCGAAATTAACAATTAACACATAACATTTAAGTTTTCAAATGCACAAAATACCCTTTCCACTAAGCATCCACCTTAAAAGGATTTTCCATATGCTAAAAGTTAAAGTCATACTTGCCAAATAAAAATGAAATCAAAATAAAGTTCTCAATCCATCCAGTAATATATAATTGACCAAAACATTGATAAATCACTTGAGCAATCAATTATCTAACTCAAAATAAGATTTTCCACTGAGCCAATCGATTGGGGAAATCAATTTCCTGAAAGTTTTTAGTGAAAATTGAACTCTGGGCTTAAATCAATCGATTGGGTAAATCGATTGACTCAATCGATTGGGTAAATCGATTGACAGACAAGACACAACCCCTGTAATGAATCCAATCGATTGGACAAATCGATTTTTGGAAGACAAAGCCCCTGACTTGAATCCAATTGAATCCAATCGATTTACCAAATCGATTTCTTAAATGATTTTGAAATATAACTTAAAAAATCGATTGGGTAAATCGATTTCGTACAAAACAGAGCCCCTGTAACTCATCAAATCGATTGGGTAAATCGATTTCCCTGTATATTCTTTCAAAAATACATAAACCAACTCAATCATATTCAAACATAATCCCAAATTTTAACACTTAGCATGAATAACGCAATCGCTACAACATCATGAGTTTCGAAATAGTATTGCAATCAAACATGCTATCACCAAATTCCAAAACATATCACTTAACACTTATGACACAATTACTACAACATCATGGGTTTCGAAATAGTATTGCAATCAAACATGCTATCACCAAATTCCAAAACATATCACTTAACACTTATGACACAATTACTACAACATCATGGGTTTCAAAATAGTATTGCAATCAAACATGCTATCACCAAATTCCAAAACATAACACTTAACACTTATAACACAATCACTACACAGACAAAATGAACCAACAATTCACAATTTAACAGGGTGTAGTCTCTCACGGACAAACACCTGTGCACTCTCTCACGGACAAACACAATTCACCAGGGCGTAGTCTCTCACGGACAAACCCCTGTGCAGTCTCTCACGGACAAACACAATTCACCAGGGCGTAGTCTCTCACGGACGAACCCCTGTGCAGTCTCTCACAGACAAACACAATTTACCAGAGCGTAGTCTCTCACGGACAAACCCCTGTGCAGTCTCTCACGGACAAACACAATTCACCAAGAAACGTAAGTCGTAAACGTACTACCTATCACGGGCCCGAACCGTTTACCAAGGTGCTACCTATCCCGGGTCTGCACAACTTACCAACAATCGTAAACCATAAACGTATTGCCTATCACGGGCCCGTACCGTTTACCAAGGTGCCACCTATCACGGGTCTGCACAGTTTACTAAAACGAACATTAAGTAAACAAGACATTAAGAGATTCCCCATTCTTAATTCTTATTCAATCTTAAACAATTTTCCAAAAACAAACTTTAAGTAACCAACACATTAAGAGATTCCCCATTCTCAACGCCCAGTTAACTTAAGCGATTTTCAAAACAACATTAAGTAACCAAGACATTAAGAGATTCCCCATTCTTAACGCCCAGTTAACTTAAACGATTTTCAAAACAAATATTAAGTAAACGAGACATTAAGAGATTCCCCATTCTTAGTTCTCATTTAACTTAAACGATTTTCCAAAACAAACATTAAGTAACCAAGACATTAAGAGATTCCCCATTCTTAACGCCCAGTTAACTTAACCGATTTTCAAAATAACATTAAGTAAATAAGTCATTAAGAGATTCCCCATTCTTAATACTTATTTAACTTAAACGATTTTCAAAATAAATATTAAGTAAACGAGACATTAAGAGATTCCCCATTCTTAATTCTCATTTAACTTATACGATTTTCCAAAACAAACATTAAGTAACCAAGACATTAAGAGATTCCCCATTCTTAACGCCCAGTTGACTTAACCAATTTTCAAAATAACGTTAAGTAAATAAGTCATTAAGAGATTCCCCATTCTTAACACTTATTTAACTTAAACGATTTTCCAACAAATATTAAGTAAACGAGACATTAAGAGATTCCCCATTCTTAATTCTCATTTAACTTAAACGATTTTTCACAAACACACATTAAGTAAACAAGACATTAAGAGATTCCCCATTCTTAATACTCGTTTAACTTAATGGTTTTCAAATTCCACACAAAACAAACTCAAACATACTTTCACATTCAATTCATAATTCACACCAAAACACATCAAATTCCATAATTAACAATCATGAATACGTCGAATACGACGACACAAATCAACACAATCAATTTCATATATTCAAAATCATACATACATGAGGTAAATTCATTTTTCATGAAGCATTCATCAATATAATCAAAACCTAACTCTAAGATTTTACCCCTAAAGCCTGGGATACATTTTTCCCCAAATCAACACTTTAACCCTAACAAAATCCTTTTCCACACAATCACAGATAAGTCCCTAAATGCAAACTAAAAGTTTGGAAGGAGCCCTTACCTTAACGTTAGCTCTAACGTGCGATTACGGCACCGTGAGTAAATCCGGTAAATTTTCCGCTCGCAACGCCGCTTCCAAAATTGGTCCACTAGCACCGTAGCACGGAGGTAAGCAACCTTCCCTTCTATTACTTCTTGAAACGACGCTTTGATCTAGATGAAACGGAGAGGATTGTGTTTGAATCCCTAATACCGTTTTTCTTCGTTTTCGAATCAAAGGGGAAAAGTGAAGTTGAGAAATCCTTGTCCTATCACCCACTATCAATTTCGAACTCAAAGGTAGCAAAAACTATGAAAATGGAAGAAGATGGAGGAGGGAGGAAATGGAACACACGCGAGGCAGGGGAGGAAGAAGATATTTTTCCGTTTTCTCTCCTTTGTTTTTCCTTTCTTCCTTTTTCTTTCCTTTCTTTTTCTTTTCCTTTTCAATTCCTTCCTTTCCTTTTCTATATATACCTATTAACTATTTTTAACAAATATCTCCAAATCTAGATATTTATTAAATTTACCAGTTTACCCATAACGCATTAATTCATCGTAAAAGATTCGCCGCAGTTAATTTAATTTATTTATCGACGAGTAATTCTAATCAGGCATCAAAATATCTTTTTGGTCATATAAACTCCAAAATATTAATAACTTGGCTAAAAAGCCCCTGAGTTCAATACCAAAATCCATTAAAATACATAAGGTATAATTTAAAATTACGGGTCTTACACACAAGAATGGTCAAAAACCCTAATTGGACAAGCATAAGCCTAGGGAAAAAGAAAATGACCAAAATTTTCTTCCAATGACACAGAACACCAATTGGATGCACAAGATTGGTTAAAAACCCTTATTGGACATGAATAAGCCTAGGGAAGACGAAAATAACCTAAATGTTAATCCAATGATACAAAAGAACTTATTGGATGCACAAAATTGCTTAAAAACCCTAATTGGACTAGAATAAACCTAAGGAAGATGAAAATGACATAAATGTTTATCCAATGACACAAACTGTAAGACCCTTAATTTTAAATTCTAATTTATATATTTTGGGGAATTTTGTGTTGAATTTCTTAGTCTTTTTAGCCAATTTTATGTTATTTTGTGAGTTAAATGCCATAAATATTTTTTTGGAGACCCAATTAAAATTATTTGTCGATGAATAATTTTATTTTATTACGGTGAATCTTTTGTCGAATAAAATTTTTTCTGAGATGCAGCATTTTTCAGAAAAATTCATTTGCCCATTGAATTACGGCGAGAGAAGTTATTTTTCTGAAAAAGTGGTTTATTATGTGATGTGAGGTGACAGGCGTAATGATGATTTTTATAAAAATTTCTAGATATTTGTTTAGATATTTATTATTATTATTATTATTATTATTATTATTATTTTAATATATATATATATATATATATATATATATATATATATATATATATATATATATATATATAGAACCAAGAGAAAGAGATTAGAAAGCAAAACTGAACACGTTTCATCAGCCTTGCCAAATTCCTCTCTCCTTCTTTCTCTATTCTATTTCAAAACCTTGTGTTGGTGGGGTTACAAAAATATACACACACAAATCCTCACTTTTCTTTGACTTCTAAACTCCTTTTCAAGAAGTGACAGAAGGGAAAGTTGCTCTTTGCCACGCTACGGTGCTAGTGAGCTAGTTTTCGAAGCGGCGACGCGAATGAAAATTTTACCGAAATTAATCGCGGTGCCGTAATCGCTTGTTAAAGCTATAACGGACGTAAGGGCTCCTTCCAAACTTTTAGTTTGCATTTAGGACATTATTTTTGATTTTGTGGAAAAGAAATTTGATGTATTTGAGGTGTGATTTTGTGAAAAATGAATTTAATTCGTTTATGTGGGAATTAGTGGGATTTGTTTTTGGTGTGTTTTGAGGTGTGGTTTGTGGTGATCTATATTTGGTTTGACTTATATGTTCATAATTATTATTATGAATTTTTTAGATGTGATTTATTTGTGTATTTTTTAGAAAATGAATTGATGAAATTTGGTGGTTTATGTATAAAAATGTGGAGTTTTGAAATTGGGTGAGTTATGTTTGAATTGTTGAAATTTAATTGAGGTGCTATATATGTGTTGTGGAATTGAATTGATTGAATTTGGTTTGAATTGGCAGTAATTAAATTTGATGTGTTTGAGTTACGTAATGAGTTATTTTCAAATAAATGAGTTTGAACTGAAGTTGAAATTTTACGAAAAGTTTAGAGTTGTTAAAGTTGTGAAAAATTTCAAATTTTAACTAAGTTAAAGAGTTTGAGCAAAAAGATATAATGAAATTAACAATCGTTAGAGTTTAAAATGTTACTCTTTTAATTACTCTTTGATTGAGTTCAAAAAGAAAAAAAAAAGGTTTACAGTATTTTATTAACTCAAAAATTTCGGTGCTTTAATAGTCGAGTATATTTATGTGAAATTTGGACAATATTTATCTTATTTAGTTTTAAGTAAATAATATAGATTATTTTATTTTAAAATTTTGGTGTGTGAGAAAGATTTAATTTTAGGAATTTTGTTGTGTGTGGAATAGTTTTATTGTGAACAAATTGTTATAAATATTCATGTTTATGTAGTTAGCTCCTTGAGTCTCGAAAAAGAATCGAGACTGTTGGCACCGAGTTAGCGGTGGGGAGAACTCTGATATATTAATGTTGTTGTGGTGATTTATGGTTGAAAATTTTGGAGATTGAATATGGGGGATTAATGTTTCAAAATTATAGTGACTCATGTTGGGTGAAATTGATGTGTTCATAATTAATATTATGAAAATTTGAGAAAAAATTTATGTGCGGAATGGTGGAAAGATAATTTAATTCAATTTATGTGTGGATAATTATGGATTTTTGAGAAAAAATTTATGTGCGGAATGGTGGAAAGATAATTTATTTCAATTTATGTGTGGATTGGTGGAAAATAAATTTAATTCAATTTGTGTGGATTGAATTTGGAAATGTGATTTATGTGTGTTTGTGGAAATTGAAATTGGTGTGAATAAATATATTTGAGTATGCTATGCGTTGTATATGAAAAATCATTAGTGTTAAATGAGTATTAAAAATGGAGAATCTTTTAATAGCTGCATTTACTTAATGATTGTGGTCAAAAGAGTCAGAGTATGCTTATGCATTTCATAGTACATGGTGACCGCGATGGGGCCATGGTGGTAGTGGTGACCGTGATGGGCCACGGGATGATGTCATGTGAATTGTTGGTTTATCTTATCCTTGCGGGGATTGTCGCGTCGTGCTGATCTGTGAGAGATTGAACTATAGAATGTGCTTATCTGTGAGCGATTGCACTCTAGAAAATCGTGCTAGTCTGTGAGCGACTGCACTCTTGTATGGTGTGTTGATCTGTGAGATATTGCACTCTAGAATACGATGATCTATGAGCGATTACACTTTAGAAAATCGTGTTGGTCTGTGAGCGACTGCACTCTTGTATGTTGTGCTGATCTGTGAGAGATTGCACTCTAGAATATGCTGATCTGTGAGCGATTGCACTCTAGAAAATCGTGATGGTCTGTGAGCGACTGCACTCTTGTATGTTGTGTTGATCTGTGAGAGATTGCACTCTAGAATATGTTGATCTGTGAGCGATTGCACTCTATAAAATCGTGCTAGTCTGTGAGCGACTGCACTCTTGTATGTTGTGCTGATCTGTGAGAGATTGCACTCTAGAATGTGCTGATCTGTGAGCGATTGCACTCTAGAAAATCGTGTTAGTCTGTGAGCGACTGCACTCTTGTATGTCGTGCTGATCTATGAGAGATTGCACTCTAGAATGTGTTGATCTGTGAGCGATTGCACTCTAGAAAATCGTGCTGGTTTGTGAACGACTGCACTCTTGTATGTCATGTTGGTTTGTGAGCGATTGGACGCTAGTAAATCGTGCTGATCCGTGAGAGATTGCACCTCGGTAATTAGTATTGGTCTGTGATAGGCGGTACAATTATGATTTGCTCCCTTCGAGGAGGGTTTTGGTTTGCAATTTCTGAATCATGCATTTTGGCATATACGCATTGCGTTAGAGTGTTTGGCATGCGAGTTATGTTGTTATACTGTGATGATTGTATATACATATTCAGTTATTGTTGTGATTTTTTTCGTAATTGCTTTGAGGTGTGAAGTTGAGTTGATTAAGTTTCAATGTACTTATGTGTTCATAATTGATGTTATGAATATTCGATGTGTGATTGAGGTGTAAATTTGTGGAGACTAATTTGGTGTTAATTATGTGTTCATAAATAATAATATTAATGTTTGAAGTGTTGATTGATTTAGAGCCATTTTAGAATTGAAAATCTGCATTTTCTCAGTTGTATTCGACTATGACAGTGCAGTTTGTCAAAACTTCATTTTTCAACATTGTTTATGCATTTTTGGACATATGAAAACCCTTTTGAGGAGTATGCTAAGACGAAAGGTTCTTTTGAGCATTTGAAAATATAAGAATTTTGCTAAGTGTTATATGTTAATTTCGGTTGATGACCCTTTACAATTATTGTGGAAATCTTGGCTTTGCCCTCAGATGAGAACCAGGATCTTCCCACCGGTTAGTATCCTGTATATGGGGATGTAGTTGGACACACCTAACCAAAGCTGTGTAAGGAAGATCTTGTGGGGCACGTGGAGATCACTCAGGTCGTATAGTTTTTGTAGTATGATCAGATTAGACGGTTGTATAGGGGCTAGAGGTCTTTCTTTTGTGGCTGTATTTACTGTATGTTGGAAGGTTGTAACTATACTAATATTGTCAGCTTGACTTTTATTTTGATGGGTCCATGTACCACTTTTTGATGTGACGTGGGGGGGAGTTAAAATTCTTGGGGCAGTGCTTTTGTACAGGTCTGCCGAGAATACCCCAGGGGTACAAGCTATGTCTGTTAGGCCTCATAGCCCCGGTGTATCTTCATGTTTGAATACTTTGGATTTTTATTTCAAAAACTATTCCGCTGTTGGTAAATATTTGTTGACTTTGTCGTAATGTTACGACTTAAATATTTATCCAAAAGTATTTCTTTCTTTTTTCTTTGTTTTAAAAAAAAAATACACTCACATTGTTAAAAATCGGGGTGTTACACAAACAACCTATTGGATATACAAGATTAGTTAAAAACCCTAATTGGAAAAGAAGAATAAACCTAGGCAGGACGAAAATGACCTAAATGTTATTCCAATGACACAAACACACCTATTGCATAAAGAAGATTGGTTAAAAACCCTAATTGGACGAGAATAATCCTATGTAGAACGAAAATGGCCTAAATGTTAATCCAATGACACAAATGAACTTATTGGATGCACAAGATTGGTTAAAAACCCTAATAGGACTAGAATAACCCTAGGGATGACGAAAATGACCTAAACGTTATTCCAATGACACAAACACACCTATTGGATACACAAGATTAGTTAAAAACCCTAATTGGACAAGAATAAGCCTAGAGAGGACAAAAATGACCTAAATTTTAATCCAATGACATAAAACACCAATTGGTTGCACAAGATCGGTTAAAAACCCTAATTGGACAAGAATAAGCCTAGGGAAGACGAAAATTACCAAAATGTTATTCCAATGACACAAACACACCTATTGGATGTACAAGATTGGTTAAAAACCCTAATTCGACAAGAATAAACCTATGAAGGAAGAAAAAGACCTAAATGTTAATCCATTGACACAAACACACCTATTGGATACCCAAGATTTGTTAAAAAACCTAATTGGGAAGAATAATCCTAGGTAGAAAGAAAATAACATAAATGTTAATCCAGTGACACAAATGAACTTATTGGATGAACAAGATTTGTAAAAAAAAAATCCTAATTGGACTAAAATTAGCCTAGCGATGACGAAAATGACCTAAATGTTAATCCAATGACAAACACAGCTATTGGATGCACAAGATTGGTTAAAAACCCTAATTGGACAAGAATAAGCCTATGGGGAACGAAAATGACCTAAATAATAATCCAATGACACAAAACACCAATTGGATGCACAAGATTGTTTAAAAACCCTAATTGAAAAGGAATAAGCCTAGGGAAGACGAAAATGGCCTTAATGTTAATCCAATGATACAAATGAACTTATTGGATGCACAAGATTGCTTAAAAATTCTAATAGGACTAGAATAAGCCAAAGGAGGATGAAAATGACATAAATGTTAATCCAATAACACAAACACGCCTATTTGATTTACAAGATTGGTTAAAAACCCAAATTCGACAAGAATAACCTTAGGGATGAAGAAAATGACCTAGATGTTAATCCAATGATAGAAATGAACTTATCGGATGCACAAGATTGCTAAAAAACCCTAATTGGACTAGAATAAGCCTATGGAGGATGAAAATGACATAAATGTTAATCCAAAGACACAAACACACCTATTGGATGCACAAGATTGGTTTAAAACCCTAATTGGAGAAGAAGAATAAACTTAAGGACGACGAAAATGACTAAAATGTTAATCCAATGACACAAACCCACCTATTGGATACACAAGATTGGTTAAAAACCCTAATTGGACAAGAATAATCCTATGTAGAATGAAAATAACCTAAATGTTAATCCAATGACACAAAACACCAATTGGATGCACAAGATTTGTTAAAAACCCTAATTGGACAACAATAAGCCTGGGGAAGACGAAAATTACCTAAATGTTAATCCAACGATAAAAATTGACTTACTAGATGCACAAGATTGCTTAAAAACCTGATTGGACTAGAATAAGCCTGAGGAGAATGAAAATGACTTAAATGTTAATCCAATGACAGAAACACACTTAGTGGATGTACAAGATTGGTTAAAAACTATAATTCGACAAGAATAAGCCTAGGATGGAAGAAAATGTCCTAAATGTTAATGCAATGACACAATCACGCCTATTGGATGGACAAGATTGGTTAAAAACCCTAATTGGAGAAAAAGAATAAACCTAGGGAGGAAAAAAATAACCTAAATGTTAATCCAACTACACAAAACACCAATTCGATGCACAAGATTGGTTAAAAACCCAAATTGGAGAAGAAGAAAAAACCTAGGGAGGACGAAAATGACCTATTTGTTAACCCAATGACACAAACACACCTATTGGATACACAAGATTGGTTAAAAACACTAATTGGACAAGAATAACCGTAGGTATAACGAATATAACCTAAATGTTAATCTAACGACTCAAATAAACTTATTGGATGCAGAAGATTGGTTAAAAACGCAAATTGGACTAGAATAAGCATCGGGATGAAGAAAATGACCTAAATATTAATCCAAAGACACAAACGCACCTATTAGATGCACAAGATTGGTAAAAAATCTTAATTGGACAAGAATAAGCCTAGGGAGGACAAAAATGACCTAAACGTTAATCCAATATCACAAAAAACCTATTGGATGCACAAGATTCGTTAAAAACCCTATTTGGACAAGAATAAGAGAAGACAAAAATGACCTAAATGTTAATCCAATGATATAAATGAACTTATGGGATGCCCAAGATTGCTTAAAAACCTTAATTGGACTATAATAATCCTAAGGAGGCTGAAAATGACATAAACGTTAATCCTACGACACAAACACACCTATTGGATGTAGAAGATTTGTTAAAAACCTTAAATCAACAAGAATAATCCTTGGAAGCAAGAAAATGACCTAAATGTTAATCCAATGACACAAATGAACTTATTGGATGCACAAGATTACTTAAAAACCATAATTGGACTAGAATTAGCCTAAGGAGGGTGACCTACATGTTAATCCAATGACACAAACACACCTAATGGATGGACAAGATTGGTTAAAAACCCTAATTGGAGAAGAATAAACCCAGCGAGGACGAAAATGACCTATATGTTAATCCAATGATAGAAATACACCTATTGGATACACAAGATTGGTTAAAACCCCCAATTAGACAAGAATAAGCCTGGGGAGGACGAAAATGAACTAATGTTAATTTAATGACACAAACACACATATTATATGCAGAAGAATCTTTAAAAACCCTAATTGGAAAAGAATAATCCTAGGTAGGACGAAAGTGACCTAAATGTTAATCAAATGACACAAATTAACTTATTGGATGCACAACATTGCTTAGAAACCATAGTTGGACTAGAATAAGCCTTAGGAGGATGAAAACGACTTAAATGTTAATCCAATGACACAAACACACCTATTTGATGTACAAGATTGGTTAAAAACCCTAATTCGATAAGAATAAGCCTAGGGAGTAAAAAATGACCTAAATGTTAATCCAATGACACAAATGAACTTATTGGATGCACAAGATTACTTAAAAACCCTAATTGGACTAGAATAAGCCTATGAAGGATCAAAATGACCTAAATGTTAATCCAATGACACAAACACACCTAATGGATGCACAACATTGGTTAAAAACCCTAATTGGAGAAAAAGAATAAATCTAGGGATGACGAAAATGACCCCAATGTTATTCCAATGAAACAAATACACCTATTGGATACACAAGTTTGGTTAAAAACCCATATTGGACAAGAAAAATCATAGGAACAACGATAATAACCTAAATGCTAATCAATGACACAAATGAACTTATTGGATGCACAAGAATGGTTAAAAACTTATATTGGACTACAATAAGCCTAACGATGACGAAAACAACCTAAATGTTAATCCAACGATACAAACACACCTATTAGATGCACAAGATTGGTTAAAAACCCTAATTGGAAAAGAATAACCCTAGAGAGGAGGAAAATGACCTAAATGTTAATCCAATGACACAAAACATCAATTGTATGCACAAGATTGGTTAAAAACCCTAATTGGACAAGAATAAGCTTAGGAAAGTCGAAAATAACCAAAATGTTATTCCAATGATACAAATGAACTTATGAGATGCACAAGATTGCTTTAAAACCCTAATTGGACTCGAATAAGCCTAAGGAAGATGAAAATTTCATAAATGTTAATCCATGGACACAAACACAC
>JBBPBR010000007.1:25874544-25898615 GCA_037974775.1 Cicer pinnatifidum | reverse complement strand
ACCTAAATGTTAATCCAACGATAAAAATTGACTTACTAGATGCACAAGATTGCTTAAAAACCTGATTGGACTAGAATAAGCCTGAGGAGAATGAAAATGACTTAAATGTTAATCCAATGACAGAAACACACTTAGTGGATGTACAAGATTGGTTAAAAACTATAATTCGACAAGAATAAGCCTAGGATGGAAGAAAATGTCCTAAATGTTAATGCAATGACACAATCACGCCTATTGGATGGACAAGATTGGTTAAAAACCCTAATTGGAGAAAAAGAATAAACCTAGGGAGGAAAAAAATAACCTAAATGTTAATCCAACTACACAAAACACCAATTCGATGCACAAGATTGGTTAAAAACCCAAATTGGAGAAGAAGAAAAAACCTAGGGAGGACGAAAATGACCTATTTGTTAACCCAATGACACAAACACACCTATTGGATACACAAGATTGGTTAAAAACACTAATTGGACAAGAATAACCGTAGGTATAACGAATATAACCTAAATGTTAATCTAACGACTCAAATAAACTTATTGGATGCAGAAGATTGGTTAAAAACGCAAATTGGACTAGAATAAGCATCGGGATGAAGAAAATGACCTAAATATTAATCCAAAGACACAAACGCACCTATTAGATGCACAAGATTGGTAAAAAATCTTAATTGGACAAGAATAAGCCTAGGGAGGACAAAAATGACCTAAACGTTAATCCAATATCACAAAAAACCTATTGGATGCACAAGATTCGTTAAAAACCCTATTTGGACAAGAATAAGAGAAGACAAAAATGACCTAAATGTTAATCCAATGATATAAATGAACTTATGGGATGCCCAAGATTGCTTAAAAACCTTAATTGGACTATAATAATCCTAAGGAGGCTGAAAATGACATAAACGTTAATCCTACGACACAAACACACCTATTGGATGTAGAAGATTTGTTAAAAACCTTAAATCAACAAGAATAATCCTTGGAAGCAAGAAAATGACCTAAATGTTAATCCAATGACACAAATGAACTTATTGGATGCACAAGATTACTTAAAAACCATAATTGGACTAGAATTAGCCTAAGGAGGGTGACCTACATGTTAATCCAATGACACAAACACACCTAATGGATGGACAAGATTGGTTAAAAACCCTAATTGGAGAAGAATAAACCCAGCGAGGACGAAAATGACCTATATGTTAATCCAATGATAGAAATACACCTATTGGATACACAAGATTGGTTAAAACCCCCAATTAGACAAGAATAAGCCTGGGGAGGACAAAAATGAACTAATGTTAATTTAATGACACAAACACACATATTATATGCAGAAGAATCTTTAAAAACCCTAATTGGAAAAGAATAATCCTAGGTAGGACGAAAGTGACCTAAATGTTAATCAAATGACACAAATTAACTTATTGGATGCACAACATTGCTTAGAAACCATAGTTGGACTAGAATAAGCCTTAGGAGGATGAAAACGACTTAAATGTTAATCCAATGACACAAACACACCTATTTGATGTACAAGATTGGTTAAAAACCCTAATTCGATAAGAATAAGCCTAGGGAATAAAAAATGACCTAAATGTTAATCCAATGACACAAATGAACTTATTGGATGCACAAGATTACTTAAAAACCCTAATTGGACTAGAATAAGCCTATGAAGGATCAAAATGACCTAAATGTTAATCCAATGACACAAACACACCTAATGGATGCACAACATTGGTTAAAAACCCTAATTGGAGAAAAAGAATAAATCTAGGGATGACGAAAATGACCCCAATGTTATTCCAATGAAACAAATACACCTATTGGATACACAAGTTTGGTTAAAAACCCATATTGGACAAGAAAAATCATAGGAACAACGATAATAACCTAAATGCTAATCAATGACACAAATGAACTTATTGGATGCACAAGAATGGTTAAAAACTTATATTGGACTACAATAAGCCTAACGATGACGAAAACAACCTAAATGTTAATCCAACGATACAAACACACCTATTAGATGCACAAGATTGGTTAAAAACCCTAATTGGAAAAGAATAACCCTAGAGAGGAGGAAAATGACCTAAATGTTAATCCAATGACACAAAACATCAATTGTATGCACAAGATTGGTTAAAAACCCTAATTGGACAAGAATAAGCTTAGGAAAGTCGAAAATAACCAAAATGTTATTCCAATGATACAAATGAACTTATGAGATGCACAAGATTGCTTTAAAACCCTAATTGGACTCGAATAAGCCTAAGGAAGATGAAAATTTCATAAATGTTAATCCATGGACACAAACACACCTATTGGAAGAACAAGATTGGTTAAAAACCCTAATTCAACAAGAATAAGCCCATGAGGGAAGAAAATCACCTAATTGTTAATCCAATGACACAAATGCACTTATTGGATGCACAAGATTGCTTAAAACCCCTTATTGGACTAGAATAAGCCTAACGAGGGTGAAAATGACCGAAATGTAGATTCAATGACACAAACACACCTATTGGAATAACAAGATTGGTTAAAACCCTAATTGGAGAAGAATAAACCCAGGGAAGACGAAAATGACCTAAATGTTAATCCAATGACAGAAACACACCAATTGGATACACAAAATTGGTTAAAAACCATAATTTGACAAGAATTAGCCTTGGGAGGATGAAAATGACCTAAATGTTAATCAAATGACAGAAAAACACATATTAGATGCAAAAGATTGGTTAAAAACCCTAATTAGAAAAGAATAATCCGATGTAGAACAAAAGTGACCTAAATGTTAATCCAATGACACAAATGAACTTATTGGGTGCACAACATTGCTTAAAAACCCTAATTGAACTAGAATAAGCCTAACGAGAATAAAAATGACTTAAATGTTAATCCAATGAAACAAACACACCTATTTGATGTACAAGATTGGATAAAAACCCTAATTCGACAAGAATAAGCCTAGGAAGGTCGAAAATGACCTAGATGTTAATCCAATGATACAAATGAACTTATGAGATGCACAAGATTGCTTAAAAACCCTAATTGGACTAGAATAAGCCTCAGGAGGATGAAAATGACATAAATGTTAATCCATTGACACAAACACACCTATTTGTTGTACAAGATCGGTTAAAAACCCTAATTCTACAAGAATAAGCCTGCGGAGGACAAAAATGACCTAAATTTTCATCGAATGACATAAACACACCTATTGGATACACAAGATTGGTTAAAAATCCTAATTGGACAAGAATAAGCCTAGGGAGGACGAAAATGACCTAAATGTTAATCCAATACCACAAATGAACTTATTGCATGAACAAGATTGCTTAAAAACTCTAATTGGACTAGAATAAGCCTAAGGAGGGTTAAAATGACCTAAATGTTAATCCAATGACAAAAACACACCTATGGGATGGACAAGATTGGTTAAGAACCCTAATTTTAGAAGAATAAACCTAGGGAGGACGAAAATGACCTAAATGTTAATCCAATGATAGACACACACCTATTGGATACACAAGATTGGTTAAAAACACTAATTGGACAAGAATAAGCCTTGGGAGGACAAAAATGACCTAAATAATAATCAAATGACACAAACACACATATTGGATGCACAAGATTGGTTAAAAACCCTAATTGGAAAAGAATTATCCTAGGTAGAATGAAAGTGACCTAAATGTTAATACAATTACACAAATGAACTTATTGGATGCACAAGATTGCTTAAAAACCCTAATTGAACTAGAATAATCCTAAGGAGGATGAAAACGACTTAATGTTAATCCAATGACACAAACACACCTATTTGATTTACAAAATTGGTTAACAACCCTAATTCGACAAGAATAATCCTAGGGAGGAAAAAATGACCAAATTGTTAATCCAATTACATAAATGAACTTATTGGATGCACAAGATTGCTAAAAAAACCCAAATTGGACTAGAATAAGCCTATGAAGGATGAAAATGACCTAAATGTTAATCCAATGACACACACACCTATTGGATGCACAAGATTGGTTAGAAACTCAAATTAGAGAAAAAGAATAAACCTAGGGAGGAAGAAAATGACATAAATGTTAATCTAATGACACAAATGAATTTATTGGATGCACAAGATTGCTTAAAAATCCTAATTGGACTAGAATAAGTCTAAGGAGGATGAAAATGACCTAAATGTTAATCCAATGACACAAACACACTTATTGGATGCACAAGATTGGTTATAAACCCTAATTGGAAAAGAATAACTGTGGGAGGACGAAAATGA
Source organism: Cicer pinnatifidum (assembly GCA_037974775.1). Taxonomy (NCBI): domain Eukaryota; kingdom Viridiplantae; phylum Streptophyta; class Magnoliopsida; order Fabales; family Fabaceae; genus Cicer; species Cicer pinnatifidum. The sequence goes on along the minus strand of JBBPBR010000007.1, from coordinate 25,894,325 downwards.
CCTATATGTTAATCCAATGACACAAACACACCTATTGGATACATAAGATTGGTTTAAAACCCTAATTGGACAAGAATAAGCGTAGAGGGGACAAAAATGACCTAAATGTTAATCCAATGACACAAACACACCTATTGGATGCACAACATTTGTTAAAAACCCTAATTGGACAAGAATAATCCTAGGGGAGACGAAAATGGCCTAAATGTTAATCCAATGACCCAAATGAACTTATTGGATGCACAAGATTGCTTAAAAACCGTAATTGGACTAGAATAGGTTTAAGGATGATTAAAATGACTTAAAAGTTAATCCCACAATGTAACAGCCTTTTTTTTTTAAACAGCGCGTGTGTATTTTTTTTTTTAATATATAAATAAATATACGCATTTATTAAACATATTACAAACTCTAACAAAATATATTTTTGGTACTTAATTCCCAAAATAAAGTAAGATTGAGTTAAACATCACAGCAATTAAAAACTAAAAGATATACTAAAATACATAAATTAGAATTGAAATCTACGGGTCTTACATTACTACCCCCCTTGAAATTAGTTTTGTCCTCGAAACTACGCATCGATAAACAACTCAAGGTGTTGTTCCCTCATCGTGCAGAAATCTGATATGGTCCAATGAATTTTGGAGTCAATTTCTTCGAGTCGTTAGCGTGAATCTTACAAACACATGGTCACCTTGTTAGAATTCTAGACGTCGGCGACGCTTGTCCGCATAACTCTGCTAACGATCTTGTTAAACCTTCATTTTCTCTTTTATCCTCTTTAGCTTATCTGTAGTCTGTTGTACCATCTTTGGTCCTACAATCATACTTTCACAGTCCTTATACCAACACAAAGGTGTTTGACACTCGCGCCCATATAAAGCCTCATACGGTGTCATTCCAATACTTGCGTGGAAACTATTGTTGTAGGTAAACTCAACCTACGGAAGTACATCATCCCAACATCCTCTGTCATCTAATACACATGCTCTTAATAGATCTTCCAAGGACTGATTTGTCCTCTCAGTCTGTCCATCCATTTGTGGATGGTAAGCTGAACTCAATCTTAGTTTCGTTCCCAACGCTTCATGCAATGCTCCCCAAAATTGTGCTGTGAAATTTGGGTCACGGTCTGATTCGATACTCGATGGTACTCTGTGTAATCTCACAATCTCAGCAATGTAGATTTCAGTTAGCTTATCTACCTTATAGATAGTCTTTACCGATAAAAAGTGTGCGGATTTAGTTAATCGATCCATTATCACCCAAATATAATCATTCTTTCTCCTTGTTTTTGGCAATCCAGTTAGAAAATCCATTGAAATCTTGTCCCACTTCCATTCAGATATATCTAAAGGTTGCAACATTCTAGCAGGTCGTTGATGTTCCACTTTTGCTTTCTAACAAGTTAAACAAGTTGATACATACTTCGCCACATGTCTCTTCATTCTTGGCCACCAATAACTCTAATTTAAATCTTGATAGATCTTTGTTGCTCTAGGATTAATACTCAATTTACTCTTATGAGCCTCTTCTAAAATATTTTTCCTCATATCTGTAATTTCTGGTACACAAATCCTACCATTACATCTCAAAATATTATCTGGTCCGATCTTAAACTCAATTGTCTTCCCTTGCACTATTAGGTTCCTCTTCTCTTGAATTAAGACGTCATCTTGAGAATTCACAATGTCTTCAAGTAGTCCCCTCGAAATCTTAATCATTCTGAATTTCAAAATTCCTGGTGCAAACTCTACGTTCAAGTGTAGATCTCTAAATGCTTCCCACAACTCTTGTTGTCTAGCCGTCATTGTTGAATACACTAATACACTTCTCCTACTCAACGCATCAGCCACTACATTGGCCTTCCCAGGGTGGTACTGTAGTGTGAAATTAAAATCCTTGAGAGTCTCCATCCATCGTCTCTAACGCATGTTTAATTCTTTCTGATCAAACAAATATTTCAAACGTTTATGGTCACTGAACACTGCGAACGTGCATCCATGTAAATAGTGCGTCCAGATCTTCAATGCAAAACTACAGCAGCAAGCTCTAAATCATGAGTAGGATAGTTTCTTTCATGAATCTTCAATTGCCTTGAGGCGTAAACTACAACTGTCTTGTGTTGCATCAGAACACATCCCAAACCTTGGTGAGATGCATCACAGTAAACTTCATATGGTTCTTCTGATTGCGGTAATACCAATACTAGTGAGGATATCAACTTCCTCTATAGTAACTGAAAATTTTCCTCACACTTATCCGTCCATGCAAACGGTTGATCCTTTCTAGTAAGTTGTGTCAATGGAGCTACAATCTTAGCAAAACCTTCAATAAACCTCCTGTAGTACCATGCTAGTCCTACGAAACTTCGTATGTCAGTGACAGTCTGAGGCTGTTTCCATGCAGGAACTGTCTCAATCTTTGCCGGATACACATCGATTCCTTCCTTGGTTATCACATGTCCTAAAAACTTCACTTCTTTTAGCCAAGACTCACACTTCGACAGATTGGCATACAATTGCTTCTCGCGTAAAATTTCCAGAACTTGGCGCAAATGTTCTCCATGTTTTTCCTCAGTCCTTGAATAAATCAATATATCATCAATGAACACCACCATAAATTTATTTAGGAATGGACTAAAGATTAAGTTCATGTACTCCATAAAAATTGTTGGTGCATTGGTAACTCCAAATGGCATAACAAGATATTCATAATGTCCATAACGGGTTCTAAAAGCAGTTTTTTGAATATCTCCTTCTCTTACCCGAATGTGATGGTAACCCGACTTCAAGTCAATCTTCGAAAATACCACGGCTTCTCTCAATTGATCCATCAAATCATCAATGTGTGGCAAACCATAACGATTCTTAATAGTTGCCTTATTAAGTTGTCTATAATCCACACATAAGCGCGTGCTTTCGTCCTTCTTCTTAACTAGCAACATCGGAGCTCCCCATGGTGATACACCTGGCCTAATAAATTTCTTCTGCAACAAATCCTCAATTTGGCCTTTGAGCTCATTTAATTCCAATGGCGACATTCGATACGGCGCAATTGAAATTGATCCGATTCCTGGATGCAAATCAATGAAAAATTTCACTTCTCTTACCGGTGGCAATCCTGGAATTTCTGTTGGAAATACGCATGGGTACTCATTGACAAACATCACATCCTCTATGTTCACATTTATCTTTGCCTCCACATTAGCCAAAGACAAAAACTCATGAGTTCCTTCCCTCAATGACACTCCGAGTTTGTAGCACCTAGATACTTAACAACTTCTGGTTCGGGGAAAAGAACCAGATTGCGAGCACAATCCAGGATCACATAATGATACGACATCCAATCCATACCGAGAATGACCTCGAGTGATTGTAGAGGTAAACAAATCAAATTAATCAAGAAATACCTATTCTGGATAGGTATTTGACAATGTAAACATGCAAAATTTATTGTCAAAGTCTTAGCAGATATGGAAACAACCAAATCAAAAGGAAAAGCAGACACAAATAATTTCAAATGATTCACGCAATCCATAGCAATGAAGGAATGGGTTGCCCACAAATCAAAAAGTGCAGTTAGAGTGTTACCTGCAATATCACAGTCACGTTGAATAAGATTGCTAGATGGATTTCCAACTTCAGCACTCACGTTATAAACGCGTCCTCTAGCAGTAGGACGAGTAGCCCTAGTTACATTCACAATTGGTTCCACCTTTAGAGCCGTGCAGTCCCTTGCAATGTGTCCTGGCTTCTGGCAGTTGTAGCAAGTAAGTCCCTTAGAGGTACAAACATTAGCATAATGTCCCTCATCCCCACATCGGAAACATTGAATCCCTTGTCCCAATTACTTCCTAAAATTCGGGTTCCCCAAGCGATTCTGCCCCCCGTTGTTATTTTGTGGTCCATTATAAGGTTTAGCAACTTGTTTTCCCTTGTTTTTCTGATAATTCACCCAACTAGGCCCTCTTGAATTAAAATTCTCTCCTCAGCTAGCCCTCTTATTTTTCATATCTTTAACTTCTCTACATTTTTCCACAAGAACCTGGAAATGTTGAATTCCCAAGGGTAAGGCAGAGTCTTGGATCTCATACTTTAGTCCGTCTTGAAAATGATGACACATGAATTGTTCATCAATCTCTTCACGGGAAAACCTAAAATGCCTTGACAACGATTCAAACTTAGCGACATATTCACCCACTGTCATGTTCCCCTATTGAAGTTTTAGAAAATCATCACCCAGTTTAGTTCGGATACTCATCGGAAAGTATTTGTCTAAAAACTTCCTTTTGAATTCTTCCCAGTTGACCTCCTCGTGAGCTGGTCCCATCAACAACCTTGTACTCCTCCACCAATTCTCAGCATCCCCTAATAGTAGATAAGTGGCATAGTTGACTTTCACTCTTGCCTGACAGTTAATCATCTCAAAGATCTTTTCCACTTCTTGGATCCATTTATCCGCTTTCTCTTAATTCTCATCACCCTTAAACTTGGGAGGATTGTAACGGTGAAAATCTTCTAATCCTCTTGACTCAGCAGCACGGATCTCTCTTTCCCTATTTTCTAGATCCCGTAAAGTCTTGGCAGCATTTTGTGCAGCAACAGAAGTAGCCATGTTATTCATAGCTTTCGCCATTCGATAATCCCTATTAACATTGACTCTTGGAGCGTCATTCCTTCTGGGTAGCATTGTTTCCTATAAAACCATCATCAAGAGTCTTAATACCACTTCAAATCATTCCAAAACTAACTTCCGACTATATAAACACATAATAAGTACCCCTGATCTGACAACTCAGACAAATTACCCCAACGCATCATCAGATAATGACTCCCAACCAACAGGTTGACCTACAATCTATAACCAAAAACTCCACAGCCCCAAAGAAATCCAAACCAAAGCTCTGATACCACAATTGTAACAACCCTTTTTTTTAAATAGTGCGAGTGTATATTTTTTTTTTAACAAATTCATAAAACAAGAAATAAAGAAAGAAAGGAATAAAGAAATAAAGAAATTGTTGGTTAAATGGCCTCTTCCTTCGAAAGTTATACACAAGATTATTGACCAAATTATCCAATTTCTTTCTAAGTGATGAACTTAATATTAAAACCAACTTGTTTAATATTAATTCCAATTTAACAGTGATAGATTCAAAAGATTATTCAAAACAGAGATTCAAAAACATTCAAGAACATAACAGTAACATTCAAGGGCCTAGTTGGAAGACCTAGCACTAGTTGTTTGGTAATAAGTTTGTTAAGATGATTTATATGTATGTGAGCTATTCTCTTGTGCCACAACCAATCTTCATCAGATTTAGATAACAAACAGCAAATATTATTTGCAGGCAAAGAATCAGCATATAAGAGCATATCAGAGCATTCATCCAAATTCTGTATCAGATTGGTATCAGAGCACAGCATCAGGTCACATAAGCACAAGTTAAATTCATTCAAATTTTAGTATCAGTGCACAAGAGATCAGAGCACTAGAGTACAAGTTAAATTGGATCAAATTATCCCCCTTTTGTCATTATATTCAAAAGGAAGTACAATTGAGAATGATGATTCAAAAGCTATTGCAAGATATACACTGAAAACACATAAACATTACAAACACCAAAGAAAACAAAAGCCTAAATAACTAATCTAGGGCTGTTCCTCATTATCACCAATGGAAGAGGTATAGACTGTTGTATTTGCCTCAGCAAGTGTCTCCTCACCATGAGGTTCAGTATTATCAAGGTTAATAGGGTTTGTTTCTTCAGTTGCTTGATTGCCAATGTCAACTATGTCTTCAAAAGACATCTTGAGACCCAAATGGGGTTTTATCACTTGTTTGCTTCACTCTTGCCATTTGATAGATTTTGGAAGCTTGAGAGGTTTGGGAAGTTTTAGAAGTGTAAAAGCACAGAGAAAACACAGAGAAGTTTGAGAAGTTTTAGAAGTTAAGGAAAAATGAGTTGAGAAATTGATTTAGGGTTTTAAGTAGTACTGTTCTGAATCGATTTCTGAATCGATGTTATTAAGCATTTGCACACGACACGTCGATTTCCCAATCGATTTTGTTACCATTATTGGAGGGAAATGAAAGGTTTCAGTTATAGTTGCCTCCAACGGCTAGTATTTTTTTTTTTTGCAACAGTCATATTGCAAATCGATTCCCAAATCGATTTCCTTAAGTGAGTGTTCAATGGCTAAATCGATGTCCAAATCGATGTCCAAATCGATTTCCATATCAGTTCAGGAGACTTCTCATAAAAGCATCGACTTCCAAATCGACTTATTGGGCTTGCAGGTTTGATAAATATATAAAATCGATTACCAAATCGATGCTCGGGTTTGAGTTTGGAAAATTTCTCAAATCTTTGGAGTTCTAGGAAAAATAATCGATTATGAAATCGATTCTTTAAAATGATTTTCCAAATCTTCAATCGATTCATAAATCGATTTGATTTATGTATACTTCAGCATTTAGTGCTACCACTGAATACTAAATCGATTATGAAATCGATTTTGTAATGCTGATTTGCAATTTTGACACAAGATAATCGATGTACAAATCAATTTATCTATTGCCAGTTAGTTAGTTTAGAGGAAACATCGATGTCTCAATCGATTTTTCACAGGGATCATATTTCATTTTAATCTATTATACCAAGTTTCATTCTAATATAGAAGAAACTTTCTTTGGGTAAAGCTTTGGTAAAGATATCAGCTAATTGATCAGATGTATTAATATATTCAAGCATGATATTACCATTCTGATATTGATCCCTAATGAAATGATGTCTAATCTCTATATGCTTTGTTCTTGAGTGCATAACAGGATTCTTTGTAATATTTATGGCATTATTGTTGTCACACATTATTGGCACAGTTCCAAGATCAACACCAAAGTCAGAAAGGTGTTGTTTCATCCATAATACTTGTGCACAACAACTTCCAGCAGCTACATATTCAGCCTCGGCTGTTGAAAGTGCAACACTATTTTGTTTCTTGCTATGCCAAGATACAAGTGAATTCCCTAATAGATGGCAAGTACCAGATGTGCTTTTTCTGTCTAATTTGCAACCAGCAAAATCAGAATCAGAATAGCCAACAAGAGTGCAAGTTGATCCCTTAGGATACCACAAACCTAGATTTTTGGTTCCTATTAGATATCTAAAAATTCTTTTGACTGCACTTAGATGGGATTCCATAGGATTAGCTTGATATCTTGCACACATGCAGACACTAAACGTAATGTCAGGTCTACTAGCTGTAAGATATAATAAAGATCCTATCATTCCTCTAAACATGGTCACATCTACAGATTTTCCCTTTTCATCTTTGTCTAAATGACAAGCTTGACTCATGGGTGTATCAATGGATTTAAGTTTATCAAAGCCAAATTTCTTTAAGAGATCATTACAATATTTGGTTTGACTTAGGAAAATACCATTCTTGCTTTGATTGATTTGAAATCCTAAGTAGGTTAATTCTCCCATCATGGACATTTCAAATCTTCCTTTCATCACATTTTCAAATTCTTTGCAAAGCTTACTATTTGTGGAACCAAATATTATGTCATCAACATAAATTTGGACAAGCAGAATGTCTTTTCCTTTTGTCTTTATAAAGAGTGTTTTATCAACATTTCCTCTTAAAAAATTTTGCTGTAAGAGGAAATTACGGAGTTTTTCATACCAAGCTCTTGGAGCTTGTTTCAATCCATAGAGAGCTTTTGTTAGTTTGTAAACATGGTTTGGAAAAGCAGGATCCTCAAATCCTGGAGTTTGACTAACATAAACCTCCTCTTGGATATCTCCATTCAGAAAAGCACTCTTTACATCCATTTGATACAATTTAAAATCCATGATACAAACATAAGCAAGCAGAATCCTAATTGCTTCTAATCTGGCTACAGGGGCATAAGTTTCATCATAATCAATACCCTCCTCCTGGTTGTAACCTTTAGCAACTAGTCTAGCCTTATTTCTTGTGATTACTCCATTCTCATCCATCTTATTCCTAAACACCCATCTAGTTCCAATAATATGTTTGTTTTCTGGTTTAGGAACTAAGATCCAAACTTTGTTTCTCTCAAATTGATTAAGCTCTTCTTGCATGGAAATTATCCAATCATTGTCCAAGAGAGCTTCTTTTATATTTTTAGGTTCTACTTGAGAAACAAATGTTGTCAAATTGCAGAAGTGTCTAAGAGATTTTCTAGTAGCAACTCCTTTAGAAATTTCTCCTATGATGTTGTCAATGGGATGGTTTTTGTTAAACTTCCATTCCTTAGGTAAGTCATCTTCCCTTATAGGTTCTATATAATCAATGTTAGTTGGAGGTGATGTTTCATTTGGTTCTTTTGGATCTGATTCTACAATTTCATCAAGGGAATCACCAACTATAAGAGGGGTATTGTTCAAGTTTTTAGTAAACATTTCATCAAATTTTACATGAACAGATTCCTCTATAGTTTTAGTTCTTTTATTGTAGATCCTATAGGCCTTACTAGTTTGTGAATATCCTAGAAAGATTCCCTTATCTGCCTTAGAGTCAAATTTCCCTAGATGCTCTTTTCCATTATTCAATACAAAACACTTGCATCCAAAGACTCTAAAATAGGCAATGTTTGGTTTTCTACCTTTGTATATTTCATAGGGTGTTTTTCTAAGTATAGGCCTAATTAGAACTCTATTTATCACATGTGTAGCTATGTTTATTGCATCAGCCCAAAAGTATTTTGGAAGATTAGAGTCATTAATCATTGTTCTAGCAAGTTCTTCTAGAGATCTATTCTTCCTTTCTACAACTCCATTCTGTTGTGGAGTTCTTGGGGCTGAGTAAATGTGGTGAATTCCATTTTGTTCACAATAATTGTCAAAAGATTCATTTTGAAATTCTCCACCATGATCACTCTTAATAGAAATTATTTTCTGATTCTTCTCATTTTGAACTTGATTTGCAAATTTTTTGAAAATTGAGAAGGCATCACTTTTGTGAGTCAGAAAATAAGTCCATGTATATCTAGAGTAATCATCAACTAAAACATAGCCATACAGATTTCCTCCAAAACTTTTTACTTAAGATGGACCAAATAGATCCATGTGAATTAATTGTAGAACTCTATCAGTTTGTACTAAGTCTATTGGTGGGAAAGAGGACTTGACCAATTTACTTTTCTCACAAGAGCCACATAATTTGTCCTTAGTAAATTTTCTGTTTGGAAGACCTAGCACTAGTTGTTTGGTAATAAGTTTGTTAAGATGATTTATATGTATGTGAGCTATTCTCTTGTGCCACAACCAATCTTCATCAGATTTAGATAACAAACAGCAAATATTATTTGCAGGCAAAGAATCAAGATCAATCATGTATATATTATTTACCCTTTCACCTACCAATTTTATGCTATCATCTTCCTTGTGCTCAAGTGTACAAGTATATGATGTAAAATATACCTGGAATCCTTTATCGCAAAGCTGACTAATGCTAAGCAAGTTGTGTTTCAAACCTTTTACATAGAGAACATCCTTGATTACCGTTGTTGATTCACTCCCTATGTCTCCAGCACCAAGTATTTTACCTTTGTTATTGTCACCATACTTTACATATCCTCCATCATTTAAATTCAGAGACAAGAATTTTGATTTGTCTCCAGTCATATGCTTGGAACATCCACTATCTAGGTACCATGAGTGAGTCTTGGATGTCAAGCATATCTGCAAAATAGAATTTAAATTTTGGTTTTAGGTACCTAATTCAGATTGGGTCCTTGAGGGTTAGTTTCAATTACAGGTTTCTTTACTCTCCAAACTTGTTTCTATCCCTTGTTAGCATGCTTTTTTCAGTTTACAATTAAAAGCTATATGTTCCTTTTTGCAACAAAAATGGCATGAAAAAGCAGAGGATGTATTTTGAGTTGATTTAATGAAAACATTATGATTTGGCTTTGATCTAACAAATTTGTGATTCTTTTGAGCATTTCCATTTGGTCTATAGCCAATTCCATATTTTTCATTATGATTCTTTTGATTACCAAGAAGAACATCAGGTTGTTTCTACCACTAGTAAATTTTGCTAAATCAAATTTTAGTGATTCAACCTTTCTTTCAAGTTCAACAAACCTACTGAGTTTATCATTTGCTTCCTTTTTCAAAAGTTCATTCGTGTCTTCAAGTAACTTATGATCTTTTTTAATTTCTTCATACATCATGCATTTTTTTCTAACATTTTCTTAGTGCAGATTAATTGTTTGACTACCTTAACATGTTCATCATGCAATTCATTGAAAGCATCATGCAATTCTTCATAAGAGGGATTAGAGGTAGTACTTACATCACTATCTGAATCTGAGTGAGTTTTGGCCATAAAACACAAGTTTGCTTCTTCTTCTTCTGAAGATGCAGAAGATTCTTCATTATTGTCATTCCAAGCTATGTAGGCTCTTTTAGTTTTTGAAGATGGTTGATCTTTGCCTTTAACTTTCACAAACTTGTTTCTATTTTGCAGTTGAAAACATTCAGATTTTAAGTGGCTTGTTTTCCCACATTCCTAGCAGGTTATCACCTTGCTGTCATTTGTCTCATTCTTGTTGAAGCTTTTTGTCCTTGAACTGGATGGTTTCTTTGATTAGTTTCCTTTCTTTTTCAGAAACTTCTTGAATTTTCTGACCAGTTTCACTATCAGAATCATCAGTACATGTTTCTGGTTCATATTTTGTTTTATGAGCTTGAGCCTTCAGAGATAGTCCCTTTCTTTTCCGATCAGTTTGCTCAGCCTCATTCAACCTGTGCAGCTCCATTTCATGTTCTCTTAGTTTTCCAAAGAGGGTGGCAATGGTCATGCTTCCAAGATCCTTTGATTCAGCTATTGCAGTTACCTTAGGTTGTCATTCTCTTGTCAAGCATCTCATCACTTTGTTTATTTGTTGCTCATTGTCAATTACTTTCCCAAGAGCATTTAGATTGTTAATGACATGTGTGAACCTTGTCTGCAAGTCATTAATTGACTCATCCTTCTTCATATTGAAGAGTTCATATTCATGCATCAGAGGGTTGGTTCTGGCCCTCTTGACATCAGTTGTGCCTTCATGAGTTTCTTGGAGTGTATCCCACATTTCTTTGGCAGTTTTGCAATTTGATACCCTGAAAAACTCATCAGCACTTAAAGCAGAAGTTATTATATTTTTGGCTTTTGCATTATAGCCAACTTTTTTCTTATCATCATCAGACCAGTCAGATCTGGGTTTCGAGATTAATGATTCACCAGTACCAGCAATTCCAGACACATAAGGACCATTTTCTACTGCATCTAATATGTCAAGACCACTTGCCTCTAGAAAGATAAGCATTCTTTCTTTCCAGTACATACAAGCAGTCCCATTAAAGGCAGGGGGTCTAGCTAAAGAGGCACATTCGCCCAGGAATTCAATAGAGGTCATTTTCTTTTTGAGAATTAGTCTAAAAGATTAGGCTCTTGATGCCAATTGTTGGTTAAATGGCCTCTATCCTTAGAAAGTTATACACAAGATTATTGACCAAATTATCCAATTTCTTTCTAAGTGATGAACTTAATATTAAAACCAACTTGTTTAATATTAATTCCAATTTAACAGTGATAGATTCAAAAGATTATTCAAAACAGAGATTCAAAAACATTCAAGAACATAATAGTAATATATTCAGAACTTATTCAAAACAAACATTCAAGAACAAACATACAAGAACACATGCATTATCAATATAAAGAGTTTAGAGATAGAAAAGTGTGCACCAGGGATTTTTATACTAGTGCGACTATCGATTCGATAGTCTACATCCAGTCCTGAAATCACTCAAAGATTTCAGCCTTCACTAGTAATGATTTGAGTATGTTTTACAGACTTTCCAGCACTTCACTGCCTATACATCTAACTCAACATCAAACTACTATAACTACCAATCTATCCTTAAGAGCTACTCTCCAAGCTATAGCAAGATCAGATTGAGATTTCTTTTAGATGATCACACACCCTAAAAGATAACCACCAGTTTCACAATACTGGATTTCCACACTTTCTTTTACAAAGTTTGTTTGTTAAAAAAAGAACTAAGAACTAAGAATACTTGATTCAATCACACAATCCCTCACACTAAGTATTTGCCAATATTTGTGAGTTATAACAATCTCTAAAAACCAATGAATATCTTTCAGTTTTCTGTGTTCTATATATTGTTACCAAAAATTGTTATGTGTATTATGAAATTTTTTGATTGAATCAGTTTATATAGTTTCAGAAAAACTTTAGACAAATCGATTTCCCAATCGATTTCATTAATATGTATTACCAGCTTAATCGATTTCCTAATCGATTATCGCGTTTCTTGTTTTTCTTGAATCTTGAAAATAGATGAACTGATCGATTTGCTAATCGATTCTTTTAATGCATATATCAGAAACTGATACTCAGTTCATATCAAAATCGATTGAATAATCGATTATCATTGTTTTGTTCAAACAACGAGATCAAAACAATCGATTACTCAGTCGATTCTTTTATTAACATAATCGATTTGGCAATGGGCTAAATTCTCCCTGTAACTCAGACATTTACTTCAATCGATTTGTCAATCGACTTGACATGTCCCATGAACTTAGATATTTATTCAAAATCGATGTGCCAATCGATTATGCAATATGTTTCTGATAAATGATTAACTAGTTCATTCATGCAATCGATTTCCTAATCGATTAGTAGAAAACTTGTAATTTAAGAAAAATATATCGATCGATTGTCCAATCGATTTTCTTTTAATCAGAGAACACAGGTCTGATGAAAACATTTAAGTAATCGATTTGCTAATCGATTAACTCAGTAAGCCTTTGTTCTGTGAATCAGAAAATCGATTAACCAATTGATTAACTAATCGATTTCATTAATCATAGAACACAGGTCTGATACAAATATTTAAGTAATCGATTTACTCAGTGAAACCTTGGTTCTGTGACTCATAAAATCGATTAACCAATCGATTTATCAATTGATTATCCAATCGATTGATTAACACCCTTATTTTATGATTTCAATTTTAATTGGAAAATATTAGATGTGTGAAATCATAATGATAAATCTACCTAATAAACACTATGAACACTAGGCAAATTTGCACATAATCTTCAAGCCTTGTATAATATCATCAATCTTTGCTTGATTGCTTGAGATCCAAGATTTGTCCAAGTGTAGTGTTTGATTCTTTCACATAATTTTCAAGCCTTATGATATGATCAATTTTTTTGCTTGATTGATTTCCTGAAATGTATCTCAACTTACACTATTAGATTAATCTAATAATGCATATACATTGTATGTTTGGAAGTTATATCAAAATCAATGTCAAGGAGGCATATATCTTACATAAATAAATAATTTTGGATAAAATATTTAAGTTGTAACATAACGACAAAAGTAAACAAATATTTACAAGCAACGAAAATAGTTTTTGAAACACAAACCCAAAGTATTTAAACAGCAAAATACACGGGGGTATGAAACCCATCAGGCATAGCTCATACCCCTGGGATATTCTCGGCAGACACCTGCACAAAAGCACTGCCTCAAGAATTTAAACTTCCCCACGTCGGATCAAAAAGGTAGTATAAGGACCCATCAAAATAAAAGCCAAGCTGACAATATGAGGTATAGGTACAGTCTTCCAAATTGAAATAAATACATCCACAAAAGAAAGACAACTAGTCCCTATACAACCTTCTAATATAATCATGATACAAAAAAACTATACAACCTGGGTGTTCTCCACGTGCCCCGCAAGATCCTTCTGACACAGCATCGATCAGGTATGCCTAACTACCTTCCCATCTCCAGGGTAGTAACCAGCAGGATGATCCTGGTTCTCACTGAGGGAAAAGCCCAGATTTCCACAATAATTGTAAAGGTCACCAACCGAAATTAACAAATATCACATAGCATTTAAATTTTAAATGCACAAAATAACCTTCCAACCTAGCATACTCTTTGAAAGGGTTTTCATATCCCAAACATGCATAATCAAAGTTGAAAAATGAAGTATAGATACAGTCTTCCAAATTGAAATAAATACATCCACAAAAGAAAGACAACTAGTCCCTATACAACCTTCTAATATGATCATGATACAAAAAAACTATACAACCTGGGTGTTCTCCACATGCCCCGCAAGATCCTTCTGACACAGCATCAATCAGGTATGCCTAACTACCTTCCCATCTCCAGGGTAGTAACCAGCAAGATGATCCTGGTTCTCACTGAGGGCAAAGCCCAGATTTCCACAATAATTGTAAAGGTCACCAACCGAAATTAACAAATATCACATAGCATTTAAATTTTAAATGCACAAAATGACCTTCCAACCTAGCATACTCTTTGAAAGGGTTTTCATATGCCAAACATGCATAATCAAAGTTGAAAAATGAAGTTTTTAACAAAACTGCACTGTCGTATTCGAATACATCATCCTTGAATTCGAATACAGTGCTAATTCATAAGTCAGTAGCAAAATCAAGACAATTGTATTCGACAACAGCATCCTTGTAATCAAATACAGTGTTGTTTTATAAGTCAGTAGCAAAATCAGGACAACTGTATTCGACTACAAGCTCCTTGTATTCGAATACAACTGTAGAAAAATGCAGAATTTAGTTTTGAAATGGTTTTGCAATCAATCAACACTTACACACAAATCAAAACAATCACACTTACCAATTATGGCACAATCACAACAACAACTGAGCATACATATACAATCATCACAGTATATCAAACATGACTCGCGTGTCAACCACCCTAATACAATGCGTATATGTCAAAATGCATGAATTCCGAAATTCCAACCAAAACCCTCCTCGAAGGGGCGTAAATCATAGTTGTACTGCCTATCACAGGCCTTGTACTAATTTCCAAGGTGCCACCCATCACAGGCCCTCATGATTTACTAAAGTGTCGCCTATCATAGGCCTTACACTGTTTTCTATAGTGCAATCGCTCACAGATTAGCACATTCCATAGTGCAATCTCTCACGGATCAGCACGGCGCGATAATCCTCGTAAGGATAAGATGAACCAACAAATCACATGACATCATTTCGTGGCCCATCCGGTCAC
The DNA here is from genome assembly GCA_037974775.1 of Cicer pinnatifidum. Classification (NCBI taxonomy): domain Eukaryota; kingdom Viridiplantae; phylum Streptophyta; class Magnoliopsida; order Fabales; family Fabaceae; genus Cicer; species Cicer pinnatifidum. Next base: position 25,879,187 of record JBBPBR010000007.1, on the reverse strand, counting down.
CACTATAACCATGGCCCATCTGGTCACCATGTACTATGAAATGCATGAGCATACTCTAACTCTTTTGACCACAACCATTAAGTAAATGCAGCTAAAGATTCCTCATTTTTAATACTCATTTAACACTAATGATTTTTCAAATACACACAGAGCATACTCAAGCATATTTTTTTCACCACCACACATCAAATTTAATCCACACTTTACATTAAATTCGATCAATTCAAATTCCACAAAATCCCCACCAAGTTCAATCATCAATCACCCATAAATTTCCACATTTTCAAACATGAATCACGCCAAATTAATTGTCACAAACCACACCTGAAACATCTCAAATTTAATTTCATCAAAACACACATAAATGAATTAAATTCATTTTCCACCAATTCACATAAATTTCTTCTCCAAAAATTCATAATTTTAATTAAGAACACATCAATCACACCAATCATGAATCTTACAAACCACACCTCAAATTTAAATTCCACAAAATTACACATAATCGCATTAAATTCATTTTCTACAAATTCACACATCAAATACATCAAACTTCTTTTCCACAAAATCACAAATAATGTCCTAAATGCAAACTGAAAGTTTGGAAGGAGCCCTTACCTTAACGGTAGCTTTAACAAGCGATTACGGCACCGCGATTAATTCTGGTAAAATTTAAATTCGTGATGTCGCTTCGAAAACTAGCTCACTAGCACCGCAGCGTGGCAATGAGCAACTTTCTCATCTGCCACTTCTCGAAATGAAGCTCAAAAGTCAAAGAAAAACGGAGATTTGTGTTTGACAGTTTTGAAAACCCCTAACACCATTTTTGAAGAAAGCTGAAAATCTTTTCTTTCTCACCCACCAAGCTTTGGGTTCCTTTTCTTGAACAAAAAGAAAGCAAAATAAAAAGAAGGGAGAAGGATTTGAATTCGCTCGCGAAGGCAGGGGAAATGATTATGATTTCCTCTTTTTGTTTCCTTACTTGGTTTCACACACACACACACCAAGCCTTGGGTTCCTTTTCTTGAACAAAAAGAAAGCAAAAGAAAAAGAAGGGAGAAGGATTTGAATTTGCTCGCGAAGGCAAGGGAAGCGATTATGATTTCCTCTTTATGTTTCCTTACTTGGTTTCACACACACACCCACCAAGCCTTGAGTTCCTTTTCTTGAACAAAAAGAAAGCAAAAGAAAAAGAAGGGAGAATGATTTGAATTCGCTCGCGAAGGCAGGGGAAACGATTATGATTTAATCTTTCTGTATCCTTACTTGGTTTCATACACACACACACAACACACACACACAACACACACATACACACACACACACACATACACACACACATATATATATATATATATTATAATTAAAACTAAACCAACAAATATCTAACAACTCTTACACACATCACAATCTATTTTGATAAAAATATATACTCTCGTCGCAACTCAATTTACAGATAAAATTTTCAGCAACCAGAGATATTTTTAACATAACTGTCCGGTATTAAATTCTTCGCAACGTAAGTAAATTTTTTCCGACAAATAATTTTAAACGGGTGTCAAAATATATAAATAAATATACGCATATATTAAACATATTACAAACTCTAACAAAATATATTTTTGGTACTTAATTCCCAAAATAAAGTAAAATTGAGTTAAACGTCAAAGCAATTAAACACCAAAAATATACTAAAATACATAAATTAGAATTTAAAACTAAGGGTCTTACATTACTATTAGATGCACAAGATTAGTTAAAAGCCCTAAATGGACAAGAATATGCCTAAGGACAACGAAAATGACCTAAATGTTCATCCAATGGCACAAATACATCTATTGGATGCACAAGATTGGTTGAAAACCCTAAATGGACTAGAATTAGCCTGGGTAGGACGAAAAATGACCTAAATGTTCAACCAATGACACAAACACACCTATTGGATGCGCAAGATTGGTTAAAAACCCTAATTGGACAAGAATAAGCCTAGGGAGGACGAAAATGTCCTAGCTGTTAATCAAATGATACAAATGAACTTATTGGATGCATAAGATTGGTTGAAAACCCTAATTGGACTAAAATAAGCCTTGGGATGACAAAAATGACCTAAATGTTAATCCAATGACACAAACACACATGTTAGACGCACAAGATTGGTTAAAAATCCTAATTGGACTAGAATAAGCCTAGGGAGCACGAAAATGACCTAAATGTTAATCCAATTACACAAATGAACTTATTGGATGTACAAGACTAGTTAGAAACCCTAATTGGACTAGAATAAGCCTAGGGATGATGAAAATGACTTAAATGTTAATCCAATGACAGAAACACACCTATTAGAAGCACAAGATTGGTTAAAAACCCTAATTGGACAAGAATAACCCTAGGGAAGACGAAAATGAGCTAAATGTTAATCCAATGACACAAATGAACTTATTGGATGCACAAGATTGCTTAAAAACCCTATTTGGACTAGAATAAGCCTAATGAGGATGAAAATGACTTTAATGTTAATCCAATGATAGAAACACACCTATTGGATGCACAAGATTGGTTGAATTTAACTTTCAATTTAGTCATAATCCAAATAACATAATCTAATTGTTTAATACACTTCCCAAAAAAAGACTTTCTAGACACCAAAATAGTTGCAAATTACATCAGACTCAACAGACTTTACAAAATATTATCCTCGATCAAATAGGCCTACCAAAAAAAAATATGGTTGATACTTGAATCTACTAACATCTTGCTACTTAGTTGCCTGTGAATGTAATAAAATATGAAGGGGTAAGTCACAAAGACTTAGTAAGGAGACAACAACCACCATCAACTAGAAGGGCAACACAAAAAGGCACAAATAATTGTTTTACAATGTTATGGCGATTATGCTATACACATAATAAAATCATTAAACTTATAACTTAGTTGTTCAGATAGAAATATTAAAAATTCAATTAATAGCGAAGCGAAATCAAAATGGATAACCTTTAAATCATCATAAAAATCAAACAAGTAAAAATACAAATTCTTGAGAACCAAGAGGCGGCTTCATCTCATTGATAGTCTTTTCCTCCTAAGGGGGGCCTTTCCGTTAGGGGGGGCTCCATCTAACGAATATCTATCTCCTCTCAATCCCGCAACACATCATGACGTATCAATTATGGAGCTTACATCTCGTTGATAGCCCTCTTCTCCTACGGATGACATTTCTCATAGGCGCGACTCCATCTAACGGGTAACTCCTCCTAATCAGAACGAGGTAACTAGGTGCACCTAACATCGTTAACGATTTAATAATTATAACAACGATTTCCCAAAACACGTATTTAAAATAATTTCTCATTTCATCGTAATTCATAGAAAACAAATTCAATCGCATAACAATTCAATATTTAAATACTTTTAACTCATACGTAAATCAAACTGATAACATATTATATAATAAAGACCATTAAAATAAATAAATGATGAAATCGAGATAAATTTCAAAGGTTGTGTTTCTCAAATTTTAAATAAATACTTTAACATAGAAAACGAGTAAAATAATAATTATAGCATTATAAAAATATATTACGATGACCTTCGTCAACTCACAACTATGAAGAATCGACTACGTTTATTCTCCAACAACTATTTGAGTAGCTGGCAGGACCTCAACTGCCAAATCTGAGTATAAAAAATATTCTCAAAACTTTAGAAAAATTATTCTAAAATTTAGCCAACTCTAGGAAACCATAAAAATTATTTAAATATACTCTATGCACAAAATAAAATTTATAAACAAAATTACATTTTTTTTTAGAGATTCTTACTAGCTTTAGAGTTGTGTACCCTTCTTCTTCCTTAAAGCACAAACCATAACCCAAAATCCTATCCAAAAACATTTGTAGTAGTACGAGAAATTATGCTCTTAAGAATATTAAATTTCTTAATTGAGGGTTGAAGTATTGTAGAATGGGGAAAAGCAAAAAGAAAAAAAAAAATAAACAAAAAAAATAAATAAAAAATTGGGGGAGGGGTTGTCTTGCCTGACCGAGAGGGAGATATGAAAGAAGAGAAGAAGAAGGGAAAATGTGAACTCAAAGAAGTAATGAGATATATAGGAATGAGATAGAAAGAGAGTGAGTATGGTAGGTACTTATTTATTTATTATTAATATATATATATATATATATATATATATATATATATATATATATATATATATATATATATATTACACTGAGTATGTTACGATTAATTTAATTGTGTTAATTATATAGTATTATTATTTATTGTGTTTACAATTTTTGCACTATCGATCTCTTCTTTTTTATATACCTTTCCTATTGAAGTTAATACTTTTATTATCACTCATTATTAATGTTAATATATAATATATGACAGATGTAATTCATGACGCTTCTATAATATTTAAGATATTAAGCACAAGGTATAATTGATTTTTTGAAATATTAAAGACTAAAATTATGTAAAAAAAAACTAATTTAATAAATAAAATATTCTTTTTTATTGATTTCAACAATATAGAATAGGGGAGTTAATTATAGGAATACACATAAGGAGTATCTCAGCAGCATGCATCTTAGGAAGTATCCAACAATTTTATAGTTATAATTTATTAACATACTTCGTTA
>JBBPBR010000007.1:25837272-25870612 GCA_037974775.1 Cicer pinnatifidum | reverse complement strand
TATCAATAACTTTTTCTTTTTCTAATTTGAAAATAGCTAAATGCAAATTCTTTTTTTTAAATGAATCATAAGACATTTTTTACTTTAAACTGAGACATAGGTAAGACCACTAAGAACCTCATTTAGTCATGTCATAGTGATTCTATCAAAAACTAAATTTAATAAAACTTTATTTAAAATAAATATTATTTCAACAAAGATTAAACAGGTTAATTTTATTATCAATTAAAAATATTAAATAAAATCAATTATACTAATTTAAAAATAATTTTTTATTCTTAAAAAAAATAATTATTTTTTAAAAATATACTAAAATCTTATTATGCACTTACTTAGGAAAAGCCTTATTTTGGTATAGTTTCTTAGACTTGGAAATCAATTGGATTGATTGTATACATAATTTTTTTTTATTAAACACAATATTTATTTATTTGAATTGGTAGAAATAACATCCGATAACGTTACAATTTAAATTCACTAAAATCAAAAATGATAAATATATGAATAAACGTCACTCAGAAAAATATAAAAGAAAAATAATCTATAAAAAATCATTTATTTAAAGAAAAGAGATTAAAAAACGTTTCAAAAAAATAATTTTAAACAAAAAAATTAACTTTAAATCACAGTTTTTATTCGGGAGAAAGAAAAACAAAACAAGATTAAGATCAAGGGAAGAGAGAGATATGCGGCAAAGGCTAGGAAGAACCAAGACTATGGATGGCAATAAAATCCGCACCCGCGGGTACTCACCCAAACCCGTTTGATTTGGGCGGAGAAAAACCGCTTTAATTGGGTGTGGGTGCGGGTGCGGATTTTCCCCAACATTAAAGTTCGGGGGCGGGGACGGATTTAGGGGTGGTGATATCTGCCCCTCATATTTTGCTCATAGATATCATATCTTAGTACCACTGGAGGTGGATTAATTAATCTAGAGGTTCAAAGTAAATTTTAAAATGATATTTTGAAAAATATAATAATAAAATTGAAAGTCTTTTAAATTTAATTATTTATATATATTGAACAATTTTTTTATGCATATAATATGAAATAACTTATAAACAAATATTAAATACATTTATATGATTGTGTAATTTTTTTATTAAATTAACTAGTATCAAAATTAAAGAGTACAATTTATATTATAAATATAAAGACAAAAAAAATTTAATACTAAATAATAAATAATATTAATTAAATAAAAAGTATAATTAATTACTCAAAATATTCAAGGATCAAGGCAGAGAGATATTACAACTATGCGTAATACTATAACATAAGACAAATTTTTCCTCGTGTCATCTTCTATTGAATATGTATTAAATACTAATACCGCATAGATATATGTGGATATGGATGTTATAAATATCAGAATTGTTATTTTTATTTTTAAAAAAAATGAATTTATCAGATATTTTACGAATATTCGTTAATATCTATCTTATGAAAATTAAGAAAATGAGACAAATTTTTTTAAAAAATTTATAAAGATGTATCTACATTTTAAAATAGTATTACTATTTTTAAATTAAAAAATTATCTCTTATTAAACGAGATTTATAGACTATGTCACTACGCCAAAAATTGCCTTTTACAGCGCTTGGTAAATACAAGCGCTGTTGAAAATATATTTTAAAAATAACGGAGCCTTTTACAGCGCTTTTTATGACAAGCGCTGTAAAAGAAGCGTTGTTGTATGTCTTATAACGTTTGCGCATAACGTTATAACGCTTTTACAGCGCTTGTCAAAAAAAGCGCTGTAAAATGAAGCGCTTTCGTGTATTATTTTACAGCGCTTTTCTCACAAGCGCTGTAAAAGGCATGCGCTTTCAAATAATTGAACTACTTATTACAGCGCTTTTTCCACAAGCGCTGTAAAATACATGCGCTTTCATTGAATTTAACTACCTATTACAGCGCTTTTTTCACAAGCGCTGTAAAATGCATATTTCAAATAATTATATACGTTGGAAACCCTCATATCATATCCTCTAGATCTTTCAAAACCCTCGTACTGTGCAGCCATCTACGTTGTCTCAAGTATTTTTTAATTTGTTTTTGTCAAAAAATCTTTATGATCTCTTCTACACATATATACCACATGATCTGTTATGTTTTAAATCTCTTCAATTGTTCATGAGAAACAACATGATCTGTTATGAACAGATCTGTTAATCCAAAACAACATTATTTCTCATGAACAATTGAATAATTCAGATTATATATACCACATGATCTGTTATGTTTTGAAATTGTCAAAAATTGTCAAAAACTCATATCACATGATCTGTTCTGTTTTGAAACGTGTTGATATGTTTTGTATTGAAAGCTTATTAGTTTATTAGTTTTGAAATCTTATTAGTTTATTAGTTCAGTATTGAAAGCTTATTAGTTTATTAGTTCAGTATTGAAAGCTTATTAGTTTTGTAACTGCATTTATATAGGTGGTATAATATGGATAGGAAATGGATGTCAGCCAATCGATTGTCAAAAGAGTATGAAATTGGAGTGAAGGAGTTTGTTGAGTTTGCAGTGAAGAATGCAAAAGATCCAAATAGAGTAGTTTGTTCTTGTTTAAAATGTTGTTTTGGAAAACGTGTTAGAGAAGATGAATTAGAAGGACATCTAGTATGTAATGGAATTGATCAAAGCTACACATGTTGGATAAGACATGGTGAGAAAAAAAAAAAGGAAACATTAATTTTGAGAATAGTTCGACATATGCTTCAACTGACTTCGATACAGACACATATGAGCCAGACCGAGTTGATGAGATCGCAAAAGCAGTTGAAGAAGATCTTCGAGATTGTCCTAAAATGTTTGAAAGTTTGTTGAGTGATGCAGAGAAAGAATTATATAATGGTTGTACTAAATTCACAAGACTGTCGGCGATATTAAAGTTGTACAACTTAAAAGCGAGTAATGGATGGTCTGATAAAAGCTTTACAGAATTATTAACACTCATAAAAGATATGTTGCCAGATGATAATGAACTTCCCAGTCAAACCTACGAGGCTAAACGAATTTTTTGTTCTATTGGCATGAGTTACGAAAGGATTCATGCGTGTCCTAACGATTGCATTTTATTTCGAAATGAATATGAACTACTTAAGGCGTGTTCGAAATGCAATGTCTCTCGATATAAGAAAAAAGAATCTACTCCAGCAAAAGTCGTGTGGTATTTTCCTATAATACCAAGATTTAGGCGCATGTATCGCAGTGAAGAAGATTCAAAACACTTGACATGGCATGCAGATGAAAGAATTAGAGATGGAATGTTTCGACACCCTACAGATTCTCCACAATGGGCAAAAATTGATCACGAGTATCCTGAATTCGAGATAGAGTCAAGAAATCTAAGACTTGCACTTTCTACTGATGGAATGAATCCACATGGTCTTCAAAGCATCTCACACAGCATGTGGCCTGTGATTTTGGTAATATATAACCTACCTCCATGGTTATGTATGAAGCGTAAGTTTATGATGTTGTCTCTGTTAATTTCTGGACCCAAACAATCGGGGAATGATATCGACGTATACTTGACTCCTCTAATAGAAGATTTAAAACGTATGTGGGAGACAGGTGTGGAAGTTTATGATGGGTATAAGAAAGAATATTTCAATTTGAGGGCTATGTTGTTCGGCACAATTAATGATTTTCCAGCATATGGTAATTTATCAGGATATAGCATTAAAGGTCAGTGTGCATGTCCTGTATGTGAAGAGAGTACAAATTGGATGCGGTTGAAACATTGTAAGAAGAATGTGTTTCTTGGACATCGTAGATTTTTACCTTATAGTCATCAGTATCGTTGGTGGAGAAATGCATTTAATGGAAAATCAGAGGAAGGTAAAGCTCCTTTACCACCGACTGGATATCAAATACTTGAAAAAGTACAAGGTTTGACCAATAAATTTGGAAAACCTTTTGCGGGAGAGCTGGTCAAAACTGGGTGGAAGAAAAAGTCAATTTTCTTTGAATTGCCATATTGGAAGTCATTGTATATAAGAAATTTCCTCGATGTGATGCATATTGAAAAAAATGTATTTGATAGTGTTATTGGTACGTTACTCAATGTTCCAGGAAAGTCTAAAGATGACATCAACGTAAGATTGGACTTGGTCGATATGGGAATAAGAAATGAATTGGCTCCAGTAAAGAAAGGAAATCGCACATATCTACCTCCAGCCGCTCATACTCTATCTAGAAAAGAAAAAATTGTTTTATGTAAATTTCAACACCAAGTTAAAGTTCCAGAAGGATACTCTTCGAACATTAGAAATTTGGTTTGTATGAAAGACCTCAAGTTAAATGGTTTGAAGACCCATGATTGTCATATTCTAATGGAGCATTTGCTACCAATAGGTATACGTTCCATTTTACTTGAAAAAGTTTGACTAGCATTAACTAGATTATGTTTCTTCTTCAGGGAAATATGTAGTAAAGTGATCGACCCTCAGAAATTACCGACATTGCAGAGGGAAATTGTTGTTACTTTGTGTGAGCTTGAAATGTATTTCCCACCATCGTTTTTTGATATAATGGTTCACCTTACTGTTCATCTGGTTAAGGAGACACAACTTTGTGGGCCAGCTTATATGAGATGGATGTATCCGATAGAACGATATATGAAAATATTAAAAGGGTACGTAAAAAGTAGAAGTCGACCAGAAGGTTGTATTGCTGAACGATACATTGTTGAAGAGGCTGCTGAATTTTGTACTGAATATCTGTCCAATGTTGAATCCATAGGGCTTCCCATGTCTCGTCATTCGGGAAGACTATCAGGAGAAGGGATAATTGGAAGGACACTACTGACTATATCAAGGACAGAATTGGAGCAGGCACAATTGTATGTTCTGCACAATGATGATGAGGTTCAACCGTATGTTACAATACACATGGATCAGTTATCTCGTTTGAACATGAATAGGAATCAAAATTGGATAACTCGAGAGCACAATCGAAGTTTTATAACATGGTTAAAAAATCACATAAAGTCAAAATTTGATATAGACTCCGGATCAATTTCACAGAGATTGAGGTGGCTAGCAAATGGTCCGAGCTTACATGTCTTTTCTTACACTGGTTATGTTATTAACGACTACACATTTTATACCAAAGAACAAGATGATCAGACCACTATGCAAAATAGTGGAGTCACTCTCGTAGCTGAAGCGATGCATGTCTCAAGTGCAAAAGACAAAAACCCAATATATGCAAATCTATCATATTTTGGGGTTATCGAGCGCATATGGGAGTTAGACTACACAATGTTTTGTGTTCCCATATTTGGTTGCAAGTCGGTCGATAATAATAATGGTGTTCGGATTGATGAGTCAGGATTCTTGCTTGTTGATTTTAATAGGGTGGGATACAAAGACGAGCCTTTTATTTTAGCGTCGCAAGCTCAACAAGTGTTTTATGTCACCGATCCTTCTAATGATAAATGGTCTGTTGTCCTATCGACCAATAAAATAAGTGATGATAACAACAATGATGAAGATGTTGGTAATGATCTTTTATTTGCAACATCACAACAACCACATGAAATTGATTCAACTGATGATGGTTTATATCTTAGAGATGATCATGATGAGGGAATTTGGATTAATCCATCGTTTCGTATTGTAAATGGACAAACAAATGTGAATCCCACCAGGAAAAGAAGAAGGGCATCTTAATGTACATGTTTAATTGTTTTATATAAGTCATGCATGTAATCTGAATTATTGTTGTAATCTGAATTATTATTCTATTCTGGTTTTATTGTTGTAATCTGAATTATTGTAATATGAATTATTGTAATATGAATTATTGTTCTATTCTGGTTTTATTGAATTATTGTGGTATTATAATCTGAATTATTCTGGTTCTATTCTTGTTTTATTGTTGTCTAAGAAGGCAAGCATAACCAGTGATTCAATTAGGACTTAAGTTTTTGGCTTTTGGATAGTTTGGTTGATGGGTGGGGGATAAGGGTCTTTGGTGAAGTGCATGTTTATGTAAATTTGGACAATTTCAATTCTTAAGAACTATGCATGTAAAAAAAGTGCATGCCTTTTACAGCGCTTTTTAAAAAAAGCGCTGTAAAAGGCCCTTTTAAAAATAAAACAATGAGACATTTTACAGCGCTCTTCTTACCAAGCGCTGTAAAAGGCCCTTTTAAAAATTAAATAAAGATACCTTTTACAGCGCTTATATCAAAAAGCGCTGTAAAAGACTCTTGTAATTTAAAAACGCTTACATTTACGAAGTTCACTTAATTCAGATTCGAACCGAGGCCTTCCAAGTGTGACAACGTAGATGGGTATTTAACGTATAAGTATATAACAATTTTTACAATATATGACATTAAATAATTAATGTGTTAATATTTATAATTAATAATATTAATTAATAATTTATGAATTTCAAAAATGTGTTAATATTTATAATTAATGTACCTAATAAAGTAAAAAATAAAGGTTATATTTGTTGTTTGATGGAGACCTTTTACAGCGCTTATTGGGAAAAGCGCTGTAAAAGACTCTTTGAAAAAAAAAATAAAGAGACCTTTTACAGCGCTTATGTGAACAAGCGCTGTAAAAGGCTTTAAAAATAATATTCATCAGATACCTAACATGACTTTCTCTAATAGGATTTTCTTCAAACACCTTGTACGCATCATGGGAATCCCCAAAAACACATTATTAACAAAAACATCAGACCCATTGTTAACAAAAACATCAGACACATTGTTAATAAACCCATTTTTCGCAACATGGCAATGAACCTGAAGATCAAGTTACGATTTAAGAATGAAAGGGAATGTAAAGAGATAAAAAGGGTGTTGAGGTAGAGATTGAAAGAGTAAGCTTTGATGTTTGAGGTGGAGTTTGGTGAAGAGGAAGATATTTTGGTGGTGATCAGTTTCTACTATGTGGGTTTTGCAGAGCTTGTTTAAAAAATAACATAACAAAACACAAAAATAACATAATAAGGCCTTTTACAGCGCTTCTTTGAACAAGCGCTATAAAAGGCTTTTAAAAAAAACATTATATAACATACTAAAACAATGAGGTCTTTTACAGCGCTTGTTGGGATAAGCGCTGTAAAAGAGTCTTTTAAAAATTTAAATAAGGCATTTTACAGCGCTTCTTTGAACAAGCGCTGTAAAAGGCTTTTAAAAAAAACATTATATGACATACTAAAACAATGAGGTCTTTTACAGCACTTGTTGGGATAAGCGCTGTAAAAGAGTCTTTTAAAAATTTAAATAAATACGCCTTTTACAGCGTTTTTATAACAAGCGCTGTAAAAGGCTTAGGCCTTTTAGAGCGCTCTTTGGAAAAGCGTTGTAAAAGGGTTATAAAAAAGCGCTGTAAAAGGGTTATATATATAACAGTAACCTCTTCAGTTTCCTCTTCATTACGTAAACTACACTATCATCTCAACCTTCATCATTCTTCTCTTCTTTTGCAAACCCTATAATCCCGTCCATTACGAACCTTATTTTCACGATCATCTCCTTCATTTCGAACCTTATTTCCATCCAAGATCATTTCGAACCTTATATTTTCATTGAAATACGTAACCCTCATTACGTATTTCTTCAAAACCGTTTTCCTGTGAACTTTATTGCTGTGAAATTTCTCCGTTCGCTCTTTTCTTTGCATTTCATCTTTCTTCGAACCATTATTCAGGTATTGATGTTATTAATTTTTTGTAATCATTAAAATGCATGTTGAGCTTGTTTAAAATATATATACTGATACATGTTAAGCTTGTTTAGAATAATGCATGATGCATGTTGAGCTTGTTGATGTTATACTAAACTGCATGTTGAACTTGTTGTAGTTAAATGGATACAAACAGAGATTTAGAATGTCAAAATGAAGAAGTTGGCACCAGTAAGACTTATGAAAATGAAGTCAAACGTGGTGCAACTATAATGCAAAATGTGATTAAAGCAAGGAGCAATGGCACCAAGTTTGAGGTAATACTATACCATACTCTGTTTGCTGTGTATTTTTTTAGCTTTTTTTAATAGCATGTACTTACTATATGAGTTTATTAGGTTGGATGGAATGAAAGTGGTCAGCCAGTTGACCCCCACAGCGCAATGTTTGTGAGCTACATTGGGGCTGTTGTTCGTTAAAATATTCCAATCAAGATTGACGACTAGAGAGATAAGACATTGAAGGATGCCAAAGATATCATATGGAATGATATTCAAGTAAATTTTTTGATCCAATCTTTTGTCATTTATAAATATTTTCATTTAAATACTTTACTCATAATTTTTTTCATTGTAGACAACTTTTGTCCTTGATGAGGGACGAAAGAATTACGTTTTGAGAGTTGCTGGCAAAATCCATCGGGGATTAAGATCGCATCTCTCAAATTTCTATCTTAAAGATAAAGAAGGAAACACAACATCTGAACCTCCAAAGATATATCGATATTATATATCAAATGATGAATGGAAAGCATTTGTTTCCAAACGTACTGACCCCGCGTTTGTCGTAAGTGATTAATTTATTAGCATTTGTGTGTTTTATTATTCATATTTGTATCGTATTTTAAATTTTTACATAATTGCTATTTTTTTTATATAGAATATTAGTAAGGCAAATCGCGAGAGGGCAAGCAACCCGACGCACCCATACAGAAGATCACGTATGGGATATGCACGTCTAGACAAAAATCTTGTAAGTCAATGTAACATCAATGATGAGGGAATTTGTGTTATAAACTATAGTTTCTAACTAATATTTTGTTTTAACGAATAGCCACAAGAGACCCAATCCGATCAACCGTTGGGTCGTCATATCTTGTGGAAGGAAGCTCGGGTAAATAAGGATGGAGTGGTTGATAACGAAAATGTTCAAAAAGTAATAGAACTTTGTGTAAGTATATTATGACTTTAATATTTTTCAATATTGTATTTATCACTTGAATACTTTTTAATATTGTATTTTAAAAATGCTAATGAACTTAACTATTTTAATGTTACATGTACTTTAGGAGACCATCTCTCAAAGTTCTGAAAATGAAGAGGGCAACAAGGCTAGTTGCAGGGACATTTTGGGCAAAGTTTTTAATGTTCTTGAATATTCCGGTCGAGTTAGGGGGAAGGGATTTGGCGTAACTCCCAAAAGCTTTTTTCCTCAAGAGAAGCGCCAAAAACCTTCCAACGAGGAAGTATTAGAGAAGCTCAGAATCCTATCTGAGCAAGTGGCACAATTGGTGAATACGAACAAAGACAAGCAACTTCCGGATCAGCTCCAAGGTGAAATACAAATGGAGAGTGAAAGCGGGAGTTGCAACATCGGTTTGAAAATTATTCCCGAGGTAGTTAATTACTTACTTGCTTATGTAATTACTTATGCATTAAACAATATTATATATTAACTGTACTTATGTTTTAACTATTGATTTAGGGTGTCACTTCATGTTTTCTATACTTTTCCTCGCCCACTCATCGGAAGGTGGGAAAAGGAAAATTGTACAATACTTTGGGAGAAGTATTGCACAATACTCCGATCCCAAAGGGCCATGTCAAGGTATCGCCTATTGTTGCTTTCGAACCAACTGCACTGTTGCCGATACCGGACAACGACGGAGATATGCATACATTGGGCGAAGCTATTGGTAGTTACGTGGCATGGCCCACGAACCTTGTTGCCCTCATTAAAAGCCCTCCCAGAAACAAATCAGTTACGTCTCCCGATAAGGTTTGTCACATTTATTGCATAAGCTTTGTCAATTTTTTCAGATTCAATAAACTAACATTTAACCTCATTTTTGTAGGTCCAAATAAATAAACCACCCGCACATCCAAAAAAAGGCAGCAAACCTCAAAAATTGGAGGTTAATAGAGCTGTCAAATTACAAAGGCCGGAGGCCAATAAAGCTGCCAAATTTGCAGCAATAAAAAAATTGGATCGTGGCAAATCAGTCGTTGTTGCTGCTGCTCCTAAAATAAGTCAGCCACGCCTTGGTAAATACGGGGCGTGTCTTGACATCCAAATAAAAAAGAACCTGTGCAGCAGCGACGATTCGCGCATGATACACATGAATAAAGAAATATTCGGAGAGGAGTATGAGGAATTGTTCGACAAGGAGCACGTATACGAACTTCTCGAACATAAGGAGCTCAGTGCAACTGTAATGAGCTTGTATATAAGGTAAAAAATACTTTTAATTGCATTTATTGGTAATTAATTAAATGTATTGGTAATTAATCTAGTTTAAAATTTTCATTGAAGGTTTTTGCATGAGAAGGTCGTGTGCCCGAGGAAATTATCGAATAAATACTCATTCTTCTCTCCGCATAAAACGTCCATGTGGAAACTCGATGAAGACAATGTAAAGAAATACATTGTAAATATGTTTTTAGGAAATATTTCAAAGGATAAATTGTTCTTAGCACCATATAATTCAGGGTACGTAATTTTATCTTTTTTAATTGATGAGAATTTAATTTATTAGTTGTGTATAAACAAAATTGTTTAACCAATTTTTGGTTGTTGTAGGGCACATTGAGTGCTATTTGCAATCAATGCCGTCTCTGAAGTTATATACTATTTGGATCCCTTGCATGACGATTACAACAATCACTCCGAAATCAAGACTTTGTTCGACACGTAAGTAATATTCATTTATTTTTGTTACACGTATATATAAATAAGTGTTTGTTCATGCTAAAATAATCACATTTATTCATTTGATAGTGTATTAAAAGTTTTTCGAGCTCAAAGAGGTGCGGTAGTGTCGAAGCAAAAGTCTAATAATATTACATGGATCCCAATAAAGTGCCCTCGTCAAACAAACAACATCGATTGTGGGTACTACGTATTGAGATTCATGAAGGAGATTGTTGACAAGAATAAAACTATTATCCCAGAAACGGTACGGTATTTTGATTATATGATTTTCATATATAAATTATCTATATATTTGATACTAACTTAATATAACATGTTCAATTTTTATATTGCAGTACTTTGAAAATTCCAGTCCATCATATTCTGAGCAAGATCTGATGGAATTAAAGGAGGAATGGTGTGAGTATGTGCTTGAAATGAAAATTATTTGATTTTCTGGGAAATAGCATGCTGTTGGGCAAGGGATCTGAATATTATATGGTGCATAGTTATTATATGTATATGATCATAGGACAGTATATAAACATGCATATGAATATGTTGTAAATTAGGTTCAATGTATATTTAATTACTTATGTTGTAAATTATTGTGTTACAGGATAATATATATATGTATCATATTGTGTGAACTGATTATGTTTTAACTGATTATGGGCTCTGGTTCTGGTTCTGGTTGTGTTACTGATTATGTTTCTGTTTTAACATGCACATGAATATGTTCTAAATTACTGATTCTGGATGTGTTGTTTTGTGTGAACTGGTTCAAACTAATTTTGGATAAAAAGATAAAAGACAGCGCTTTATAAAAAAAGTGCCATAAAAAACTAAAAAACGCTTTTAAAATATATACAGGGTTAAAAAAAAAAAAAAAAAAAAAATAACACCTTTTACAGCGCTTGTTATAAAAAGCGCTGTAAAAGGCATACCAAATATGAATTATGGGTATGCCTTTTACAGCGTTTGTTAGAAAAAAGCGCTATAAAAGGTATCCCAAATATATGAAATATGGGTATGCCTTTTACAGCGCTTGTTACAAAAAAGCGCTGTAAAAGGTACCCCAAATATATGAAATATGGGTATGTCTTTTACAGCGCTTGTTACAAAAAAGCGCTGTAAAAGGTACCCCAAATATATGAAATATGGGTAAGCCTTTTACAGCGCTTTTTTGTAACAAGCGCTGTAAAAGGTGCATAATAAGCGCGCGTTATAAAAGGTGCCTTTAAGAGCGCTTTTTTAAAAGCGCTGTTGTATCTTTTACAGCGCTCGAATCCACAGCGCTTTTTTTTTTTGAAAAAGCGCTGTAGAAGGCTTAAAAAAAGCGCTGTAAAATGCAATTTTTAGCGTAGTGTGTTTTTTTTGGATGATTGTACTAAAGGAATAGACTTTAAAAATGTTTATAAATTTATAGTTGTGAATAAAACCAATATTTATTTAAATTTTTACAGTCATATTTTTATTAATATATTATAATTATATATTTAGAAAGAATAATGAATACAATTTTTTTTATAAATAATTATATATATATATATATATATATATATATATAATTTTTTAATACAAATTTTCGTAATATATCTAAACCTTATCGTATCGAACCACGCGCCTATAATACATATCTGGAGCTCATAGCTTAACAAATAGGCAATTTTATTCATATATCTTCCACGCCATCACCTCACTGTTAGTTACAAACTAAATGACATTGCTTTTGTCAATTATTTACGGTATTAAAAATAGATAAAATAATTTGAACCGAAAAGAAAACTTGTATGATATATTATATAGACTAAACAATACTCGTCATCCTTTCCCATATATTTAATATTTAATATATTTAGTTATTTATATTTTATTTTAATTTTAAGTGATAATTTAATTTTTTATATTTTAAATATCAACAATATAATCATATTTTTTTTGCAAAAATTTAAAAAATTATCAAAATTTTCAAATAAAACCCATAAAATTAATTATATTATTCAATATAATACAAATTTTATTAAATTTGTGACTCAAATATTTAAATAAATTCATATTTTTATTTCTAACAACATCAAATAAATAATAAAAATCAGAGTTTATTTAAATATTTAAGTTATGAATTTGATAAAATTTGTATTATATTAAGAATCATAATTAATTTATATGTTGTTTTGTTTGAAACTTTTTATCAATTTTTATAAAAAAAATAACATTATTAATATTTTAAAATATAAAAATTAAATTATCACTTGAAATTAAAATAAAGAATCAAATAAAAAAAAATTAAAACTGAAAATTAAGTTAAAGCATCAAGAGTGTTATTTAATCTACTAGACAATGAGTTAAGTATCTAAATGTATCGAGACATCGGGCAGCCTGTTCGTAATTGATGGCTAATTAGTATTCAAATTACGAAAGGTTTGAATACTGCAAGGCTATTTAATGTCAAATATGTCGAAAGGGATTGACTTTTTTCTCAATTATGTCCAAATTAAAAGATGGTAATGGACAGTTCCAACTGCCCTCAATTATGATTGAAGCTATTTTCATCGTAACAAAATGATTTAAGCTATTTTCATCAACAAAATGATTTAAGCTATTTTCAAACTTCGATTTCCCTTTAACGAAAAGTATCTAGATCTTCAACAAGAGCTACAGAGCCGTTGAATTTCAGATGAGTTAATTAATCTAGTATTTTGATTTAACGTCTTTTTGGCTGTTGTGAAGTATAATATTTTGCATATATTCAAATATTTATAATCTTAAATCACACCTTACGAGATGATGAAGTATATAAATCAATTTAATTTAAAATCAGTTAAAAGATTACACCGAATAATCTAAAAACTCATAGAAAGCCAAGAAGACTTATAGATGATATATCAAAATTTTACTCTAGTTAACTTTACCTGCCTTCATGGTGTGGAGATAGGATCTTAATTGCATGTCTTGAAAGTGCACCCGTTTATTAATCTCAATTGATGATTTGAGGTGAAACAATTTAATTATATAGTAATAAAATTAATTGTATATAAATAATTTCAATTATTTATTTTTTATTGAGAGAGTAGCTATCGTATCAAATTTAATTTCTTAAAATTGATCATCCTTCTATGCGGTAGAAAATTGTTTCAAAATTTTCGGTATAAAAAGTAAACAATTAGATCATTGACAATAATTATAAATAGACAATCAAATTTTTGAAAAACTTGTTCATATAATGCGTATTAAGAAATAAATTGTCTATTTTTAATTATTATTAAATATCTAATTATCTTTTTTTTTATAGAAATTACGTATGAGATAATCAAGTTAATGAATCTTCAAATAAATTAAAAAATAAGATAAAATAAAAATAAATAAAAAAACTAATTTTCTATTTGTAATTCACCTAAAAACTAATTTGAATTGGATTATATTAAAAAAAAAACTAAAAAAATATTTTTATTTTTCCACTACGCCAAAAATGATATTTAACAGCGCCCCTTTTACAGCGCTTGCTAAACACAAGCGCTGTTGTAAATGTATTTGAAAAATAACGGAGCCTTTTACAGCGCTTTTATTCACAAGCGCTGTAAAACAAGCGCTGTTGTAGGTCATATAACGTTTGCGCATAATGTTATAAGGCTTTTACAGCGCTTTTTAAAAAAGCGCTGTAAAATGAAGCGCTTTCGCGTATGCTTTTACAGCGCTTTTTTCACAAGCGCTGTAAAAGGCATGCGCTTTAAAATAATTGGACCACCTTTTACAGCGCTTTTTTCACAAGCGCTATAAAATACAAGCGCTTTCATTGAATTTAACTACCTATTACAGCGCTTTTATTGACAAGCGCTGTAAAAGACATAAATTTCAAATAATTATATACGTTGGGAACCCTCATATCCTCTACATCTTTCATCACCTCTACTCTGGGAACCCTCATACCCTCATATCCATTACGTGTTGTGCCGCCATCTACCTATTACGTGTTGTCTCAGGTATTTTTTTTTTTAACTAGATTTTTTTTATCAAATTAAAAATTCATACCACTTGATTTGTGTTAAATCTCTTCAACTAGTCAAAAACTCATACCACATGATCTGTTCTGTTTTTAAAATAATTGATTGATATTGGTTTCTTTTTGAAACTTGTTGATATGTTTTGAAAGCTTATTAGTTTTGTAACTGCATTTATATAGGTGGTATAATATGGATAGGAAATGGATGTCAGCCAATCGATTGTCAAAAGAGTATGAAATTGGAGTGAAGGAGTTTGTTGAGTTTGCAGTGAAGAATGCAAAAGATCCAAATAGAGTAGTTTGTCCTTGTTTAAAATGTTGTTTTGGAAAACGTGTTAGAGAAGATGAATTAGAAGGACAGCTAGTATGTAATGGAATTGATCAAAGCTACACATGTTGGATAAGACATGGTGAGAAAAAAAAAGGAAACATTAATTTTGAGAATAGTTCGACATATGCTTCAACTGACTTCGATACAGATACATATGAGCCGGATCGAGTTGATGAGATCGCAAAAGCAGTTGAAGAAGATCTTCGAGATTGTCCTAAAATGTTTGAAAGTTTGTTGAGTGATGCAGAGAAAGAATTATATAATGGTTGTACTAAATTCACAAGACTGTCGGCGATATTAAAGTTGTACAACCTAAAAGCGAGTAATGGATGGTCTGATAAAAGCTTTACAGAATTATTAACACTCATAAAAGATATGTTGCCAGATGATAATGAACTTCCCAGTCGAATCTACGAGGCTAAAAGGATTTTGTGTTCTATTGGCATGAGTTACGAAAGGATTCATGCGTGTCCTAATGATTGCATTTTATTTCGAAATGAATATGAACTACTTAAGGCGTGTCCGAAATGCAATGTCTCTCGATATAAGAAGAAAGAATCTACTCCAGCAAAAGTCGTGTGGTATTTTCCTATAATACCAAGATTTAGGCGCATGTATCGCAGTGAAGAAGATTCAAAACACTTGACATGGCATGCAGATGAAAGAATTAGAGATGGAATGTTTCGACACCCTGCAGATTCCCCACAATGGGCAAAAATTGATCACGAGTATCCTGAATTCGGGATAGAGTCAAGAAATCTAAGACTTGCACTTTCTACTGATGGAATGAATCCACATGGTCTTCAAAGCATCTCACACAGTACGTGGCCTGTGATTTTGGTAATATAAAACCTACCTCCATGGTTATGTATGAAGCGTAAGTTTATGATGTTGTCTCTGTTAATTTCTGGACCCAAACAACCGGGGAATGATATCGACGTATACTTGAATCCTCTAATAGAAGATTTAAAACGTATGTGGGAGACAGGTGTGGAAGTTTATGATGGGTATAAGAAAGAATATTTCAATTTGAGGGCTATGTTGTTCGGCACAATTAATGACTTTCCAGCATATGGTAATTTATCAGGATATAGCATTAAAGGTCAATGTGCATGTCCTGTATGTGAAGAGAGTACAAATTGGATGCGGTTGAAACATTGTAAGAAGAATGTGTTTCTTGGACATCGTAGATTTTTACCTTATAGTCATCAGTATCGTAGGTGGAGAAATGCATTTAATGGAAAATCAGAGGAAGGTAAAGCTCCTTTACCACCGACTGGATATCAAATACTTGAAAAAGTACAAGGTTTGACCAATAAATTTGGCAAACCTTTTGCGGGAGAGCTGGTCAAAACTGGGTGGAAGAAAAAGTCAATTTTCTTTGAATTACCATATTGGAAGTCATTGTATATAAGACATTTCCTCGATGTGATGCATATTGAAAAAAATGTATTTGATAGTGTTATTGGTACGTTACTCAATGTTCCAGGAAAGTCTAAAGACGGCATCAACGCAAGATTGGACTTGGTCGATATGGGAATAAGAAATGAATTGGCTCCAGTAAAGAAAGGAAATCACACATATCTACCTCCAGCCGCTCATACTCTATCTAGAAAGGAAAAAATTGTTTTATGTAAATTTCTACATGAAGTTAAAGTTCCAGAAGGATACTCTTCGAACATTAGAAATTTGGTTTGTATGAAAGACCTCAAGTTAAAAGGTTTGAAGACTCATGATTGTCATATTCTAATGGAGCATTTGCTACCAATAGGTATTCGTTCCATTTTACCTGAAAAAGTTCGACTAGCATTAACTAGATTATGTTTCTTCTTCAGGGAAATTTGTAGTAAAGTGATCGACCCTCAGAAATTACCGACATTGCAGAGGGAAATTGTTGTTACTTTGTGTGAGCTTGAAATGTATTTCCCACCATCGTTTTTTGATATAATGGTTCACCTTACTGTTCATCTGGTTAAGGAGACACAACTTTGTGGGCCAGCTTATATGAGATGGATGTATCCGATAGAACGATATATGAAAATATTAAAAGGGTACGTAAAAAGTAGAAGTCGACCAGAAGGTTGTATTGCTGAACGATACATTGTTGAAGAGGCTGCTGAATTTTGTACTGAATATCTGTCCAATGTTGAATCCATAGGGCTTCCCATGTCTCGTCATTCGGGAAGACTATCAGGAGAAGGGATAATTGGAATGAGACTACTGACTATATCAAGGACAGAATTGGAGCAGGCACAATTGTATGTTCTGCACAATGATGATGAGGTTCAACCTTATGTTACAATACACATGGATCAGTTTTCTCGTTTGAACATGAATAGGAATCAAAATTGGATAACTCGAGAGCACAATCGAAGTTTTATACCATGGTTAAAAAATCACATAAAGTCAAAATTTGACATAGACCCCGGATCAATTTCACAGAGATTGAGGTGGCTAGCAAATGGTCCGAGCTTACATGTCTTTTCTTACACTGGTTATGTTATTAACGGCTACACATTTTATACCAAAGAACAAGATGATCAGACCACTATGCAAAATAGTGGAGTCACTCTCGTAGCTGAAGCGATGCATGTCTCAAGTGCAAAAGACAAAAACCCAATATGCAAATCTATCATATTTTGGGGTTATCGAGCGCATATGGGAGTTAGACTACACAATGTTTCGTGTTCCCATATTTGGTTGCAAGTGGGTCGATAATAATAATGGCGTTCGAATTGATGAGTCAGGATTCTTGCTTGTTGATTTTAATAGGGTGGGATACAAAGACGAGCCTTTTATTTTAGCGTCGCAAGCTCAACAAGTGTTTTATGTCACCGATCCTTCTGATGATAAATGGTATGTTGTCCTATCGACCAATAAAATAAGTGATGATAACAACAATGATGAAGATGTTGGTAATGATCTTTTATTTGCAACATCACAACAACCACATGAAATTGATTCAACTGATGATGGTTTATATCTTAGAGATGATCATGATGAGGGAATTTGGATTAATCCATCGTTTCGTATTGTAAATGGACAAACAAATGTGAATCCCACCAGGAAAAGAAGAAGGGCATCTTAATGTACATGTTTAATTGTTTTATATAAGCCATGCATGTAATCTGAATTATTGTTGTAATCTGAATTATTGTTCTATTCTGAATTATTGTTCTATTCTGGTTTTATTTGTAATCTAAATTTTTGTTCTATTCTGGTTTTATTATTGTAATCTGAATTATTATTCTATTCTGGTTCTATTATGGTTTTATTGAATTATTGTGGTATTATATAATCTGAATTATTCTGGTTCTATTCTTGTTTTATTGTTGTCTAAGAAGGCAAGCATAACCAGTGATTATTGCATGTTTATGTAAATTTGGACAATTACAATTCTTAAGAACTATGCATGTAAAAAAAAGTGCATGTCTTTTACAGCGCTTTTTAAAAAAAGCGCTGTAAAAGGCCCTTTTAAAAATTAAACAATGAGACATTTTACAGCGCTTTTTTCAAAAAGCGCTGTAAAAGACTTTAAAAATAATAATGAAAAGATAACTAACATGACTTTCTCTAACAGGATTTTCTTCAAACACCTTTTACCCATCATGGGAATCCCCAAAAACACATTGTTAACAAAAACATCAAATCCATTGTTAACAAAAACATCAGACACATTGTTAACAAACCCATTTTTCGCAACATGGCAATGAACCTGAAGATCAAGTTACGATTTAAGAATGAAAGGGAATGTAAAGAGATAACAAGGACTTTGATGTTTGGTGAAGATTGAAAGAGTTAGCTTTGATGTTTGCGAAGAAGATGCATAAAAGGACTTTGATGTTTGGTGAAGAGGAAGATATTTTGGTGGGACTATGTGGGTTTTGCAAAGCTTGTTTAAAAAATAACATAACAAAACACAAAAATAACATAATAAGGCCTTTTACAGCGCTTGTTGGGATAAGCGCTGTAAAAGAGTCTTTTAAAAATTTAAATAAGGCCTTTTACAGCGCTTCTTTGAACAAGCGCTGTAAAAGGCTATTAAAAAAACATTATATAACATACTAAAACAATGAGGCCTTTTACAGCGCTTGTTTGTAAAAGCGCTGTAAAAGAGTCTTTTAAAAATTTAAATAAGGCCTTTGACAGCGCTTCTTTGAACAAGCGCTGTAAAAGGCTATTAAAAAAACATTATATAACATACTAAAACAATGAGGCCTTTTACAACGCTTGTTTGTAAAAGCGCTGTAAAAGAGTCTTTTTAAAAATTTAAATAAATACGCCTTTTACAGCGCTTTTCCAAAGAGCGCTATAAAAGGCTAAGCCTTTTACAGCGCTTGTTATAAAAGCGCTGTAAAAGGGTTATAAAAAAGCGCTGTAAAAGGGTTATATATATAACAGTAACCTCTTCAGTTTCCTCTTCATTACGTAATCTACACTATCATCTCAACCTTCATCGTTCTTCTCTTCTTTTGCAAACCCTATAATCTCGTTCATTACGAACCTTATTTCCACGATCATCGCCTTCATTTCGAACCTTATTTCAATCCAAGATCATTTCGAACCTTATATTTTCATTGAAATACGTAACCCTCATTACGTATTTCTTCAAAACCGTTTTTCTGTGACATTTATTGCTGTGAAATTTCTCCGTTCGCTCTTTTCATTGCATTTCATCCTTCTTCGAACCATTATTCAGGTATTGATGTTATTTATTTTTTGTAATCATTAAAATGCATGTTGAGCTTGTTTAAAATATATATACTGATACATGTTGAGCTTGTTTAAAATAATGCATGATGCATGTTGAGCTTGTTGAAGTTATACTAAACTGCATGTTGAACTTGTTGTAGTTAAATGGATACAAACAGAGATTTAGAATGTCAAAATGAAGAAGTTGGCACCAGTAGGACTTATGAAAATGAAGTCAAACGTGGTGCAACTATCATGCAGAAAGTCATTAAAGCTAGGAGCAATGGGACCAAGTTTGAGGTAATACTATACTATACTCTGTTTGCTGTGTATTTTTTTAGGTTTTTTTAATAGCATGTACTTACTATATGAGTTTATTAGGTGGGATGGAATGAAAGTGGTCAGCCAGTTGACCCACACAGCGCAATGTTTGTGAGCTACATTGGGGCTGTTGTGCGTCAAAATATTCCAATAACAATTGACGACTGGAGAGAAAAGGCATTGAAGGATGCCAAAGATATCATCTGGAATGATATTCAAGTAAATTTTTTGATCCAATCTTTTGTCATTTATAAATATTTTCATTGAAATACTTTACTTATAATTTTTTTCATTGCAGGCATCTTTTGTCCTTGATGAAGGACGAAAGAATTATGTATTGAGAGTTGCTGGCAAAATCCATCGTGGATTTAGATCGCATCTCTCAAACTTCTATCTTAAAGATAAAGAAGGAAACACAACAGCTGAACCTCCAAAGATATATCGACATTATATATCAAATGAGGAATGGAAAGCGTTTGTTTCCAAACGTACGGACCCCGCGTTTGTCGTAAGTGATTAATTTATTAGCATTTGTGTGTTTTATTATTTATATTCGCATCGTATTTTAAATTTTTACATAATTGCTATTTTTTTATATAGAACATAAGTAAGGCAAATCGCGAAAGGGCAAGAAACCCGACGCACCCATACAGAAAATCACGTATGGGATATGCACGCCTTGATCAAGGGCTTGTAAGTAATTAAACATCACTTTTATATAATGAATGAATTTGTATTATAAACTATAGTTTCTAACTAATATTTTGTTTTATCGAATAGCGATAAGAGACCCAAACTAATCAACCGTTGGGTCGTCACATCTTGTGGAAGGAAGCTAGGGTAAATAAAGATGGAGTGGTTGATAACCAAAATGTTCAAAAAGTAATAGAACTTTGTGTAAGTATATTATGACTTTAATATTTTTTCAATATTGTATTTATCACTTGAATACTTTTTAATATTGTATTTTAAAAATGATAATGAACTTAACTATTTTAATGTTACATGTATTTTAGGAGACCATCTCTCAAAGTTCTGAATGTGAAGAGGGCAACAAGGATAGTTGCCGGGATATTTTGGGCAAAGTTTTTAATGTTCCTGAATATTCCGGCCGAGTTAGGGGGAAGGGATTTGGCGTAACTCCCAGAAGCTTTTTTCCTCAAGAGAAGCGCCAAAAACCTTCCAACGAGGAAGTATTAGAGAAGCTCAGAATCCTATCTGAGCAAGTGGCACAATTGGTGAATACAAACAAAGACAAGCAACTTCCGGTTCAGCTCCAAGGTGAACTACAAATGGAGAGTGAAAGCGGGAGTTGCAACGTCGGTTTGAAAAATATTCCCGAGGTAATTAATTACTTACTTGCTTATGTAATTACTTATGCCTTAAACAATATTATATATTAACTGTACTTATGTTTTAACTATTGATTTAGGGTGTCACTTCGTGTTTTCTATACTTGTCCTCGCCCACTCATCGGAAGGTGGGAAAAGCAAAATTGTACAATACTTTGGGAGAAGTATTGCACAACACTCCGATCCCAAAGGGCCATGTCAAGGTATCGCCTACTGTTGCTTTCGAACCAACTGCACCGTTGCCGATACCGGACAACGACGGAGATATGCAGTCATTGGGCGAAGCTATCGGTAGTTACGTGGCATGGCCCACTAACCTTGTTGCCCTCATTAAGAGCCCTCCCAGAAACAAATCAGTGACGTCTCCCGATAAGGTTTGTCACATTTATTGCATAAGCTTTGTTAATTTTTTCAGATTCAATAAACTAACATTTAACCTCATTTTTGTAGGTCCAAATAAATAAACCACCCGTACATCCAAAAAAAAGCAGCAAACCTCAAAAATTGGAGGTTAATAGAGCTGCCAATAAAGCTGCCAAATTTGCAGCAATAAAAAAATTGGATCGTGGCAAATCAGTCGCTGCTGCTGCTCCTCCTAAAATAAGTCAGCCACGCCTTGGTAAATACGGGGCGTGTCTTGACATTGCTGTAAAAAAGAACCTATGCAGCAGCGACGATTGCCGCATGATACATATGAATAAAGAAATATTCGGAGAGGAGTATGAGGAATTATTCGACAAGGAGCCCGTATACGAGCTTCTCGAACATAAGGAGCTCAGTGCAACTGTAATGAGCTTGTATATAAGGTAAAAAATACTTTTAATTGCATTTATTTGTAATTAATTAAATGTATTGGTAATTAATCTAGTTTAATATTTTCATTGAAGGTTTTTGCATGAGAAGGTCGTGTGCCCTAAGAAATTATCGAATAAATACTCATTCTTCTCTCCGCATAAAACGTCCATGTGGAAACTGGATGAAGATAATGTAAAGAAATACATTGTAAATATGTTTTTAGGAAATATTTCAAAGGATAAATTGTTCTTAGCACCATATAATTCAGGGTACGTAATTTTATCTTTTTTAATTGATGAGAATTTAATTTATTAGTTGTGTATAGACCAAATTGTGTAACCAATTTTTTGTTGTTGTAGGGCACATTGGGTGCTATTTGCAATCAATGCCGTCTCTGAAGTTGTATACTATTTGGATCCCTTGCATGGCGATTACAACAATCACTCCGAAATCAAGACTTTGTTCGACACGTAAGTAATATTCATTTATTTTTGTTACACATATATATAAATAAGTGTTTGTTCATGCTAAAATAATCACATTTATTCATTTTATAGTGCATTAAAAGTTTTTCGAGCTCAAAGAGGTACGGTAGTGTCGAAGCAAAAGTCTAATAATATTACATGGATCCCAATAAAGTGCCCTCGTCAAACAAACAATATCGACTGTGGGTACTATGTATTGAGATTCATGAAGGAGATTGTTGACAAGAATAAAACTATTATCCCAGAAACGGTACGGTATTTTGATTATATGATTTTCATATATAAATTATCTATATATTTGAAACTAACTTAATATAATATGTTCAATTTTTATATTGCAGTACTTTGAACATTCCAGTCCTTCATATTCTGAGCAAGATCTGATGGAATTAAAGGAGGAATGGTGTGAGTATGTGCTTGAAATGAAAATTATTTGATTTTCTGGGAAATAGCATGCTGCAAGGGACTGAATATTATATGGTGCATAGTTATTATATGTATATGATCATAGGACAATATATAAACTTGCATATAAATATGTTGTAAATTAGATTCAATGTATATTCATACCAAATATGTTGTAAATTAGATTCAATGTATATTCATACCAAATATGTTGTAAATTACTGTGTATCATTGTTCTGGTTCTGGTTCTGGTTGTGTTACTGATTCTGTTTCTGTTTTAACATGCACATGAATATGTTCTAAAATTAGTGATTCTGGATGTGTTGTGTTGTGTGAACTGGTTCAAACTAATTTTGGATAAAAAGATAAAAGACAGCGCTTTATAAAAAAAGTGCCATAAAAAGCTAAAAAACGCTTTTAAAATATATACAGGGTTAAAAAAAAAAAAAATAACACCTTTAACAGTGCTTTTTACAAAAAGCGCTGTAAAAGGCACCCCAAATATGTATTATGGGTATGCCTTTTACAGCGCTTTTTACAAAAAGCGCTGTAAAAGACACCCCAAATATGTATTATGGGTATGCCTTTTACAGCGCTTGTTACAAAAAGCGCTGTAAAAGGCACCCCAAATATGTATTATGGGTATGCCTTTTACAGCGCTTTTTACAAAAAGCGCTGTAAAAGGCACCCCAAATATGTATTATGGGTATGCCTTTTACAGCGCTTGTTACAAAAAAGCGCTGTAAAAGGTACCCAAATATATGAACTGTGGTATGCCTTTTACAGCGCTTGTTGTAACAAGCGCTGTAAAAGGTGCATAATAAGCGCGCGTTATAAATGGTGCCTTTAAGAGCGCTTTTTTGAAAGCGCTGTTGTAGCTTTTAGAGCGCTCGAATCTACAGCGCTTTTTTTTTTTTGAAAAAGCGCTGTAGAAGGCTTAAAAAAAACGCTGTAAAAGCGCTTTTTTGGCGTAGTGTTCTCAAACAATAAATTGGAATTCTCAAAATTTCTTTTAAAAAAAATGAACTAAAAAAAATATTACGTAACTTTATAAAATAAGTCATGATTTATCTATTTCATACAAAGTCAATTACATTGTATATTAAGTACCAAAGTAACGTATGCTTTAGATGGATGACAATATATGCTATCGTATGTCATGCTTTATAGCGTTATATTATTGACCAAACTTTTTTTTGTTGAACAAAACATTTATAGATTCGATGACATCGAGCAAAAGAAATTATGGACCACTTCTTTGTGTATCTATGATAACAGTTTAATTGTTACTTTTCTAAAGTAAGTAATTAGCAAGATTAAAATTCTAAAATCATATCTATATTTGAACATTTTTACAATTATTAATTGAACTGGAGAATATAATTGTTAATTTATTATATATCTTTTTATTTTATTTTGAATCTACTTTTTTAATAAATAATTATCATTTTAATCTTTGAAGGTGTTATATTATTTTGTTGATTCATGACCAATTAAAAATCTAAATTAATTCTCAAATAATCAAAATGATAATTAGTTTAATATCTAAAATTATAACAGAAAAAATATATTTTAATAATAAGTTGTATTTTATAGAGTTTTTATAATAGATAAATTATATCTTTTAAGGACTAATTTAATGTTTAATGATTAAAAGATTAATTTAAATTTATGATTAAGTTGAGAATCAAAATAAATTTTTTATATATTTTAAAAGACTAAAATAATGGTGTATTACTTTTTATCCGTTAGTATTTTTTTTCTTTCTTTTTTTATAGTTTGTTTAATTATTTATTATTTTTGTATATTATTTTGCCCACCGCATATGACTTAACCAACTGAAAGTAACCAGATTTTTTTGACAAAAAACTGAAAGTAACAAGATAGTAAATAAATACTTGGAATTCTTATAATATTGGTTGGGTAGCACTCAACTTTATTTGCACTCCCTCATTTTATAGTTTCTTTTTTAACTACGATTTATTATAAGCTATATCTTTAGAAATAAAATAAAGTAAAATTACATATTTAACTTTTTAAGTTACGTCGAAATTGTGGGAATTTGAATTTCAAAAACTATTTAAAAATCACAATTTATGCCACCGAAGATATTACTGGGTTGAGTTGCGGACTAGGTCGCTCTCTTTAAGACGTTTCACGGCACTGCCCAAATCAAATTGTGCAAGGCAGACTATCAACCACGAAGTCCCCATGATAAAACAACCTAGATCAGTGTATCGGAGTTCTACTGCACTGTAGAAAACCGTCCTAGAATTACACCCTCAATATGACGGTTAAAGCCACTCTCAATATGACGATTAAAGTCACTCTCAATATGACGATTAAAGTCATTCGCAATGTGGTACTACAACCACTCATAACTACGGCATAACGACCGCTCTAAAATCAAAAGGACTACGACATAACGACCGCTCTAAAACACGAAGGGACTACGACATAATAGCCGCTCTAAAAATCGAAGGGACTACGGTATAATAACCGCTCTAAAAACCGAAGGGACTGCGGTATAATAACCGCTCTAAAAACCGAAGGGATTGCGGCATAATAGCCGTTCTAAAAAATCGAAGGGACTACGACATAATAACCGCTCTAAAAACCAAAAAGGACTGCGGTATAATTACCGCTCTAAAAAACCGAAAGGGACAATAAGAAAGGGGAGAAGTGGCTCGAAATTTGGCGAGCAGAATATAAGAGGGAGAAAAGAGAAAGTTGGGAAAAGTATCCAACTTTGGTGTGCTTTTCACAATAGTTTGATGCTCATTATATAGTGATGGAAGTAAACTCATATTTCTTTTCTAAGCAATGTGGGACTTTAGTATGTATAGATTTGAAACTACTCAAAATACTAGAGTTTTCCAATGTGGGATTTCAAAATTATTTATTTCCAATGTGGGACTTAACAAGTTTCTTTCCACTTAAATTTACAATAAAAATTTCTTTCCAATGTGGGACTTCAACAAATTATTAAATTCACACTATAACATACTTTTTTTCCAACAATCCCCCACTTGAATTTAAAAAAAGGTGTCTCTTGACTTGAACCTTTGCATAGTAAGTAAGATTCAGATTCAACGAGAGTGACTCGTAGTCTTGAACTCTATCTCTGACATCAAACCCACACAACCTTTTCATAGGGTGTATTCTCAAAAGCCCGTGCATTAATGATCCTGCACGTGTATCCCAGTATAGTGAACGCTCTAGGAATTCTGACTCTAAATTCCATAGGAAGCGGCCTCACTTCCACATTTACATAGGTGAGTCTATCAAGAGTACTCCTGTAGCTAGGTACTCCCTCCATGTAGAGTATAGATCTCATTAAGAGTTTCTATTACCTCATCCTATCATCGCTTCAGGAATCATGCTTCTCTAATTTATAATAGCATGTTCATCTCATATCACTTCACGACTTGTTATTACCATTGAACCTAATTCTTGGGATCTCTAGTCTTTTAGGTCGGGTTACCGTCATGAGTGACTCTATAGGCATTAGTCTCATCCTTTTGGATGTATTTATGACTTTCTCTGTAGCTAAATCCTTTCGTCAAAGGATTTCCTAAATTCTCATCAGTGCATACATGATCCACTATAACAACTCATTTAGTAAATAACTTTCTAATAATGTTGTGCTTACGACGAATTTGTCATCTCTTATCGTTGTAATAACGATTCTCAATCTTCGCAATAGCCGCAGTACTATTGCAGTGGATCAACACATCTATCATAGGTTTTTCCCACATAGGGGTCTCTACTAGCAAGCATCTCAACCAGCTTGCTTCTTCACTAGTAGTAGCTAGTCCTATCATTTCAGACTCCATAATGGACTGAGCCAATATTGTCTGTTCTTCGATTTCCAAGATACAATACAACTCATTATATTACAATATAGTCATCGATTGCTTTGGAGTCATCTGATAAGACGTTCCAATCAGCAACATTGTATCCTTCAAGGACTATAGGAAATCTTTGATAATGTAATCCGAGACTTAAGGTCCTTTTCAGGTATCTCATGGCTCTTTCCATAGCGTGCCAATGCTCCATACTAGGTCTACTGGTAAACTTATCCCACGACATAGGCAATGTTGGGTCTAGTACAATCAGTGGCATTCCTGAGACTGCCAATGATGCTCGCATATTCAATTTGTCTAACACCTTCACCAGTGTTCTTGAAAAGTTTAACACTTATATCATATGGTGTGCAAGCAGGTTTACAGTCAAAATATTTTTATTTCTTTAGTATTGTTTCAACATAGTGAGACTGATTCAAAGAAATTTCATTTTCTGACCTAGTAATCTTAATTTCAAGGATTACATTCGCTTCTCCGAGGTCTTCCATATCAAAGTTGTTACACAACAATGATTTCAAAATTTTACAGCATGAATGTTTGAATCAAATATGAGTATGTCGTCTACATAGAGACATATGATAGTGCAAATGTCATTTTCAAATTTGTAGTAAATACATTTGTCACTTTCATTCACTTTAAACTCATTCGATTTAATCAAGTTATCAAACTTTTTGTTAGACATATGTTCGTTTTTGATGTTATTGACAAGCATACAATCTGAAATAAACCTAACACTGTCAACTGAGAAAAATTTCAGGAACAACAAATTCAATCCAACATACTCGAGACAATTGCTTGGAACTCAAGGAAGCAACAAAAGCTTGATGATCCATGAGCACATCGATTAGTACAATCGATTCTATAACAGGGTTGAATCGTTTTATAAAGTCTGGGGTTACCCAATCGATGAGCACAATCGATTTGTACATCCTTGGAGAAATCAAATAGGCTATCAATCGATTCTCCAAATCGATTGGTACACCTATTAGAAAATAAATTGTGCAAGTCAGAGAGCTAGTTTGTCACAAATCGATTAGGCAAATCGATTGAGTAAATCACCAAGACTGAACTGATTGTTTACATCGATTAGACAAATTGATTGACATACTTACTGAAATTAAAATGTGCAAGTCAGTAGCACGTTTTGCAGGAAATCGATTTGGCAAATCGATTGGATTGATCCCATCTTTAAGTTTTTGTTATGTCTACATCGATTGACACAATCGATTGTTAATGTCCCAGAGCCAAACCTGTTTACTAAATCGATTAGGCCAATCGATTCACTAAAACAAGTTTCAAAATAACTTAGGTCTGGAACATACACAATCGATTACCACAATCTGCTTATATACATCTGTGTTACAAATGTTGGCATCAATCGACTTGGTAAATCGATTGAATAAACCAACTGATGAAAAGTGCTTCAGACTTAAAGTCCACAATCGATTGGCACAATCGATTGGCACAAAAAGTTTTAGAAACAGAGATGACTGAATGGTTAAATCGATTAAGCACATCGATGGTTTTGATCTCGTTGTTTGAACAAAACACATCAAATCGATTCTGCAAATCGATTTAATTATATACTGTCATCAAAGTCTGAAGAACTACTTAAAATAATCGATTGGGTAAATCGATTAGAATGTTCAGTTTCAAGATTCAAGAAAAACAAGACTCGCGAAATCGATTGGCCAGCCTTATGACTTTAATGAATCGATTGGGTAAATCGATTCATATGTTGTTTTTCCTGAAACTATATAAACTGTTTTACATTCTCTTCTTCAATACATATACATACATAATATCAACAACACAGATACAACAACAATATACACATAACTTTCTGATATCTTTGTTTCTCACTGTGAAATAACTTTGAACATTACTTTTTCAGTCATGAAGATTCATCTTTCATGATCAACAAGGATTGAGAAAGATTGCTGGAGAAACAACTTTAGAGAAGAAGACTGCTGAAGAAATTTTGTGTAATTTCTGTTTTAGATACATCTGTAAATAAATTCTGAAAACAAATAACATTGAGAAATCCAGTCTTAACTGGTGGTTATCTTCTGTGATTGAGAGGTCTCATCAAGAAGAAACTTGACTGTAATCTTGGAAGAGTTTATGGGAGATAAACTCTGGGATTCAGGGAGATAAGAATAGAATAGAAAGAATCGTTTTAGATTGATAGGCGAGGAGCTAGAACATCTGTAAATGGATTCTGAGACATTCTAGTGGAAAGGCCAAGATTGGATTTGATCTTGGGACTGGACGTAGGTCGTTCAACAACGGCTGAACCAGTATAAATCTCTGCGTACCATCTTTCTTACCCTTATCTCTTTTTAATTTCTGCATTGTGTATTTGTTTGATATTGATTGAGTGCTTAAATATCTTTCTGCATATTTTGACATTACATGAAAGATTGTTTCTAGCATGATTGTATGTGAATCAATATCTTGAATAATAAATGTTCCTGGTGCATCTCTCAATATATTCTGTGATCCATATACTTTGTGCATTCATTAGTATTGTAGTTTTGGGACCTTAATTGATGTTGTGTTTAATAAATGTACGATTTGTTAAACTGCTGCGCATATCTCTAAAAATAGGTAATCTTCCGCATACTTTTCATTTAACAGAGGTTACTGGTACCATCAATTTTCATGCCATTTCTTAGGAGCTTGTTTAAGACCATATTGAGATTTATCTAACTTACAGACCTTATTTTCTTGTCCATGAATTACAAAACCTTCAGGTTGTTCCATATAAATTTCTTCTTCCAGATCACCATTTAAAAAAAATTGGTTTAACATCCATTTGGTGTATCACCAGGTTATGAATAGCCGCAAGTGATATAAGCACCCTGATGGATGTTAGTCTTGTGACTGGTGAGAAAGTGTCAAAGAAATCTATATTTTCTCTTTTTCTAAAACATTTGGCTACAAGGCGTGCCTTGTACTTATCAATAGATCCATCGGGTTTTAGTTTCTTTTTCAAAATCCATTTACAACCTATTGGTTTGCAGCCAGGAGACAAGTCTACTAAATGTCAGGTCTTGTTAGAGCTTCTTGCCATAGATCTGCATCCAATGATGACATAGATCTGCATCCAATGATGACATAGATCTGCATCCAATGATGACAGAGCTTCTTTTAAGATTTGCAGGATCCTCTTCTAAATTAAAGACCATATATTCTGGTCCATAATCTTTAGCAACTCTGACTCTCTTACTTCTTCGAGTTTCTGTTTCACCTTGTTTGCTGCTTTCAGTGCTTCTTGTAACAGGAGCGTAAATTGGTTCGCTGCCCCCACTATTTCTCCATTTTATTGGGAATTTATTTTCATATAAGTCAACATCATTTGACTCTATGATCACTTTTGCATTTAGGTCATAAAACCTATACGCTTTGTTCTTTACCGCATACCCAATGAATTATCATTCATAGGCTCTACTGGCGAATTTAATTCGCTTGGGATCGGGGATTCTAACATAAGTCAGACCACCCCATGTTTGAAAATAAGACAAGTTCAATTGTCTTTTCTTCAATATCTCATAAGGAGATGTTTTGTTTTTAGTTTTAAGAACTCTATTCAAAACATAACAAATAAGCAATATATTTTATGCACACCAATTAGATGCAACAATATAGTTAATCATACTAACAACAACTAGTTCAATAAGATTTCCATCTTTCTTTTCAACTTTACCATTGACTTCAAGCAATTATGATGCAGTTGTTTCATGTACAATTCCAGACAATTTATAAAACTTATTTAAACAAACTAGAATCATACTTGGAACCTTTTAATCTTTCTACTAAATTGATTTTCAATTTCAGTTACAAAGATTCTAAACATGTCAAACGTTTCATTTTTATTTTTCATTTCTTGTTAACGTCTTATCAAGTTCACATATATCAAAGTATAATAAATATAAAGACTCAAATTCTCTAACTACAAATTTATGTGAACTCTTTATTATTTTAGCTTGACTAGAAAAATCATGTTTTTTAAAATAATTTAACAATAACTTTGGAATTTAAACCTAAGTTACTTAATTTTGAAATCAAATGTGTTCACATCACATAGTTTAACATGTCAAAAATTAAAATCACACAACATGCAAACAAAAAGATACATTTTAACATTCAAACAAAATGAGACATATTAAATTTCAATATTTAATTTAAATATGCCATGAGTGACGTGCCTTAATAGAAGATCTCATGAGTTAGAGCATCTCATATATCTCTACTAGTGTTGCTAGAACTGTAGTAGTTATACAGATCATCAGCAACTCCATTAAGAATATAATTCTTATCATTATTTCTGATGGGTTAATTCTCCAGCTTTCTTATCCTTTTCTATTTGCTTCAAACTGAAACAGTTTATTGAAACCAGAGGCAACATAACCAAATCCAGTAATCTCTTCGGTTGACATGGCAGAACGAATCCGTCTTAAAATTGTTGGAATTTGAGTTTCAAAAACTATTTAAAAATCACAATTTATGCCACCGAAGATATTATTGGGTTGAGTCGCGGACTAGATCGCTCTTTTTAAGACGTTTCACGGCACTGCCCAAATCAAATTATGCAAGACAGACTATCTACCACGAAGTCCCCATGATAAAACAACTCAGATCACTGTATCAGAGTTCTACTGCACTGTAGAAAACCGTTCTAGAATTACACCCTCAATATGGCGGTTAAAGCCACTCTCAATATGACGATTAAAGTCACTCTCAATATGACGATTAAAGTCATTCGCAATGTGGTACTACAACCACTCATAACTACGACATAACGACCGCTCTAAAAACAAAAAGACTACGGCATAACGACCGCTCTAAAACACGAAGGAACTACGACATAATAGCCGCTATAAAAACCGAAGGGACTGCGGCATAATAGCCGCTCTAAAAAATCGAAGGAACTACAGCATAATAACCGCTCTAAAAACCGAAAAGGACTGCTGTATAATTACCGCTCTAAAAAACCGAAAGGGACATAAAGAAAGGGGAGAAGTGGCTCGAAATTTGGGGAGCAAAATATAAGAGGGAGAAAAGAGAAAGTTGGGAAAAGTATCCAACTTTGGTGTGCTTTTCACAATAGTTTGATGCTCATTATATAGTGATGGAAGTAAACTCATATTTCTTTTCTAAGCAATGTGAGACTTTAGTATGTATAGATTTGAAACTACTCAAAATACTAGAGTTTTCCAAAATTATTTCTTTCCAATGTGGGACTTAACAAGTTTCTTTCCACTTAAATTTACAATAAAAATTTCTTTTCAATGTGGGACTTCAACAAATTATTAAATTCACACTATAACATACTTTTTTTCCAACAGAAATACTATATAGATCTTTTAAATTTTTTTCTTTATTAAGAGCCTATTTGGATACTTTTTGAAAATTGATTTTTAGCTTATAAAAAGCAAAAAATAAAAACTTGTTTGATAAACTATTTTGAAAATACAAATTTGGAAATTGTTTTTGGTTTTTCAATTTTGGCGAGTATAAAAGTAAAACTGTTTTGGTTTTCACTTTTCCTTCTTGCAAAATGCCAAACAGCAAAAAAGACACGGACAATTAAACATTTTCATTAATGGCGCATATGTAACAAATAGCGAACTCACCTGCCTCCCAATAAATGTGATTGGTTGACTTTTACCATCATCCATATGAGTCTTCAAGTTCACTAGTTGATTTTTATTCATATATACTTTATATAGATCCACTTCTCATCTCTTCCTAAAATAACAATTGTTTCATGTTTTCTCAATGTGATAATATTTATTTTTTAAATATGATTAAATTTATATTTTTGGTTCTATAAGTTATATTTTGGTTTTATTTTGATTCTTTAAATTTTTTTTTTTATCTTGATCTATTAAGTTATTGAAGGTAAACATTTTAATCTTTCAAGTTATTTTAATCCTTTTAAGTGATAAACATAAAATATTTTGGTCTTTACATTATAAAAATGATACATGTTGGTCTCTTAAATTCATAGTTGACTATCAATATACGCAATCAGAGCACTGACATATGACCCTTAATTTGAGAGCGCCTCAATTTTTATTTTATAGTATATATCTTTTGAAAAATTACATTGATAACTTAATTTTGTCCATTAAACACTATAAAATTTTATATTTTTACATTAGGTCTAGAATAAATACCCAATTTGTCAATGAGAAGGATTGTAGCCTACTAGAGCCATCGTTGACCACTAATAGTTATAATATTGAATTTTGATGTTATGGTTTTGTATTTTTAGGAGTCAAATTTTTAGATTCGAATCTTCTAAAATATTGAAACGACTTTGCTTCGGTGTTTAACATTTATAATTTAAGCGACCAAAATAAAACGAAAATAATTTGAAGTGATGAAATGTCTACCATATGTAATTTAAAACAAAATAAACTTAAGGAATGAAAGTGAAAATTAAAA
>JBBPBR010000007.1:25726401-25828154 GCA_037974775.1 Cicer pinnatifidum | reverse complement strand
CCAAAAAAAAAAAAAAGGTAGTTTAGAGTTAATT
Organism: Cicer pinnatifidum; assembly: GCA_037974775.1. Classification (NCBI taxonomy): domain Eukaryota; kingdom Viridiplantae; phylum Streptophyta; class Magnoliopsida; order Fabales; family Fabaceae; genus Cicer; species Cicer pinnatifidum. The sequence continues at coordinate 25,828,120 of JBBPBR010000007.1, read as the reverse complement.
TTGGGTTTGAAATCATTTTCTTAAAATATTTTTTCTTTTTCTTTTATCTAAATAAGTTACTTACGTTGAGGCAAAATCCTAAATCAAGTATTTTGAAGATAAACAAACAATTAATTAATCATGATTCTGATTTATGTTGCTTTTTAATTTGTGTTTTGAGTTATTTATTTAAAGATAAATAATCAAATATATTCATACAACAATCAACGATCTCACCAAAAAGTAAATAAAAAAACATCACATCTTACATGAATTGGAGATTGATTATGAGAACATAATGGTTTATCAAGGAACATTCTAGTTTTTATAAAATGATCATTCTGGTTATTCCTTTTACGGGCAAAATTAAAACATAACGTTCTCCATAGTCTAAACCTCGAGTTAAAAGAATATCAAGACTACTCAAAACAATAACCAAACTCTTAACTCAAGCTAAAGACATAAAAAAAAGCAAAACAACCTCCAGATCGATGATTAGATTGATCTCCAAATTAATGAGTTGTGAGCAAGGAAAATAAGGACAATAGGACATTGTTGTTGCACTTTTAGCAGAAAGCTCAACATGCTTCTGAGACAAAGGACTGACACTAAACAACTATTCAATCACTCATCCACATTTTCTATACAACACAAAACCAAGATTGTTTTGGTTTTAAAGAAGAACATTCTAGATCGAACTACACACATGCCTATTAAAGTTCACTCTGGACAAACATTTTGCTCAAGTTAGGTAACGACTATAATAAGCCTTTTTCTAACCTTCTTGTCATCTATAAAAGAAACATCAAGGTGAAGACAATTACAAGAGTTTTTAGTGCAATCATTTCAATACTCAAAGAATCATACTCAAACGATAAAACTCTTCACTAAAGCAAAACTCTAGCCTTATCTTATTATATTCAAAGATCTCTTTATTGAGTTATTGATGATAATCAATATCAAACAAGTGTTGAATTGATTCTGATCCTAAATCCTTTTATCATACACATAATTTGAAACTCAAGTAAATTTCTTAAGATAGTTTGAGTATGTTATAAAAATCTTTTTAGTTATTGAAAGGTAACTTGTAAAAATCTCTTATGGACTGAAAGCTAACTATAAAAATCCTTTCAAGGTTGAAAGGTGAATTTAGTAACTGATCAAGAAAGATAGTGTGAAAGCAAGAATGTTTTTGTGCCAAACATATTAGTTGAAAAACTCACAGATTGTGAGGATAGGATGTAGCCAACCTTGGATGACCCAAGATACATCACTGTGTGGTCTTCTTATCTCTATTTTTGTTTATTTCTCCATCACTAATCACATTTCACATAGACATAATTTTCTTTATTCATATTTAACTCATCCAAAACGTTCTCGACTTTTTGTTTGTAACTAAGGTTGATCTTGAGTTAATTTAAATTAAAATCAGGAATTAACATTTCAAAAATGGATCACAATCCAAACCTTCTTCCTTGTGATTGATATTTCTACTTTAATTGGCATAAGAGTCTGCCTCTAAAATCAAGAACCTGACAAGTGTTAGAAGAAAATATTCAAGAAGCAATGTCAAAAGTCAAGTATTGTTGAAAGAGGATCATTAAATAGACCACTTTATTTTGATGGTATTGGCTACTACTTTTGGAAAGGAAAAATACAATTATTCCTTAAATCACATGATACATAAATGTGGCGCATCATAACATATGGAAACTTTATACTAAGAGTTGATCAAAGTCATCCAACATATTTCAAAAATCTTGAGACACTCGAATCAGAAGAACTCATTGGAACTTTAAGAGCACATGAAATACTATTGCAACATGATGAACTAGCAAAGAAAGGCAATATATTAGCCTTAAAAACTTCACAAAATCTTCAAGAAAGCTCATCCTCACAAGAAGATGAAAAAGAATATTCAGAGGAAATAAAAATTTGCCAAGAAGAAGCTGATGAGGAAGTAGTTTTTCTGACAAGAAAAATTCAAAAAATGATGAGAAGAAGAGATCAGATCAAAAGAAGTTTTCCAAGCAAAAGAGAAAACTCTAAAACATAAACAGATAAAAGTAAATCACATGTTATGGATGCAACAAATTAGGATATTATAAAACTGAATGTCCTTTGAACAAAAAGGCATCAAAGAGATTTCCATTCAAGAAAAAATCCATGATGGTCACTTGAGATGAATCTGAAGAATCAGACACAAAAGATAATGAAGAAGTCAACATGTGCCAAATGGGAAACTTAGAAAATGATGAGGTAACCACTTTTGAAAGTTGTCCTTTATGTGACAAATGGAAAAAGAATTTGATAATCTTTTAAATGACTCAAACTTTCTTGCTAAAAAATATGGTCCATTAAAGGAGCAAGTTTGTAAAGAAAAAGAAGAATAAGAGAAAGCTCAAGCTATGAATGATAAACTCGGAAAATTCATCCAAAGCCTACATGATTCTCATATTAAAATATCTGAAAAACAAAATGAAACTAAGTGTTAAGAACGTTCTAAAACCCAAGAGGAGAATGTTATGCTGGAAACAAAAATTAAGAATCTAAAAAATGATTTTTCGAACTTTATTGAATCCACTAAAACTTTCCAAAAAATTATGAGAGATCAAGTAGGAATATTTGATAAAGCTAAACTTGGTTTTGACAAATCTCAAAAGAAAAAGCTCTATGAAAACTTTTTTGTGCCAAAAAGAAAAGAAGATAAATGCAAATCAAAATATTTTTATTGTAATAAAATTGGATATCTTGATTCCACATGTTTGTACAAAAAAAGGGATGAAAATTTCAAAACAAGACAACCTTCCAAAAAGGAAGAATGTTCTGGTATCATATCAAAACTTTCTCTAAAATAAATAAGTAAATGCTCTTATTCTTCAAAGATTTGGCATGTTGAACCAAACTGCTATCTTAAGAAAAAATGTATTTTAAAAGAAAAATCTAACTCTCAAGAACTCAAGACCAAATGGATATTTAAGCATTTTCTTAATATCAAATGCATGTTGGTTTTCAACATGTCAAGAAAAATCCATGATACTCAGACATTGGTTGCTCGAAACATATGACAGAAGATAAACAATGATTTCTCTTCTTTGTCAAGAAGGATGGAGGATCTGCAACTTTTGAAAATAATGATCAGGCAAAGTTCAAAGGTAAAGGTATTTTAGGTAAATAAAACTATGCAAAAATAGCTGATGTTCAATATGTTGAAGGTTTAAAACATAATCTATTAAGTATTAGTCAATTGTGTGACAATTGTTTTGAAGTTATTTTTAAACCAAACATATGTGAAGTCAAACAAGCATCATTTGGAAAAATTCTTTTCTCTGGGTCAAGAAAGAAAAATCTATATGTCTTATATTTACAAGAATTACCCACTAAATCATGTTTTATGACCATAAAAAAAGATAAGTGGATATCGCGCATGTTGGCATGTAAACAATTTCAAAATTATTTAAACTTGATCTTGTTAGAGGGATACCAAAAATCAATTTTGACGAAGATAAAATATGTGAAACTTGTGCTAAAGAAAAAAAAGTCAAGAATAGTTTTCATCAAAAGGATTTTGTTTCAACTTAAAAACCTCTTGAACTACTTCACATTGACTTATTTGGTCCTATAAAAAACTACCAGCTTAAGAGGAATGAAATATAACTTTGTTATTGTTGATAATTTTTCACGATACACATGGGTACTTTTCTTAAAACTGAAAGATGATTCATTTGAAGCATTTCAAACCTTTTGTAAAAAGGTTCAGAATGAAAAAAGCTCTAACATAATCTCTTTAAGAAGTGATCATGTAGGATAATTCATAAATGCTTACTATTAAAAAGTTTTTTTTTTTATAAAAATTATATTTCTCATAATATCTCCTGTGCAACAACTCCCAAACAAAATGGAGTTGTTGAAAGAAATAATATAAATTTACGAGAAATGACCAGGACCATATTTTTGGGCTGAAACAGTTAACACTTCTTATTACATTTTAAATCGTGTTCAATAAGAAAAAGTATCAAAAAAACACCTTATGAATTATGGAAGAAAAAAAAGCAAAATATCTCATACTTTCATGTTTTTGGGTTCCACTGCTATATCTTAAATAACAATGAAAATCTAGGAAAATTTGATGCTAAATCACACAAAGCCATCTTCTTAGGATAATTCCCTGATTCCAAGGGTTATCGTATATATAATCTAAGAACAAAAATTGTGGATATAAGTATAACTGTGTTATTTGATGATCTTGATATACAAAAGATAGATGATGAGGAAGAAAAACAATCTAAGCAACAATAGCAAATCCTTCCTCAGAAAAACGAGCTTGATCATCAATCTCTATTTTAAACTCCTCCATAAAGCTAGAAAATTGTAGGAGATCATCTACAAAATCAAATCATTAGAAACACATATGATGGCATTAAGGTTAAGGTTATATACAACAAGAAGGTATTGATTATGATGAAACATTTGCTCGAGGTGTATGGTTAGAATCTATAAGAGTCCTTCTTGCATATGCATCTCATAAGCTCATTAAACTTTTCCAAATGGATGTTAAAAGTGCCTTTTTAAATGGTTTTCTAAATGAACAAGTATATGTTCATCATTCTCCTATATTCTAAGATTAAAAGCAACCAAACCACGTCTTTAAACTTACTAATGCATTATATGGACTAAAACAAGCCCCTAGAGCCTGTTATGAAATACTATGTTCATTTTTAATCAAAAATGGTTTTTCTAGAGGCACGACTGATACTACACTCTTTAGAAAAACTGATAAACCTAATTTATTAATTGTTCAAGTGTATGTTGACGATATCATCTTTGGATCAACAAATGAAAAAATGTTTGAAGAATTTTTGAATCTCTTGCAAAGTGAATTTGAAATGAGCATGATGGGGGTATTAAGATACTTTCTTGGCTTACAAATCAAAAAGTATGAAAATGGAATTTTAGTTTGTCAAGAGAAATATATCAAAGATCTTTTAAAAAACTACAAAATAAAAACAATGACAACTCCTATGCATCTATCTTCAAATTTAAACAAAGATGAACTAGGAAAATTCATCTATGAAAAAATACAGAGAAATGATAGGTTCCTTGTTATATCTAACTGCAAGAAGACCAAACATTGTTTTTGCGGTAAGATTATGTGCTAGATTTCAATATTTACCTAAAGAATCACATCGATCTGCTGTAAAAATAATTTTTCATTATCTTGTTGGAATCTGTGTTGAAAACTAAATATTTTTGTCCTTTTTATAACTCTAGGTGCCTTCATGATCTTTAATTATAAGAAATCATCAGAAATTCACATAAGAAAAATGGTTCAGTGGTAGAAGATGAGCAGATTACGACCATAATGGTCATTATTACCAAGCAGTAATCCTTGCTACATTGAAGTGGCAAGTTTTTGCTTTTTTTTTTCTTCTCTTTTTTTCGTTCAACCATTACGGTCAGACAATAATTTTTTGTGAAACTTGAGTTTCTTTCATTTTTTGATCAGGATGGACTATAACTGCACCACTTGTTTTGCACCAAAAATATTCACTTATTCCTTCACGCAACCCAACAAAACAAAAATGGTAGTAAAATGAAACTAACACCAAATTAAAAATATCAAATTAACTTATGAAGAAAAGCTATAAAAACAGACAAATTATAGCTTATCATGCTTCCATTTTTTTTCTTTCTCCATTTCTCTCAAAAATCCATGGCTCGTACTAAAACATCTGCAATAAAAAACCCAAGCCAAAAACTCCAACACAAATCACCACCTTGATCACCCTCTCCTCCACTACGTCCTACTCCTCTAGAAGTTTCACCCTTTGATAACACCTTCTTTGATTATCTCTCATTCTCTCCTGATCCCAACCCACCTCCCATCTCGCTAGCACCGCTCACCACTGTACTTCCTCTCTCTTCCAATGTACTCTCCCAAACTCATGTCAAGCCCCACCACTTCTCCAGAAAAAATCTCAAAAAATCCAATCAGAAAATCATCCATCTAAACGAAGATCAATGAGAAACATGGCTGGTATTGGCACCTCCAAAAAATCCAAAAGTATGGACACAACCATCTATACCATCTCAAATAATGAATCTAGTTCCCCACCTCTACTCAATTTCCCTACTCCTCTTTCAAAATCACCACCAAAGTCCTAAAAACCCTCAATTTCAACCCTTAAAACCCTTAACTTTGACACCAAAGTCCTCAAAACCCTCCACTTCAGCGTCAAAGTCTATACGTCTTTTCACCACTTCAAAATCACCATCTAAGAAATCAAAATCATTTCCTCAACATACACCAACACCACCACCCTCCACACCGACTATAACTTCACCCACTCTATCATATTTTTAGGCAAAACAAAAAATGAAACAACTCTCCAAACAATTTGCACAAAAAACCAAAAGTGAAAAATGTTTTCCATCTTGACCCGTTCCACCAGAACGTTCTTCGCGCATAACTAAAACCCAACAAAAACCACCTCAAAAAACAAATTCCAAAATCCTTATTCCACCAATTCTCTCAGCCAAATATCAAAAAATATACCAAGGGCTGAAACACCAATTGAGATTGGACGGGTCTTTGTGTTTGATAATTGTAAGACCTGCATTTTTCTTTATTATTAGTAATGTGTGAAATATATTTTTTTTTAATTTTTTTTATAATTTCTAATGTGGTTGTTATTATTATGTTTTTTTTTTCAATTATTATTTATGAAAAGTATGAATGTGTATGATATGATTTATTTAATTTGAATAAATATTTTGGCTAAGTTTTTGAAAAAAAATGCTTATAGTAATAACAATAATAATAGAAAAGAAAGAAGCATGAATTGAGAAACAGGCGTTAAAAAAAATTATATTAATTTGGTTAGTAAATATTCAAGGTCTTAATGGGCTTTGGTTGAAAACAACACGCTTTCCAACTCTAGTGATATAAAAAAACCAACACCTCCCATTCACAATCTGAATACTCATATACAACATATGTGAGAAAGAAAGAAAAAGAAAGAGCTTAAAAGAGAAAACGAAAGAAATTCAAGAAAACCTTTGAAGGAGTTAGTGATTCATCCCCTTAAGTAATAACTCTTTAAATACAATCATATTAACTTTGTGTAACCATTTTTCAATGTTAGTAGAACAAATTCCCTTCTTGATCTTCATGAAAAAAAAAAGATTTTTATGGTAAAATTGTTATTGTTGTTACTGGTCAAAAACTAGGTTTAGTAAACGGCTTTATGATGATGGATAATTTTGAAAATGGTGTTTGATGTTATTATTATTATTATTATTATTATTATTATTATTATTATTATTATTATTATTATTATTATTATTATTATTATTATTATTATTATTATTATTATTATTATTATTATGTTGAAAAATCCTTTTTAGTTTTAAAAGTAAAATTGTGATATGCAATTTATTTTCTTAGAAGTGATTTTGATTTTCTTATAATATTGATATAAAAACCTATTATGATTAGAGAAAACGTTTATCTATGTCAAAAATTAATTTTTATATGGTAAAAGTCGTTATAAAGACTAAATCGTGTTTTAATCAATATAAATCGTTATTGACTACAAACTCAATTTTTATCTTGTTAAAATTTTATATTGTGATAGGTTTAGTGTTGAAGAAATTTTTATAAACCTTATTGATGTTAATTATAATCATTTTGTTTTCTATAAACTTTTTGAAAGTTGTTGTTATATTTATTTCTTTTAGAAGATTAAAGTTATGATTTTTATGAGACAATTGTGTGGAGGTTGTGTTGATTTGTAAAACAACAACAACAACAAACAACAACAACAACAATAATAATAATAATAATATAGTAATAATAGTAATAATAATAATAATAATGTGATTGTTTTAAAAGAATTTGTATAAATTTTAAACTAAACCCAACCTTTATTTGAGTAGGAGTTAGTTGTAATGACAAGCGTATTATAACACCCCGATTTCCAAAGCGAGAGTGTATTTTTTTTTTTTCAAAACAAAATCATAAAACAAAGAAATAATTAAGTTAAATACCTTTGGATAAATATTTAAGTCAATATAATTTATAAGCAGCGGAATAGTTTTTGAAATATGAATCCAAAGTATTTACACAACAAAAAGTGATACATGAAACCCATCAAAATAAGATGTCATACTGACAATATTAGTATAGGTACATTCTTCCAATTTAAAATAAACACAGTCCAAAAGAAAGACATCTAGTCCCTATATGTCAACCTAATCTGATCATTCCACAAAACTATACATCCTGAGTGATCTTCACGCACCCCGCGAGATCCTCCTAACATAGCTCCAATCAGGTATTTCCAACTACATCCCCATCCACAGGGTACGGACCTGTAGGATTGTCCTGGCTTTCATCTGAGGACAAAGCCCAGATTTCCACAATAGTTGTAAAGGGTCACCAACCGAAATTAACAATTAACACACAATATTTAAGTTTTTAAATGCACAAACTAACCTTTCAACTTAGCATGCACCTTCAAAGGGTTTTCCATATGCTAAACATTCATATAATATTTGCCAAGTACAATGATATCAAATAAGGTTTTTAATCAATCAAGTAATGAATCAACTGACCAACCAATGGATGAACCAACTGAGCAATCGATTGTCTGACTCAGAATAAAAGTTTTTACTAAGAAAATTGATTGGGAAATCGATTTCTTAAGGGTTTTTAGTGAAAATTGTATTATGGGTTTAAATCAATCGATTGGGAAATCGATTTTCTTAAGTAGCTGAACCCCTGTAACTTGCCAAATCGATTTCTTAAATAGTTGAGCTGCCAAATCGATTTCTTAAATAGTTGAGCCCCTGTAACTTGCCAAATCGATTGGCAAATCGATTTTATAAATAGTTGAGCCCCTGTAACTTTCCAAATTGATTGGAAAATCGATTTTATAAATGGCTAAGCCCTAGTAACATATCAAATCGATTGGCAAATCAATTTATTCAATATATTTTCAAGATTTCAAGCAAACAGGAAACGTAGTAATCGATTGGCAAATCGATTAAGCTGGTATTATCTTCTCACAGAATCGATTGGGAAATCGATTGTTTCTGAGGTTTTTCTAAAGCTACATAACTGAATCGATCACCATTACGCACAATTCCAAAACATAACACTTAGCACTTATAACACAATCACTACGACATCATGAGCTTCGAAATAGTTTTGCAATCAAACATACAATTACACAATTCCAAAACATCCATACTTGACAATTAAAACACAATCACCATGCCAACTTGAGTTTCGAAATAGTTTTGCAAACAATCGCACTTACACACAATTTCACCACATAACACTTAGCAATTACAACACAATTACCACCACATCTCAGGTTCAAACACTCAACATAACACTTAGCAATTACAACGCAATTACCACGACATCTCAGGTTCAAATACTCAATCATACTCTTGGATCAAGCACGACTCGTGTGCCAAGCACCCTAATGCAATGCGTATATGCCAAAATGCATGGACTCGGAATTCCAAAACAAAACCCTCCTCGAAGGGCCGTACATCATAATCGTACCGCCTATCATAGGCCAAAGTACTAAATTACCGAGGTGCCACCTATCACGGGTCAGCACGATTTTCTAAAAAGCGTAAATTATAAACGTACCACCTATCACGGGTAAGTACTGTTTACCGAGGTGCCACGTATCACGGGTCAGCACGATTTACTAAAAGAAAAAACATAAATCGTAAACGTACCGCCTATCACATGCCAAAGTACTATTTACCGAGGTGCCACCTATCACGGGTCTGCACAATTTACCAAAAATGTGCAGTCTATCGCAGACCTTACACGACACGACAATCCCCGCAAGGATAAGATGAACCAACAAATCACATGGAATCATCACAACATACCACTCAAACACATCAAAATCATTTCCTCAAAATCATACAATAATGAGTTAAATTCATTTTCCCCTAAATAAATACTTCAACCTTAACCAAATTCTTTTCCACACAACCACAAATAAGTCCCTAAATGCAAACTAAAAGTTTGAAAGGAGCCCTTACCTTAACGTTAGCTTAAACGTGCGATTACGGTACCGTGAGTAAATCCGGTAAAATCTTCGCTCGCGACGTCGCTTCCAAAGTTGGTCCCCTAGCACCGTAGCGTGGAGGTGAGCAACTTTCCCTTCTATCCCTTCGCGAAACGAAGCTTAGATCTAGACGAAACGTGAAGGTTTGCGTTTGACGGTTTGAAAATCCCTAACACCGTTTTTCTTCGTTTTGAAATCAACGAGGAAGTATGAAGAAGAGAAATTCCTGTCTTCTCACCCACCAAGCCTTGGGTTCCTATTCTTGAAGCCAAAGAAAGAAAAAGAAATGGAAAAAGAAAGAAGAAGGAAGGGCGATGGGTTTGCGTAGGTGGAAGGCGTGTTAGCTTCCTCTGTTTCTTTTCCGTTCATGTCCTTTTCAACACATATATATATATATATATATATATATAACTTATAACATATATATATATATATATATATATATATATACTTATAATATATATATATATATATATATATATATTTATATTCTATTTAAAACCAAACTCAAAAGAATATCTAACAACTCTTACACACCTCGCTTCATTCACATCTCAATCTAATTTAATAAAAGATCTATTCTCGTCGCAACTCAAATTTTCAGCAACGAGTGATATTTTTACTAAACTGTCCGGAATTATATTCTTCGTAATCTAAATAAATTATTCTTCGACAAATAATTTTAATCCAATTTCCAAAAATATATTTTGACATTTAACCCACTAAATACCAAAAACTGGACTAAAAGTCTAAGAAATTCTACACAAAATATCCTAAAATTATATAATTTAGGATTTAAAATTAAGGGTCTTACATTACTACCGCCCTAAAATTAGTTTCGTCCTCGAAACTTAAAGTACGAGTAACAATCCACACTAGGTTTGTACCCGAATTCAACATACCAGTCACAACTTGTTTCACCCGGCCTTCTCGAAGAAAGTGTTGCCTACCCCTTTTCATAGGGTGCTTAATAACTCTGCACCCATTCATAGTCGGTAAGGCTCGTCCGTTCCATTCAACATGGTTTTGTCTACTATCGACAAGAGATTAAGGATGATCAGTCCCTCAATTTGTCAATAAATAACCAACAACCATGATAGTGGCTTAGACTATCTTAACCGAACTGTAATAGCACATCTTGCAATTGACAACTGAGGTTATCTTAATGTACAAGCAGTCAACAATCTTCTCAAAGTCCATTGAGTTTCCCTTATTTTCCTATAACTTTGATCCTGTCGACAAAGTAAGAGTCACCTTTTCCATTAAGATCCAACTTGAATTTAATTCACAGATCAAGGTCTACATTTGTCTCATGCCTAACACCTCAAATTCACGCTTCACTAGAAAATTTCTTACATACTTCGCAATTATGCACAAACTCGAAAATAATTCTCCTACCTCTACTACCAACATTCATTCTGATACTTCTTAATTTCGCTATGTCCTTCATTTGCAACTTGATGATTATCCTTTCATTATGACAGGTCAACCGCATTGTATTCACTCCATCACTTTTCCATTTATACAAACCTTAAATTTCTACCTCGAACCTTGTTACATCTTCATTATAGTGATTCCAATAAATCAAGGCTTACTAATTCCCACCAAACTTTTCCATTTCATGTTCAATTGTTTCCTATCAAACAAACATTTAACTCCTTTGATTGACGAACACAATAACAATCCCCATGACATGCACTCAAGTAATGTCTTTATATCTTGGCATACCTTTATAATAATAATGTCTGAATTATAGGTGAGATAATTCCTTTCCTGAATCTTTAATTGTCATAAGCTACATCTCTATGTGCTGCTCCAACAATTTCTTGGCACATTTTCCAATATTTGTTTCACTTGCTGGATTCTTATTCCTTCACAACCTTCACCGAGATACAAACTGAAAGAATCCTAACAATCGAACGTCCTAAAGAATTATTTCTCAAACGTTCCCCATAAGCATTTCCTAAGAAATAATTATCTATAACTTCATCCTTATAAATTTTGCAGTAAAATATCTCAAAAACCCACATATCTTTCTTCATCCATCTAGTTACTGAATGATCATTTCAAATCTTCACGCTTGACTTCCCAAGACCAACAACTAAACCATAAATCAGTTGTTACATTTCTTCTTTTTCACTTTCTATCATTGAATAGTATTCTAAAATTTGATCCTCAAAATCTCCAAACACTTCCATTCTTAACATGAATTATTTATCACTTGTCTGCCTCAACTCCTTCGATTTTGAAAGTTTTAAGCATTACTTGGTCCTCCATCTAACCTTGTGGATATTAAATCATCAACTAATAAAATCAACCATCTTAGGGTCCCAAATCAAATCTCAAATAATCCTTCCAACCTATCAAAATATTAACGTCCTCTTAGTAATTTCCGTCCTTTAATAGACTCTCAAAACTTATATTACCGCAATCTCAAGTATTCTCGTACTCGATACTTCAAATTCCACTTAATGGTAACATAGAGTTCAATACATCAAGGCTTAACTCATTATGTTTTTCCGAACATCACTCAAAATTCACGCTTACGTGTCTATAGTTTAATCCAATATCACAATCCATATTTACTATCTCCTAAACAACAAAGAGATTTGTCACTTATCAACAAAATATATATCCTCACTCTTATACTTGTCATGAGATTCATACTTAATAATCCAAGTTGCGAATCTAGTCTAACTCGAATGCTCGACTTTATCCCTCAAGGTATCGACTATTCCTCAAAACGTATTTTATCTAACCAAAGGAGTATTTACTCCTAATGTACAGCGCTCCCTTAACTTCAATACCAGTCTCTTTCATTGACACCTAAGCACCAAATGCTATTCAAAATGGAAGCCTCCTCTTCTCAACAATTCCATGATGTTCACATCTCTTTGACAGTTGTCAAACTTCATCCAGTTTCATCCTGAAATCTACCAGGAAAACATCTAATACTTTTCTTAACAAAAGTCCTCCACTTAGATCTTTACTTGAAATCCCTTATTAGACTAGTGTTAATACATCCATACTCATCATCTTTGAGTTAACACCAAAACATAGCTTCTGTGTCCTTGGAACCATTTCATAAATTCCATGCTTTCATGATTTGCTTCAACTCTGTCTGACAATCCGTCATCTCGAAGATCTTTTCCATTTCTTGAATCCACTAATCAGCTTTTCCTGAGTTCTCATCACCCTTGAACTTTGGAGGATGGTAACGACGAAAATCTTTCAATCCTCTTGACTCAATAGCACATATCTCTCTTTCCCGCTTCTCCAGATCCCGCAGAGTCTTTGCAGTTGTCTGTGCAACGGCAGAAACATCCATGTTATTTGTAGCTTCAACCATTTGATCATCCCCACTAACATTCATTCTTGCAACATCGTTCCTTCTTGGAGGTAGTGTTTCCCCAAAACCAACACAAAGAAGAGTGTTAACGCTACATTGAATAATTCTAAAACTAACTTTCGAATATATCAACACATAATATCTATCCCTGATCTGACAACTCAAACCAATTACCCCGACGCATGATCAGATAACGACTCCCAACTTACAGTTGGCCTACAACCTAAACCAAAGGCTCCACAGCCCCAAAGAAATCCAAACCAAAGCTCTGATACCACAATGTAACACCCCAATTTTCAAAGCGAGAGTGTATTTTTTATTTTCAAAACAAAATCATAAAACAAAGAAATAATTAAGTTAAATACCATTGGATAAATATTTAAGTCAATATAATTTATAAGCAGCGAAATAGTTTTTGAAATATGAATCCAAAGTATTTACACAACAAAAAGTGATACATGGAACCCATCAAAATAAGATGTCATGCTGACAATATTAGTATAGGTACATTCTTCCAATTTAAAATAAACATAGTCCAAAAGAAAGACATCTAGTCCCTATACGTCAACCTAATCTGATCATTCCACAAAACTATACATCATGAGTGATCTTCACGCGCCCCGCGAGATCCTCCTAACATAGCTCCAATCAGGTGTTTCCAACTACATCCCCATCCACAAGGTACGCACCTGTAGAATTGTCCTGGCTTTCATCTGAGGGCAAAACCCAGATTTCTACAATAGTTGTAAAGGGTCACCAACAAAAATTAACAATTAACACATAACATTTAAGTTTTTAAATGCACAAAATAACCTTTCAACTTAGCATGCACCTTAAAAGGGTTTTCCATATGCTAAACGTTCATATAATATTTGCCAAGTACAATGAAATCAAATAAGGTTTTTAATCAATCAAGTAATGAATCAACTAACCAACCAATGGATGAACCAACTGAGCAATCGATTGTCTGACTCAGAATAAAAGTTTTTACTAAGAAAATCGATTGGGAAATCGATTTCTTAAGGGTTTTTAGTGAAAACTATATTCTGAGTTTAAATCAATCGATTGGGGAATCAATTTTCTTAAGTAGCTGAGCCCCTGTAACTTGCCAAATCGATTGGCAAATCGATTTCTTAAATAGCTGAGCCCCTGTAACTTGCCAAATCGATTGGCAAATCGATTTTATAAATAGTTGAGCCCCTGTAACTTTCCAAATCGATTGGCAAATCGATTTTATAAATGGCTAAGCCCCTGTAACATATCAAATCGATTTGTTAAATATATTTTCAAGATTTCAAGCAAACTTGAAACGTAGTAATCGATTGGCAAATCGATTAATCTGGTATTATCTTCTCACAGAATCGATTGGGAAATCGACTTTTTCTGAGGTTTTTCTAAAACTACATAACTGAATCAATCACCATTATACACAAATCCAAAACATAACACTTAGCACTTATAACACAATCACTACGTCATCATGAGCTTCGAAATAGTTTTGCAATCAAAAATAGTATCACACAATTCCAAAACATCCATACTTGACAATTAAAACACAATCACCATGCCAACTTATGTTTCGAAATAGTTTTGCAAACAATCGCACTTAAACACAATTTCACCACATAACACTTAGCAATTACAACGCAATTACCACCACATCTCAGGTTCAAACACTCAACATAACACTTTGCAATTACAACGCAATTACCACGACATCTTAGGTTCAAACACTCAATCATACTCTTGGAGCAAACACGACTCGTGTGCCAAGCACCCTAATGCAATGCGTATATGCCAAAATGCATGGACTCGGAATTCCAAAACAAAACCCTCCTCGAAGGGCCGTAAATCATAATCGTACCGCCTATCACAGGCCAAAGTACTAAATTACCAAGGTGCCACCTATCACGGGTCAGCACGATTTACTAAAAAGCGTAAATCGTAAACGTACCACCTATCACGGGTTAGTACTGTTTACCGAGGTGCCACCTATCACGGGTCAGCACGATTTACTAAAAGAAAAAACGTAAATCGTAAACGTACCGCCTATCACAGGCCAAAGTACTATTTACCGAGGTGCCACATATCACGGGTCTGCACAATTTACCAAAATCGTGCAGTCTATCGCAGACCTTACACGATGCGACAATCCTTGCAAGGATAAGATGAACCAACAAATCACATGGAATCATCTCGTGGCCCATGGACAAGATGAACCAACAAATCACATGGAATCATCTCGTGGCCCATGGATAAGATGAACCAACAAATCACATGGAATCATCTCATGACCCATCCGGTCACCACTATCACAATGGCCCATCCGGTCGCCATGTACTATGAAATGCATGAGCGTACTCTGACTCTATCCACGACAATCGTTAAGTAATGCAGATATTAAAAGATTCCCCATTTTTAATACTCATTTAACTCTAACAATTTTCACGACAATCATTAAGTAAACAAAGATATTAAGAGATTCCCCATTCTTAATACTCATTTACTCTAACGATTTTCACTGCAAACATTAAGTAAACAGAGATATTAAAAGATTCCCCATTTTTAATACTCGTTTAACTCTAATGATTTTCACGACAACATTAAGTAAACAAAGATATTAAGAGATTCCTCATTCTTAATACTCATTTACTCTAACGATTTTCACTGCAAACATTAAGTAAACAAAGATATTAAAAGATTCCCTATTTTTAATACTCGTTTAACTCTAATGATTTTCACGACAACATTAAGTAAACAAAGATATTAAGAGATTCCCCATTCTTAATACTCATTTACTCTAACGATTTTCACTGCAAACATTAAGTAAACAGAGATATTAAAAGATTCCCCATTTTTAATACTCGTTTAACTCTAATGATTTTCACGACAACATTAAGTAAACAAATATATTAAGAGATTCCTCATTCTTAATACTCATTTACTCTAACGATTTTCACTGCAAACATTAAGTAAACAAAGATATTAAAAGATTCCCTATTTTTAATACTCGTTTAACTCTAATGATTTTCACGACAACATTAAGTAAACAAAGATATTAAGAGATTCCCCATTCTTAATACTCATTTACTCTAACGATTTTCACTGCAAACATTAAGTAAACAGAGATATTAAAAGATTCCCCATTTTTAATACTCGTTTAACTCTAATGATTTTCACGACAACATTAAGTAAACATAGATATTAAGAGATTCCCCATTCTTAATACTCGTTTAACTCTAATTGTTTTCAAATTCCAGACAAAACATACTCAAACATAATATCAAATTCAATCCACAGTTCACACCAAATCACATCAATTCATTTTTCACGACAAACATTAAGTAAACAGAGATATTAAAAGATTCCCCATTTTTAATACTCGTTTAACTCTAATAATTTTCAAATTCCACACAAAACATACTCAAACATAATATCAAATTCAATCCACAATTCACACCAAATCACATCAATTCATTTTTCCATAAAATCCAACCAAAACACATCTCAAATTTCATAAGTATCAATCATGAACACGTCAAATACGACGAACACAAATCATCACAACATACCACTCAAACACATCAAAATCATTTCCTCAAAATCATACAATAATGAGTTAAATTCATTTTCCCCCAAATCAATACTTCAACCCTAACCAAATTCTTTTCCACACAACCACAGATAAGTCCCTAAATGCAAACTAAAAGTTTGGAAGGAGCCCTTACCTTAACGTTAGCTTAAACGTGCGATTACGGTACCGCGAGTAAATCCGGTAAAATCTTCGCTCGCGACGTCGCTTCCAAAGTTGGTCCCCTAGCACCGTAGCGTGGAGGTGAGCAACTTTCCCTTCTATCCCTTCACGAAACGAAGCTTAGATCTAGACGAAACGTGAAGGTTTGCGTTTGACGGTTTGAAAATCCCTAACACCGTTTTTCTTCGTTTTCAAATCAACGAGGAAGTATGAAGATGAGAAATCCCTGTCTTCTCACCCACCAAGCCTTGGGTTCCTATTCTTGAAGCCAAAGAAAGAAAAAGAAATGGAAAAAGAAAGAAGAAGGAAGGGCGATGGGTTTGCGTAGGTGGAAGGCGTGTTAGCTTCCTCTGTTTCTTTTCCGTTCATGTCCTTTTCAACATATATATATATATATATATATATATATATATATATATATATATAAAACTTATAACATATATATATATATACTTATAATAATATATATATATATATACATATATACATATATATATATATATATTTATATTCTATTTAAAACCAAACTCAAAAGAATATCTAACAACTCTTACACACCTCGCTTCATTCACATCTCAATCTAATTTAATAAAATATCTATTCTCGTCGCAACTCAATTTTTCAGCAACGAGTGATATTTATACTAAACTGTCTGGAATTATATTCTTCGTAATCTAAATAAATTATTCTTCGACAAATAATTTTAATCCAATTTTCAAAAATATATTTTTGGCATTTAATCCACTAAATACCAAAAACTGGGCTAAAAGTCTAAGAAATTCTACACAAAATATCCTAAAATTGTATAATTTAGGATTTAAAATTAAGGGTCTTACACGTATCACTTCATTTGCTTTCCTACTTGAATTATTTGTGATATAAGTGCATTGTGATCTATGTATTGGTTCTGTTTGTGTGCTATCTTCAAAATATGTGTTATATGAATTATATTTTTATGAGTGATATTATAAGATTAAGCAATTTGCGTTTTTTGATTGGTATTGGGTGATTATTCAAGGTGATAACTTTGTGTCGAAACTAGGTTAGTTTAGGACAATGTTGAATGATTTTGGATGCTTTAGTTGAGTGATTTGTTTGTTACTAACTAAAGGTGATTGCATTTATGCATGCATTGGTGGCATGAACCTAGTCGCGTGTACGTGATGACAATTCCTTGAAAAGACAACGTGATTAAGAAAAATACTCAACTATGGGAAACTAAATATGAAACTCTAAAAAGCATTTGTCTAATGGCGGGACAAGTCCAACGGTGGGACATTGTCCAATGGTGGGACTCTTTGCTCTACAAAGTGGTGATATTCCAGAGTCATGCATTGACATATAGTCTAAGAAATATGATTTGTGCATTTTGGTTGATATGTATATTTGGTGCTTTGTGATTTTAACTGTTAAGTGAAGTATATGATTTATTTATATTTTTTCTATAACTACTATATATGCATGTCTATTTGCTCCATATTTGTTATTTGGAGATGACCCTTACATTTGACAGGACTTCACATATAATGTTAATTGAGAGAGTAACGTCGCAACCAACATAGTAGGAGAAATGTGAGGAAACAACTTGGAGGCTTCAAGATACTTTTGTACTGGTGTTAGACTTCTTGGGAGAGTTTTCTACAAACATCCAAAGTTATGACCAACTATGATTTATTTTGGGATGGTAAAACGTTAAGAGTTTTGACTTTAGGAATTTCTTTGCTTTATGTATTTAATTTACTTTTTTTTTATTATTTCGAATACTCGGATTCATTATTATTGAAAATAGAATTGAAAAAATTATTATTTGGTTTTAAAGTATGAGTATTTAACATAATCTTATAAAAAAACAAATTTGTATTTTTACGTTTATAATTTTGTTAGTTAATGTCTCGAAAAAGTGGGATGTTACAATAATCTTTAGTTTGAACGAACCTCAATCAATAGCACACTGGTGCTCTTGGCTGGTATGAGTTCCTAGAAATATCAGATTCCTACTCTCCAGAGGTCATTCGTGCTTTTTACTATAAAGCCCAAACCTTCCCTGACAAAGCCTTTCTTGTCACACTCTAAAAGGGTTGAAATCAATTTCACATATGTAATTATGGCTCAAATTCTGCATCTACCCACAAAAGGACCAATAATATTTGGAAAAGATTGGTATTCTGCTTTTAACCTTCACAAATATGTAATTTTAAGTGAGCTTTTCATTCCTGGCTCGACCAATTTTGTGTTTGTATATTTGAAACCCCTTCCTAAAATCTTCAACAATATTATTTAACATTCGATTCCTCTCATTGTGGTAGTCAGGAGTATGTCTTTGACAATGATGCCTTGATCATCTATCACCTCCTCATGTTCAAAAGACTGAACATGCCCTACATCATCATTCATAACATGATAATATCCACCAATCGTAACTACAAAAGAAATATTGTTCCTTATAGTGTGGTTCTCATAAAAATCTTCAAATACTTCAATGTTCGTTTTAAAAAGGAACAATTCATCATCAAAATCTCCAAATTCACTTATGAGAATATCTCCTAAATGAAGAAAGATTCATCATTTCCACACACTCTACATGTCCCTCAAGATCAATCTCCTCGTTCTCTTGGTCTCAACAAATGGAAAAACTCTGAAAGGAAAACCTCTTTAAATCCAAATGCTCAAAATATTGAGGGCGAACCTTCCTAAAAAACGTTCTCCTTTAAAGAACAACATTCTACACTCCATCACCAATAAATCTAAATCCACCCCACTTAATATTGCTCATGTTTTTAGTACCCCAACTCTACACTCACTACAACATCCCATTCTTCAAAGTCATATTTGCTCCCCAAAATTTATTTTGAGAGAGCATCTCAAATGTCTCCAACCTTTGTCTCCCCATAGAATACCATATCTTCCTTGTTTGGTATTAACAAGTACCTTGCTTTCCCTTATTTGGACCTTTTTTGATCAATAATTCCTTAGGCACATACAATGTATAGAACTCTCCCTACTATAGGCTTTGCTTTTGCCACCCTTGCATCCTTCTCCACTACTGTTGTTCCCTCCCCAATAGGTGTGGGAATAGGCCAAGCTAGGCCAGGCTTTGAAAGGCCTGAGCCTGGCCTACAAATTATTTTTTAGACCTAAGCCTGGCCTACGGCCTATCATAGACTTTTTTTCGGCTTGACCTGACCTTTTTAAAATTCTGGCTTGGCCTAAAAGCCTATTTAAAAGCCTTATTCACATTAAAATATTTAAATGCTCTACTAATACCACATAATGCTCGCTAGATACCAATATCAATGTATATATCTATATACATTAAACAAAAAATATTTTTTCTAACAAAATAATTTTAAAAAAAAATCTGAAACAAACAACCTTTAAACCCTAAAAAATAATTTTTGATTTTAAATAATAGATTTTTTTCTGAAACAAACGCACCTATTATTACCTCTTAAACAAATATGGAACGATTACCAAGTGATTGACTAATTGAACGACTATCGAATATGGAGCGACTATCAAATATAGATCGTTACTGAATATGGAACGTCTACTGAATATGGAATGATTACTGAGTGATTGTCTAATTGATAGAATTTAAAATAGGAAATAGTGCTATTAATATAATAATAAAAATAATATTAATAAATAATAAAATATATATAGGCCGGCCTATTAGGTCTAATAGGCTTTTTTATAAGCCTGAGTCTGACCTATTTAAATAAATAGGCTTTGAAAATAGACTGAGCCTAGCCTTTTTATTAAATAGGCCAGGCCAGGCCATAAGTAGGCCATGCCATAGGCCCCTGACGGACGGGCTAGCCTATTCCCATCCCTACTCCCTAAGTTAGCCTTATCCAAATTCTCAGCATGTGAATGAAGACCCTCTCCTCGTCCTCCAAAACACACCAAGATAGAGAATGACACCTCAAAGACAAGAAATGATATCCCCAAAATTATTGATATACAAGTTCATCAAGATAGTGAGAACGCAATCTTGTGGGATTGGATGACTACTTAACTTGCTCCCAAACTAGTACTTGAACCGATTCTTCCAAATCTTCCTTCAATCTTTACTAATCTACCAAATCCCTCCATATCTTCATCCTCTTATGGCTTTTCTCCATCTTTATCCTTCTGAACTTGATGTAGGTTCCTCCCATTTTTTTTTGCTATGAGAAAGAGGGAGAAGAAGAAATTTGATTTAGTATTTAAAGAAGGCTCAATTGGTAGTGAGACTGTGTGGAAGCGGTACTTATCCCCTAGGTACCGACTCGAATCCCACAGAAGGCAAAAACTCACTATTTCCACTGGGTGGTTAGGGGAGGTGAGAAGGTCGTGAGGCAGCATCGCTGATAACGGTAATGGTCGAGGTGTTACAAAAGCTCCACATGTTTATGAGGTAAAGTACTAACATTAAAAAACTACTCAATCACTCATCCACATTTTCCATACAACATAGAACCAATAACGTTATGATTTTGAAAAAAGAACATTCTAGATCGAATATCACACATGCCTATTAAAGTTCACTATGGACAAACATTTTACATAAGTTAAGTAACGACTATAATAAGCCTTTTTCTAACATTCTATTCATCTATAAAAAAAACATCAAGGCGAAGACAACTGAAAGAACTTTTAGTGCAATCCATTCAATACTCAAAAAATCATACTCAAGCAACAAAACTCTTCACTCAAGCAAAAATTCAGCATTCTATTATTATATTCTAGGATATCTTTTATTGAGTTATTGCTGATAATCAATCTCAAACAAATATTGAGTAGATTCTAGTCCTAAATTCTTTTATCATACACATCACTTGTAACTCAAGCATGTCTCTTAAGGTAGTTTGAGTATGTTTTACAATCCTTTTAGTTATTAGAAGGTAACTTGTAAAAATGGAATGAAAGGTACCATAAAAATCATTTTAAGGTTGAAAGATGAATTTTAAATTGATCAAGAAAGATAGTGTGAAAGCAAGAACCAAAATATATCATTACGTAATCTTCTTATCTCTATCTTTATTTATTTCTCACTCACTAATCATATATCACCTAAAAATAATTTGATTTATTGATTTTCTAGACTTTTTGTTAGTAATTAAGATTCATCTAGAATTAATTTAAATTAAAATCAAGAATTAATATTTTCAAAAAGGTTCAGAATTCAAACCCCTTCCTTCTAATTCTTGTTTAATTCCTTCCATTCCATGGCGCATTTTTCGATTCCGATGAAAAAACGTTGCGAAAACGCAAGTTAGGGTTGTGAGGAAGTGTGATGCGTTTGTTGATTTGAGGGATTGTCTCTCTGATTCAGTTCTGGTGCGCGAGGTTTTTAGTGAATCTAGGAAGGGGAGATTTGGCGAGTTTTTAGCTGTTAGGGTTCTTGAATTGCTAGCGACTGAAATTGGCTGTGACGTTCTTTTACGACTTTAATTTCAGCTTCAGAAATTATGATTTTTAATGTATTCTATCTATTTGAATGAACATTGGAATTTAGGAAAGAAATAAAAATATTGCTGAACATTAACGGCAGTGAGACAGTAGGCGGCAAGGAGTGAAGAGATAGTTCCTGAGAGTATTAATTTTGGCGGGAGTTTAGTGCAGGATCTTCTTCTCCCATCCAATGGGTAATGGGTAAAAACTTGCCAATTAGAGATTACACAGGAAGAAGACTGTCCAGTTAATAAAACGGCACCGTTCCATCCTCTGATCTCACTCACATATTCAAACTCAGATTCGTTCGTTTCCTCTCTCATATTCAGCCGACAATGGCTTCAAACCCAGATCCAATAACATGTTACTCCCATACTCACCGCATCCTTCTCTTCATAGATCTCGACCCACTCCTCCACAATAACAATCACTTCATAAAAAACATTCTCTCCACTTCCAAAACCTTATTTTCTTTCCCTCCAATTTCATCCTCTCTCTTCGCCTTCAAATTCTTCTTCTCTTCTCTCCCACCTCACCTCTCTTTCTCCAAACTCCACCCTTTCCTCCCAAAACACTATCTCTCCTTCGATCACCCTTCCTCCACTTTCAATCTCCTCTCTAAAACCCTCTCTTCCCTACCTCATTTCCCTTTTCCACATCACTCCAAAGCCTCCCACCTCCTCGATTCCATCACTCAACTCCTCCATGATTACCCTTGGGAACCCGACACCGACTCTGATTCCGACTCCACCTCTCTTCTTGTTCCCCCAAATTTAATTCTCTTGTTTACCCCCTTGTTTAATTCCTTCCATTCCATTGCCGCATTTTTTGATTCCGATGAAAAAACCTTGCGAAACGAGGGTTCTTTTTGTGATAGGTTTTTGGGGTTTTTCGGGAGTGTGAGTCGTAGGTTTGGGTCCAAGGGTGTTCATTGTAGTTGGATTGGTGTTAATAGCAATTGTGTAAGTGAGAATAGTGGTGATGATGACGAGGTTGGAAAGATACGGGGGTTGTTGGATATTGGGGCTAGGAAATTAGGTTGGGGTTTTTGCTCTTTGGATTCAATTTTGCTTGGTTCTGCTCTTGTTCCTTTTGGTTTGATATATCCCAAAATTGGGGTTTCGTGCTTTTCTTTTCGTTGTTGTTCTAGGGAAGTTCAGGTGCAATTGAGTCTTAGGATATTGGATGTTAATGGGAGTCCAATTGAGTATAACTGTTGTGATCTTGAAGTTTTGGATTTAAGAGGTTTTTGTAGAGGGGAGGATGTGAATTTACAAGGTGGTGGTTGTTATGGAAGGAAGGAGAGATTGTGGAATGTGTGTTCAAGTGGAAAGTCGAAATTGCAAGTAACGGTTGTGAGGAAGTGTGATGCGTTTGTTGATTTGAGGGATTGTCTCTCTGATTCAGTTCTGGTCCGCGAGGTTCTTAGTGAATCTAAGAAGGGAGATTCGGGCGAGTTTTTCGCTGATAGGGTTCTTGAATTGCTAGCGACTGAAATTGGCTGTCAGGGGCGGCGAAAATCTGTTCCGGTCTGGGAGATCTTGTTGAGCTTTCTTTATAAAGAAGGTTGCTGGGCTTTGGTTTCCGTTGGCAATGGAAAAAGTGGTGGTTCTTGTGTTGGTATTCTTAGGCCTTTTACTGTTTCTTCAGCTCTTTTATCTGTCTTGGAGGATTCACAATTGCCTATTGATTTTGATGGAGCAAACATGGATTGTTTTATTAAGGCAGGTGTTTGTGAATCAGATCGCAAATTCAACAATAATGCGAATTTGTTGGATACTCAGGTCAAGAGTGCTGTGGGAATGAAGGGTAAGAGGAAAAAGAAGATGACAGATTTAAATACTCTTCGAAACCTCACATGGAGCTCCTTTTGTGATTTGGTATATGATCAATTTGAGATGGATCTGCACGAGGTTTATTATGCGATAGAATGTAACAAGTCGAAGAAGTTGAAGTTTTTGAAATGCTGGATGAAACAGGTGAAAAAATCTAGCTGCTGTGATGTGATTTTGTCAGAAAAACCCAAGCAGGATACGATAATTGTAGAAGAGATTGACAGTAAATTGAATGAGTTACCTCAAATTGGTGAAGAGCCAATCCCACTGGTGGTTGTGTCAGCTGGAATTAACACCGAGGCTGCTACGATACAGGATGATGGTGCGCTTGATTTTAGGTCAGAAACATCGGAAGCGTTTTTTAGTAATCTTTCCAACAGGATCCAACAGGGAATTGAATCTGATGTCATAGACCTTGGAGCTTTGGCAGAGCGACTTGTAAATTCATCTATATACTGGTTACATCAAAAAGTTGATACAGAAACAATTCCTGAGATCCATTCTCCCATGAAAGATAATAATGTTCGTCGTAGCATGGTTGTGTCTGAACTAATAAAACTACTGCTGAAGGAGCCCAAAGAGATAGCTGCAAAGCATAAAAGCAGAAATTCGTCCTCTCAGGCATTTGATGCAGGACCAACTACAATAATCACAGAACATGCTGTTAGATTGTATCCTTTTATCGAGTTTTCCTTAATTTATTCTTATGATGATGCATATTTCTTTTCTAGCTCTAATCACCTGTGAAATTTGGGAACTTTTGTTTCGTGTTTTCCTTAGTGAGAATTAGATATGAACTGCAGATTTTATTTCGAATGGAAATTTTGCAATCAGAGGATGGAGGTGGAATCGAAGATTCATGTAAACATAAGTTTGTCAAACAAATATGCCTTCTTCTAGAGAACATTCAGTGCCACATGGAAGGGGGATTCTTTGGTGATTGGAACCTTGAAAATTATGTCGCAAAGATCATAAAAAGCAGGTAGAAGCTTATATAACTCAATTGAGATGTTTTATATGTTGACTGATGTTTCCTCTGAAATGTTATATTATGGTTTAGCATGAACTATGAGGATTTATAGAACTATTAATTTCTGTTTGGAGTGCAGTCAATAACTCGGTTTATTTTCATTTTACTACTATTATGACAATATATGAAATTTTTGTGGCTTGTTCTTGTTCTGTTATGTTCTAGAGCTTTTGAGTTTCTTTTTGTTTGTTTCTCTTTTTCCATGGAAAGTGAAAATGTTGAACTTTTGTGGATAACTGCATAAAGTGAAGAAAGCATGCACACTTATGATTGTGAAACCCTACAAATTTCAGGTATTCTCACACCCTTGAAGACATTGTTCATAAAATCTACAACAAAATGGACTTGCTTCTGTTTGCAAATGAGGATGAAGACCTGGATTGTTTATTTAACAGTGAGGACAGCAACAGATCATTGAATCTAAAAGTATACAGAGATGAGATGGGTGAAAATGACATCAGTAATGGACCTTTCTCAGCAGAAAACGAGCCTTTTCATTTGCAGAAGAATGTTAGCGAAAAATTCCAAAGAATTATAGAGAGTGATGATGATAAAAAACTAGTTGAAGCTATCGAGAGGAGAGAGAGGGCACACAAATTTTCATACATCAAACGTCGGATGCCTGCTTTGCGAGTTTGGGCCCCAAAACAGAAGGGTATGAAGTCCAAGACAGATCACCTTTGGAAGGTTTCAAAAAGAAAGGACCGGCCAAGGGCATGTTATGACACAGTATGTGAGACGCCAATGACAAAAAACAAACAGTCAAGCCCACAGACAATTGATTCAGATGATAAGAGTTACATGGCTGATGGGAGTCAAATATGTGGTTCAGTTTCTAAAGCATTGTTTCTGGTATAATCTTTGATGTGATTAAACCATACCTGATTTTGACAGACAGAAATTGTATATGCTTACTCAAATCAAGAAAAATTCTGAATACTAGATATGACGTAACATGCTATAGATGTTTCAGATTTTGGTATTCAACCACTAGAATGTTAATGTTTGGACTCTGGAATCAAATTTGTTTTCCAGTATTTACGTACATGTCAGCTGATTCATTACATTAAATAGTAAATGCATCATTTGTTCAATTTGATGCATTTGTTCAATTGAAGTTTGTATTCTAACCGCTACTGAACTCCCTTTTTATTCGTCCTTGCCATCCCATTTATGTAGAATAAGCCACACAAATTGCAAACTACAAATATATTTCCCTTTTATCCAATCTGCAAGTTCAGCCTCTCTTCTCTGCGATTTTTCATCTATTTCCCAATTATCTATTCTTTAATCAATTATCTCTTGATAGGTATTGATGTTCTTAGTAAAATGATTTTTCTGCACACCACAATCATAAGTTCATCATTTAAGCAATCAAAGATTGCTAAATTGCATCAGTCCTATTGTTAAATTAGATTTTCAACCCGAAAAATGATTTACTTCATAAACCTGGGGTCTTGGTACTGATGAAGTGCATGCTTGGTTCTGGGTTGGGGAATCTTATGACCATGGTTTTGAAGGTTGCCAATTAAGTATTTGTGCCTACACAAGTTGATGGTAAAATCTGTGTTTGAAATTTTCAACTATCTTGGGTGAGTTTAAGATACGGACTTCCTGGCACTTTTTTCTTAGATGAAAATATGATTCCCAGCAGTAATAACTGAAATTTGTAAAATAGAAATGAGCAAAGTCTGGTCAGGAGTTGTTTAATCACTCTTGAAATGTATCAACTGTTCCGTGGTTAGTTTCTCTTTCTAAATAAACATACTGCAGATTTGTATATTTGATATTCCTTATTATTTTTTCCTTATATGTTTCTTATTTTTTTAGCCTATAGAACATTAATTTGTTATTTATCTTATCCAACAAAAATTATTGTCCTATATTCTTCACAGGAAGATTTTGTCCAGTAATATGGGGAAATCAGCTTACTTTTGGCTCTTGATGTGTGATTTAATCTGAGAAAAGCATCTTCATAGACATTGTGTTCTTCTAGTTATCCAAATAAAGAATTCTTCATAGATTGTTTTGTTCCATAGGTATTTGACAACGTCATGTTATATCTCAGTTTTGTTTTTGAGCTTTCAATTTCAAGTACAAGCTTTGTGTAGTTTGCTATTTTATGTTGCTTTCTGTTATCATTACTAGATATAATACTGCTTTAGGTTTGAATATTATGTGATGTCAGTCTGTTGGTTAAGTTTGTAAAACATCATTAAGAATTGATTTCCAAAAATAAGGTTAGGTTGATTGTGATAGAAAACTAAACATAGAAATATAAAAGAAATAACATAGTTTTATTGAACAATTTTGGTTACTGCTGCTAGAATTTGGATTACAACCGAAAATCTCTAGTTTACGTAATTCTAAGAAAAAACAAAGACAAATTTAGATATACACTTCATATCTAAAAAACTTTGGAGTTTTGGTCCTTCCTTCCAAGAATTTTGAAGTTTGGTATCTTCCAACTTTAAAATGAGCAATTTATTTTTGAGAATAAAGTAATATTATTCATTGAGACTAAATTAATGGTTGATATTATGCGCACAAACATGACCAACCATTAATGGTTATAATATAAGTAATTGATTTATTTGATTTACCAACTTCTTATTTTCTACTAATATAAATAATATAAATTACCTAATGACTTTTGCTTCTATTTCCTTATTCATTCAATAACTCTCTGATAGCATAACTATTTCCTAATAATAATATAATAATTGCAGTCTATTAATATAAGAACCCTACTTAGAGGTTTAACATATTGTCTTAGACGTGTCTAGAGCACAAAATTCCTCTTTGAAAAGTAATATTTGCTTGGGTGAATAAACACAGATCAAATACAACTTTATTAGAGATTTTGTTCAAAAATGGGTACTAAACGTTCAGTTTGTAGACAGTGAACATCAATGGAGATAGATTTGACTTCATCAACAAAAACTTAAACTTTACCTTCATACCTGATTGATATTGTGCTAACTTCAAAGTAGTTTAGTTTTACATTAGTTTTTTCTTGTAACATGTTATATTTATGTTATTAAAAAAATGAAAAAAACCCTCACTTTCAAGTCTTTTTGTCTGATGACAACCGGGGGAGAAAGATATTTGATAAAGTGGAGAGAAAATGATACTTATACTTAGGGGGACCTCTAAGTTAGGGGGAGTCAAATAAATATATATAAAGAAAAGTTGTTATTAAAATTACAAGTTTTGTCATCATCAAAAAGGGGGAGATTGTTGGAACCAAGTTGGTTTGCATTTAAATATTTTATGAGAACAATATATTTGACTTCAAAGAGTATGAAACAAGATTCATGGTTTTAAAGAAAATCTAAAATAAAATTTAATTCAAATTTATAATTGAAGAAAATCTAAAATAAGATTTAATTCAAAATTATAACTGATGAAAATCTAAAATAAGATTTGATTCAAATTTATAATTGAAAAAATTCTTTGACCAAGTTGAAACGAAAATATGGTCAAGATTTGGAGAAGATTTAATTAAGATTTGCTCAAAATTTGATGAAGATATGAACAAAATCAATATGAAGAATTTACAAACGCAATATGAACAAATTATGAACATAATGAATTAGAAGAATTTGCAACATCAATCTAAACAAAAAAGGAACATAATCAATTTGAAGAATTTCCAGATTTACAGACGCAATATGAACAAAATACAATTCATAATTAAACAAGATCCAAATTGAATCCCTAGTTTTAACTATAAATAGATACTCAAGACTGAAGAAAAAATTTATCAAAAAACAGAAAAGAGTAATCTTAGAGTTCAACAAGAGAAACACTTGTTCAAGTTTTAAATATTTTCTGAGTGTTCTTTTCTTAGAGTATGAGAGTTATTATTATTAGCAACTTCGTTAGAAGCAACTTCGTTAGAAGCAACTACTCAAGTTCCAATATTTTGTATCCAACCTAATAGTGGTTTAGTTCCTTCAATCTGGGGTTGTCAGGTTGTTAGGAGAAGACTTGATTTGTAGGGTCAAGGTGGTTAGTTTCTCAAAAGTCTAGGGTTGTTAGGTTGTTTGGGAAGACCGACTTGGAGGGCCAGGTGTTTTTGTAATTCAAGGTAATTGAATTAGTGGATTAAAGCCTTATGAATGAGGGGACTGGATGTAGCCAAGTTAGCGGTGAACCATGATATATCTATCTGTTAAATTATTTATTCTTTCATTGTTTTCTACCTCTAAATCCGATTGCTTCTTATCCAAGTAATTCATAACAACCAATCAACCTTCATCAAATTAGCCAAAATTTGTCAACTTTATCAAACACAATTCAACCCATCCTTCTTGTGTTTTCACCTTCAATTGGTACCAGAGCTCAGTCTCAAAGTTGAGCATTTTATAGTGTTTGAGAAAAGATCCAATGATTCAACATGTCTGGATTTAGTGAATCAACATATGACAAAATTGATGTATTTTCTGAATTTACCCGATCAGATTTAATTACTGCTATAAATGATTTTTTTAAATGAGAATCACAAATTATCTTTAAACTAAAAACACTTAGGAAATAAAATACAAACCTAAATTAAAAAGTTAATATTTTAAAGAATCAAAGTGCTGAATTTAAAACAGAAAATACAAATTTGAAAACTAATATTATTGAATTTAAAATAGAAAAATAATTATGAAAACTGATATTATTGAACATAAAACATAAAATGCAACTTTGAAAACTAATATTATTGAACTTAAAACAAAGAATGCAAATATGAAAAATGATATTGTTGAAGTTAAGGCTAAAAATCTAACTCTTAAAAGTAATTATAGTTCAACATCAATTGAAAATATCATATGTAACTCTGATAAGCATGAAGTAGTATTTCAAGATTTTCTTGATAATGGTATAGAAAGAAGCAAATATGCATCTATGATTTATGGTGTTAGTAGGAATGGTAAAAGAGGAATAGGATTTCAAGAAAAAATAATTGAACCTAAGTTTGTTTCCTCTGATGATTTATGTACTATTTGTTATAAGAAAGGTCAAACTAAAATATCTTATTCTATGCTAACCACATGGAAAGACAAAAACTTTTAAGAACTAACAAACCAGGAACCAACCAGATTTAGGTAACAAAAGATAAAATTGTTTATGTTGCAGATGTTCTAAGCAACCAAATTGAAACACTAGTCATGGCGCCTAGTCAATGGATGCTTGCAATATATGAAGAGAAAAGGTCTATCTTTCAAGACTTAACAAATAGAAGCCAACTAACTCTGATTGAAGAAGGACTGGTCAACAAAATACATATCACAACCAGAACCATATGAGGAACAAGAAAGATCAGAAAAATATGAAGTATCAACATAATCAAAACTGACAGAGAAATCACACATATCAACATAATCAAAACTAGCAGAGAAATCACACATATCAACAAAATAAAAACAGGCAGAGAAATCACACATATCAAAAGATCTGGAACTACTAGAAGAATCATAATTACCATTAGTTCTAAAATTACCAAAGGAACCTGATACATGAGATGAACACAATTGTCTAATTAATAATCAGAATCAAGATACTTTTTTGAACACTCCGATCAAATTCATCAAGACTACAAACTTGGATGAGAATTCAAATCCTTTCATCCAGACCCTCTGATCAGAGAATATGAAAATTTCGGAATCTGAAAACCAGAAAAGAAGAAATTAGAGGGTTTTCAAAGTGAAACTGAAATTGTTGACATATAGGTTATATCTTTCTTTAAATTTAATTATTGTCTGATATTATGTTTACTGTGATAACAAGAAGTTTGATCATAATAATCAAAGCTAGATAAGTATTTTGAAGGTTCTAAAAACTTTAGAGGAATAAGGAGATCCACAAAATCTGAACACTTCAGCAGAAGTAGCATACAAGTTTGGTTTTCAGAAACAAGCAGAAACTACCAGAAATAAAACTGATGTTTTGGTTGTATTGATTTCTTTCTTCAATTATTTGTGTTATATTATGTTATATGACAAACAACTTAACCATAAAAATTCAAAACAAGTTGATGATACTACAACTATACCGAAACCAGAGGAAGCAAATGCAGAAAAACCAGAAGATGACAAATCTTCAAAATATGATGAAGGTAGAAATAGTCAACATAAGTCAAAAGGAAGATCTGAAAGGAAGTACCAGTAACTCATCTGATTGGTAGTGCAAGTGATCCTTTAAGAATCATATCATCATTAAAAAAGACCACTTTGTTTGGCTCACTCGCATCAGTTAAGCCAAAAACTGTTGATGAAGCATTGGCAAATGATGGAGGGATTCTTGCAATGCAAGAAGAGTTAAATTAATTTAAGAGGAATGGTGTTTGGGATCTAGTAACTAGACCAAATAAGAACATTATTGGAACCTAGTGGGTTTTTAGAATCAAGCTAAATGAAAAAGGTGAAGTGGTATAAAACAAGGCAAGACTTGTCGCACAAGGCTATAGTCAACAAAAGGTCATTGATTACACTGAGACATTTGCTCCAATATCTAGGTTAGAAGCTATTCGTATCCTACTTTCTTTTGCTGCAAATAATAACATTACATTATTTCAAATGGATGTTAAAAGTATTTTTCTAAATGGTTATATAAGTGAAGAAGTCTATGTTAAACAACCCCCAGGTTTTGAAAGTTCTGAATTTCCAAATCATGTTTTTAAACTTATGAAATCTCTGTATGGTATAAAACAAGCACCTAGGGAGTGGTATGATAGACTTAATAACTTCTTTTTTAAAAATAACTTTGAAAAAGGACAAGTAGATGATAAATTTTTTAGAAAATCAATAGAAGATGACATTCTTATTATTCAAATTTATGTTGATGACATTATTTTTGGATCTACTAATGGCACTCTTTGCCAATAATTTTCTAAATTATTGCAGCATGAATTTCAAATGAGTTTGATGCGAGATCTTAAGTTTTTCTTAGGGATATAAATTCAACAAAGTCAAAAAGGTATATACATTCATCAAACTAAATATACAAAAGAGCTTCTCAAGAAGTTTAAGATGAGTGATTGCAAAACTATGGTACACCAATGCGCCCTACTTGTTCAATTGAAAAAAATAATTCAGGCCAAAAAGTTGACCAAAAAACCTATAGAGGAATTATAGAATCCCTACTTTACCTTACCGCTTATAGACCTGACGTCACATTTAGCGTATGTGTATGTGCAAGATTTCAAGTTGATCTTAGAGAATCACATTTAACTGCTGATCCTAAATGACACTACCAACCTTACCTTGTTCTACAAGAAACCTCCAAACTACAAACTTAGTGGATACTGTGATTCTATTTATGCTGGAGATAAACTTGAGAGAAAGAGAACTAGTTGAAATTGCACCATTTTAGGTGACAACTTAATATCTTGGTCAAGTAAGAGACAAAACATCATTGCAAGGTCAACAACAAAGATTGAGTACATTTCAACAGCTAGATTTGACTTTATCAAGAAAAAATTGAATCTTACCTTCATACCCGACTGATATTGTGATAACTTCAAAGTAGTTTAGTTTTACATTAGTTTTTTCTTGTAATATGTTATATTTATGTTATTAAAAAAAATTGAAAAAAAAAACCTCACTTTCAAGTCTTTTTGTTTGATGAAAAAAAGGGGAGAAAATATATTTGATAAAATGGAGAGAAAATGAGAAAAATATATTTGACTGAAAAGAGTATAAAAGAAAATTCATGGTTTTGAAAAAAATCTAAAATAAGATTTCATTCAAATTTATAATTGAAGAAAATCTTTGACCAAGTTGAAACTAAAATATGGTCAAGATTTGAAGAAGATTTAATTAACATTTGAAGAAGATTGGATCAAGATTTGAAGAAGATTTGGAAAAGATTTGATCAACATTTATCTACTACAAAATATGAAGAACTGACAAACATAATATGAACAAATTACAAACAAAATCAATTTGAAGAATTTACAACCTCAATCTAAACAAAAAAGGAACATAATCAATTTGAATAATTTAAAAATGCAATATGAACAAAATACAATTCAGAATTAAACAAGGACTAAATTGAACCCCAAATTTTAATTATAAATAGATTCTCAAGGCTGAAGAAGAAAATAATCGAAAATTAGAAAAGAGTAATATTAGAGTTCAAATAGAGGAACACTTGTTCAAGTTATAAATATTTTCTAAGTGTTATTTTCTTAGAGTATGAGAGTTATTTTTATTATCAACTTTGTTAGAAACAACTACTCAAGTTCAATCTTTTGTATCCAACTCGATAATGGTTTAGTTTCTTCTTCAATCTGAGGTTGTCAAATTGTTAGGAGAAGACTTGGCTTGTATGGTCAAGGTTATTAGTTCCTCAAAAGTCTGGGGTTGTCAAGATGTTTGGGAAAACTGACTTTGAGGGTTAGGTGCTTTGTAATTCAAGGAAATTGAATTATTAGTTTGGTGCTTTACTACCTTATTCATCAACATGTATTATATCGTAATAGGAGTTGTTGCATATGCTCATCTAGAAGATTACAAAACAAGAGATATGACAAATTTGAAAGAACAAGAGATTTTGTGGACCTTGCAACAATTGTTTTTACTGTTATGTATTTGTAAAGTTATTTTGGCCCTGACTGTTTATTCTGTCATGTGTCATTTTAAAAAAAAATAAAAAATAATTATTAATAGTAGTTCAAAATAATGTAGAAAAACAATCTATGCAAGTGTTTTATCTTTTCTTCTTATCTTTCCAATGCCACCAAGAATACTGAAATTGGACAAATACAATCTATGTTATGGCTTGTAGAAGAAGGGGCCAGGATGTAACAAAATTCGAAAATTACCTAAGAATTTCACTAAAACTTAATTTTGACCGAAAATATAAAACATGATAAACTGTAGGCCTAACACACATCTAAAAACACAATCTACAATGCTATAAAATGCGTTGATCAGACTACCACCTATGTGTGACATTCAACATGCTATTTATTTTATTTCAGGAATTGTCATTCTCAATAGACCTTCTTACAAAATGAGTCCACAAAAGCATGTAGATATCAACCATCAAGTTAAAGAACTACTGAAGAAAGGATTAATATAGGAAAGTGTTGGTCTTTAATACCCAAGAAGGATGGAAGTTGGCAAATGTGTGTTGATATTCGAGAGATCAACAAGATTACCATCAAGTATCGATTTTCAATACCTAGGATCGATGGTTTGTTAGATCAATTGCATTATGCCATCATCTTTTCAAATATTGATCTCCATAGTGGATAAAATAAAAATAGACTTAAGTCAAAAGATGAATGGAATACCGCATTTAACACGAAAGATGGCCGATTTGAACGGATTGTGATGCCTAAATATGCAGGAATACACAAGAAATTTAAGGTTTGACTTGTGCTGATCATTTTAAAATCTATTTCAGTTTGTTAACTAAAATGTGTTCTTTATCAAAAACTCACTACGCCAAAAATGACATTTAACAGCGCACCTTTTACAGTGCTTGCTAAACACAAGCACTGTTGTAAATATATTTTAAAAATAACGGAGCCTTTTACAGCGCTTTTTTGACAAGCGCTGTTGTAGGGTCATATAACATTTGCGCATAATGTTATAAGACTTTTACAACGCTTTTCAAAAAAGCGCTGTAAAATGAAGCGCTTTCGCGTATTATTTTACAGTGTTTTTTTCACAAGCGCTGTAAAATACATACACTTTCAAATAATTGAACTACCTATTACAGCGCTTTTTTCACAAGCGCTGTAAAATACATGCACTTTCATTGAATTTAACTACCTATTACAGCGCTTTTAGTACAAGCGTTGTAAAATACATCTTTCAAAACTCTAGACTACAGCCTTTTCCTTCAATTCCATCATCCCATCCACAAGTGAGACTTTTTCACTCACTCCTCCTCCTTCAGCCACAATCAACTTTTCCCTCCACCCTTAACTCACAACCCAATTTCATTCACATCATTCACATAAAAAGCCACATTTTCTAATTTTTTTTCAACCAATGGCAGTAGATAAAGGAAGAGACATAAGACTTAGAGTTTCCACCACACATAAACTTAGAGAAAGGACCTTCTTGAAAACCTAGAGAAGTGTGAGTTTCCATTTCCAAAAATTTACTTTTGCATGCATGAGTGATGGGGAGTTTCGGTTAGGAAAATTTAAATGATTCTGAAATTGTGTATGAATTGTGTTTTTGCTTGTCTGAAATTTATTTCCCTAATATTAATGTTTAAAAGTATGAATTGATGATAGCATGTAATTGAATTATTGTTGGTTATTACTATAATTGGATTGAAAATTTCTTATTATGATTGATGTTTGTGTGCATTTTATTATGGATTGTTAGGAATTTTTATAATGAAACTGCTAAATTGGTACTGTTTTACTGAGGTGATTTGAATGACCCTTGATGTGATTTGAATCATGCTACCCTAAATGTGTGAAATTTTTTTGAATTCAACAAATTTTGTCATGTTAAATATAAGAGGTAAAGAAGAATGACTCAAATGATAAGAAACAAAAGAAAAACAAGATGGAGGAACATAAGAATAGAGAAACATATGGGGATAGAATCAAAGGAAAAGTTAAAAGATACGGTGTTGAAAGCACAAGCATGTAAGCCAAAAACAACTCATAATGCATAGATAAATTTAATGTAAAATTAAAATATATAGTATGACTTTGGACAGATGATGATGAATCAATAATTTTTATCCTTACTCTTGTGTTACAATAGTGTACAGGCTGATCTTTAAAATAGATGCATAATTAACTTGGTTTTGTGCCATCTTCCGCTCTTTATCTTCACATAGATGTTCAATAGTGTAACAATCCATTTGATAAATATATATTATGTCTAGAATTTAATTAGTGAAATTGTTAAATTAAAAATAAAATAAGTGATTTAAAACTTGATTCAGTAAAGAAGGGGCAGTATGATAATATTTCGATAAATGAAGGGTAAAGAAGGGAATTCCCACCATATTTCCCCTAAATACAATTTCCATACCAAATAAAATTTCTTTTTTATTTTTGTTTCAAAACACAGTGTCTTCTTGTTCCCATGAACAAACTCAAACAAAACCCCGTTACCATTATTTATCTCAATTTCCAAACCTCACATCTTCCTTACTTTTCCAAATCCTTCAAAGCCAAAAGCTTTTTAAGGTTCATTAAAAATATTTTTAAACTTTACATGTCCAAATATGCTCTTACACTCTTAGAAATCAAACTCGATCAATGAAGCATGGGAGAACGACCCAAAACCGAAGAACTTGACCCAAAGCTATAATTGAATAAAAAGGGAGCTCAAAAACCAATTTAATCATAACCTCATCTTCTCCCTTGGCACAAACAGTGAGTTCTTTACACTAAGTTTTTTTTCCTCTTTTTTTTTTATCATGAGAGATTGGGGGATAAAATCAATTTTTTAGTTTTGTTAATAAATAATGAATTGATTTGGGGAAAAAGAAATGAAAGAAATAAGTGGGAATGAGTGAGAAAAAATAATTATTATTTAGTATATGTTTGAAGAGGAATCTTCCTTGTGCAAGAAAACCCCAGTATGAGTGTTGAGCTTATTAAGTATATGTTTGGTTTGCATTTTGGAGTAGCTAAAATTGATTTTGAGTTATAAAATTGATTTTCACATGTTTAAGTATTTTCGAGTTGAATTGACTTTGCTTCTAGAATTGATTCCAATTTGAAATTAGAATTATGAGCTTTTAGAATCAAATTTTGTTCAAGACATTTTTAGCCTCGAATTTGGGGCTACAATTGATTTTTAATCTCAAATTTATTTTTTAACACATTTTTTTAAGAATGTTTTCAAACATCACCCACTTTATAATTAATTCATTTTTAGGCAAAATAAATTCATTAAAATATGTTCTATACAACAAAATAAGTGAATCAAATGAACATGCGTGGTAGTTTCTTTCCTAAGGTGACTTCTAATTAGATTATTTTCACTGTGTCTTTGAAGATTATTCATTGTTCATGGAGGTCCCGTAGAGGATTTTGAGGGAAATCACTATGTAGGAGACCTGTAAAAAGACGGCATTTCAAACTTTGATCTAAAAACTGCAGGACAATGGGCTTTTAGCAACACATGAGAGTATATGGGAAAATTTGATGCAAATTATACAGCATCAAATGTATTTTCATTTAAGATTAGTGGTCAGGATTATTATCAAACCGCCAGAATTGCCCCATATCACTTAACTACTATGGCCTTTGTATGCTGAATGGAAATTATAAAGTGAAGTTGCATTTTGCTGAGATAATGTTTTCTGATGACCAGACTTTTAACAATCTTAGAAGATGCATATTCGATGTTTCAATTCAAGTGAGCACGAATGCGAAGTTATTTCGTTATATTTTTTTTTTGTTGATTCTCATATTTGAAGAAACTAAATATCCTTAAATGAAGGTATAAATTTAAAATGCTACATCTTGACAGGGTTATAAATATTTGAAAGATTTTAAGATTATGGAAAAAGCTGATGGAGTTGGAAAGGGAATCACTAAGGAATTCGATGTTAATGTCAATGACAACACCTAAGAAATTCACTTGTATTGGGCAGGGAAAGGAACCACTGCCAATCCTGATAGAGTTGTATATGGACCTATTATATATGTTATCACAATTACACCAAGTAAGTTTTTGTTTATTAATTGATATCCATGTTTCTTTCAACTGTCATGCTTTGTCATATTCTATAAGCATTTGGACTTTGTTGTAGACTTTGAAAATCGTTTAGTAGGGTTGTGTACTAGAGCCGTTGTTGGAATTGTGCTGAATCATGTGTTTTTATCATGTGTTTTTGTCATGTTGATATTGGTTACCCTTTCTTCTTCTTCTTCTTCTTCTTCTTCTTCTTCTTCTTCTTCTTCTTCTTCTTCTTCTTCTTCTTCTTCTTCTTCTTCTTCTTCTTCTTCTTCTTCTTCTTCTTCTTCTTCTTCTTCTTCTTCTTCTTCTTCTTCTTCTTCTTCTTCTTCTTCTTCTTCTTCTTCTTCTTCTTCTTCTTCTTCTTCTTCTTCTTCTTCTTCTTCTTCTTCTTCTTCTTCTTCTTCTTCTTCTTCTTCTTCTTCTTCTTCTTCTTCTTCTTCTTCTATGGTATTAGAGCTCGTTCTTCTTCTTCTTCTTCTATGGTATTAGAGCTCGTTCGTAGGTCCAAAAATAGATGGAAACATAGGATGATGATAGATTCTTGTCAGTAAGTTGTGTACCCGAACACAACTTACTTGCAAGGTCTATTAGCACTTTATGAGAGTGTCATATGTTGCCTGAATCTATGTTTAAATTCACCATCACTATCTTTCTATATTTTCATGTCGTCTTGTTCAATTTTGATCAATGTTCTTTAATTAGGTGATAATGCCACCCAAAACTATGAATCCTTCTATAAGGGAAATTATTGATGAGTCAATTCCCAAGCCCAAGGCGCTCATCAACGAGGTCGTTTTTTAGTTTGTGTTCGAAATATGCGTAGAGCTAATGTTGACAAACGTGGCTTGCATGCCGAAGTTGAGGTACCTAGGAGGAGGTGCGAAAATTCAACCATGTAAGAGTTTGTTGTTGGTCTTCAAGGATTACAACAGGTTGTTGGGGTCATTGGAAAACAACATGAGGGTGATCAAAGACATGAAAAACCCAAAGGTCAACAAGAGGTTAGACAAGTTGAGCATTAGACGACTGCTGCAACGAGGGATGTTGAGGTTATTTTATCAGACTTCATGAAGCTTAAACCCCCTACTTTTTTTGGCTCTAGTGTGACTGAGGACCCACAACAATTCATTGATAGTCCAGAGCAGCTTTCGAGAGCATTGGATTGTCTTGAGGTAAGATCAGTGGAATTGACATCCTTTCAACTGATAAGGTGTGGCTCGCGATTGGTTTGATATATTGTCACGTTGTAGACAAGTGGGGTCACCTCCATTAGCATGGAGAGAATTCTCTCAGTTGTTCATGGCTCGTTTTCTTCCAGAGAGTGTTAGAGATGGATTAGCTCATGAGTTTGAGCGATTGGAGTAAACAGAGGGTATGAAAGTTTTAGAGTATAATGCTCGTTTTACACAGCTCTCTAGACAGGCTCCTTACCTTATCACTGAGGAAATGCGCGTCAAAAGGTTCATAAGAAGATTGAGGGACGACTTATTTAGATATGTGGTTGGGTCGAATTGTTCTACTTTTGCCGAGGTTTTGAGTTTAGCACTTCAGATTGAGAAACGACATAAGGAAAAAGGAGGTAATAGATAAGATTCACGGAAGAAACAAAGGGTTGAAGGATCTTACAATAACTATTCGTATCACGGTGGTGGATCTATGTTTGGTTATGAGGGGCAACAAAGACTCATGTCTCAACGAGGTGGTCACAACGGGCAGTCTTTTAAGACAGTGCAGAGTCGTAGATCAGATTCTGGGGCAGCTTCACAATCCATTTTCTCTCAGAAATTCCGATGTTTCAACTACATGACTTTGGAAACTATTTCAGATACGGTAAGGTGTGCTATCAATGAGGCCAAGTTGGCCACATCATGAGGGATTGTGCTATAGATATGACACATTCATCCATTAGTTACGCATCATCACCAACAACTTTCGCATCTTCTCAGGCTCATTCTGCATCTGCATCTGTGCGACAAAGTAGAAATTCTTATGTCAGAGGTTCATGATCATCTCAACAAAGAGGTAGAGGACTTGGTGGTAGAGGTCAGATACTAGCAAAAAGGTAGGATGCTCATATACTAGCAGACTCGAGTGTTTGCCTTGACTCGTCAGGATGCTCAGACATCCAATGCAGTAGTTACAAGTATACTTTCTATTTGTTCGAGAGATGCTCATGTTTTGTTTGATTGTGGAGCTACCCATTCTTTTGTATCCTCGTGGTTTGCTACTCGACTAGGTAAATGCTAATCTTTTTTAGAAGAGGCTTTAGTTGTAGCTACACTTGTTGGAGGAAATTTGCTTGCTAAGTCGGTATATTGTTATTGTGATATAACTATTGAAGGCAATATGTTGCTAGTAGATTTAGTAGTTATTGACTTGATAAATTTTGATGTGATTTGGGGTATGGATTGGTTGGCTTTTTATCATGCCACTTTGGATTGTCATAACAAAGTGGTGAAATTTGAGATACTGAGACAATCAATCTTCTCATTTCAAGGAGAATGTTGTTGGGTACCACATAACCAAATCTCAGCCTTGGTGAGGGATACACAAGTGGTTGAGGAGAAATTGGAAAAAATTCCAATAGCATGTGAATTTCCAGATGTTTTTCTTGAAGAACTTCTTGGGTTGCCACTTGATAGGGAGATTAAGTTCTCTATAGACTTGGTTCCTAACACTCATCATATATCTATACCTCCTTATCATATGGCCCATGGAGAACTTAAGGAGTAAGGGAGCAACTTCAAGATCTTCTTGATAAGGGTTTTATTATCCCAAGTTCTTCTCCTTGGGGAGCACCAATCCTATTTGTAAAAAATAAATATGGATCTATGTGGTTATGTGTAGACTATAGATAGTTGAATAAAGTAATTGTAAATAATAAATGCTTGTTACGCGCATTGATTAGTTTCTTGACCAACTTCAAGGAGCTCAAAATTTTTCTAAGATGATTTGTGGTTGGGGTATCACCAATTGAAGATTAAGAGGAATGATATAATGAAGACAACTTTTCGCACGCGTTATGGACATTATGATTTTCTGGTTATGTCTTTTGGGCTTACTAAAGCCCCAACAGCTTTCATGGATTTGAAAAATCGTGTTTTTAAATCATTCTTGGATCAATTCATGATTGTGTCCATTGATGATATCCTTGTTTGTTCCAAGAATAAAGAAGAACACGAGCGACAATTGAGGTTGGTTTAACAAACCTTAAGAGATAAACAATTATAAGAAAAATTCTCTAAATGCTAGTTTTGGCTGGATAATGTGGCATTTTTAGGTCATGTTGTGTCTAAAAATGGAATAAGTGTCGATCCAAGTAAGGTGGAAGCAGTGCAAAATTGGCCCAAACCTACCACAGTAAAGGAGAGTCGAAGTTTTCTTGGTTTAACTTGTTATTATCGACGTTTTGTGAAGGTTGACCCAAAAGAAAGTTGCATCTTCGTTGACTAGGTTGACCCAAAAGAAAGTTGAGTTCCAATGGACTGATGCATGTGAGGAAAGCTTTCAAACATTAAAGGAGTACTTGACGTCAGCATCTATTTTGTCATTATCCCTAGGTGGTGAAAGTTATGCTGTTGATTGTGATGCTTCTAGAGTTGGTCTCAGTTGTGTACTTATGCAACAACGTAAGGTTATTGCCTATGCATCTAGACAACTCAAGAGGCATGAGGTAAACTATTCCACACATGATTTGGAAATGGCTTCAGTGATTTTCACCCTTAAGATTTGGAGACACTATCTATATGGTGAAACTTGCGAGATTTATACCGATCAAAAAAGTCTTAAGTATATCTTTCAACACCGAGATTTAAGATTAAGATAAAGAAGGTGGATGGAACTCTTGAAAGATTATGATTGCACAATCTTATACCACCCAGGGAAGGAAAATGTTGTTGTAGATGCTTTGAGTAGGAAATCGATGGGCAATCTCCCTAATATAGCAGAAGTAAAGAGGTCAATAGTTAAAGAATTTCAAGATGTTGTTGAAAGTGGAATTCAATTTGAACTTGGTCATTCGAGGTTACTTTTAGCCTACATACAAATTCATCCAACCATAGTTGATGATATCAAGGAAGTTCAAAGTCAAGACTCATACTTGGTGAATATGGTAAATAATGTTCATAATGGTAGAATTTCAGACTTTTTGGTTGATTATGATGGTTTGTTGAGGTTGAAGTCTCGATTTTGTGTTTCAAATGTTGGTGGCTTGAGAAGGAAAATTTTAGAAGAGACTCATCATTCTTCTTATATTATTCACCCATGTTCTAATATGATGTATCAAGACTTGAGAGAATTGTATTGGTGGGAAGGGATGAAGATAGACATAACATATTTTGTCTCTAAGTGCTTACACTACAAGAAAAACTGGATATACCTACGACTTATTTTATCTTTACCCACGACATGTCTGTAGGTAACTAAAAATTACGCACGGATTACCCACGGACACGGGTTCGTAACTAAATCGCTCGTAGGAATATATTTACCTACATAAAAGCAACAAGATAGACTTACTTAAGGATTGTCCGTGGGTAGTATAACTTACGGAGACTCCGTAGGTAACGTACTTATAGATGTTCTATGGATAATGTCGTAGGTAATTACCTACGGACATGTCGCAGTTAACATTACCGACGAATCATCTGTGACAAATTTTATTGTTTTAGATTTGATATTTATAATTTTATTCGTGACATGTCCGTGGGTAACGAAAAAATTATTTAAATCTATTTTTTTGTTTTTTTTACAGTTTGCTGTATTTTTTTAATATATGTCTAAATTAAATTGTAAGCATATTAAAACATCATTGTCAAAACAAAGTGAAATTTTATATAAACAGTGTTTTTAAAATACACATCCTGACTGCCACAAATTTCAAAATAAGGACAACTTACACTACCATGATTCTCAAAGTAAGCACATTGTCACTA
Organism: Cicer pinnatifidum; assembly: GCA_037974775.1. Lineage (NCBI taxonomy): Eukaryota > Viridiplantae > Streptophyta > Magnoliopsida > Fabales > Fabaceae > Cicer > Cicer pinnatifidum. The sequence goes on along the minus strand of JBBPBR010000007.1, from coordinate 25,785,035 downwards.
GCAAAAGTTTCAAAATACAAATAACAACATTATCGTAAGAATATATAGATAATGCCTACACAAGTCTAAGCAAAATATGTAGTCATAACTACTATATGAAAATGACACTAAAACCAGTACTACTCATCGCCGTCATCATCGTTAGACTCATTGGCCTGTATGGAAGCAACACTTTTTGCCAATGTTGCTAGCTGTATCTGGAGCTCTATAGTGCGCTGCTCATCCTCTTGTCGACGTTGCTCTGCTTTCTTTAGTTCCTCTCGCGCCTCTCGTGCCTCGTGTTCTGCCGCTTTTGCTCGCTCCTCAAATGCTGCTATCTGTGCAGCTATCTCGTTAGAGTGTTGAGACAAGACATTGGCGCAACCTCTAGATGGACGAGAATCTGGGACTAGACTTGCGACACCTGGTCTATAAAGCGAGGATTTGTCTCCAACACCATAGATCCTCCCTTTATTCTTCCCCCCAACAGATTGGACCCATATGTCTAAGCGAGCTTCCGCATTAACCACTTGAATACAACTACTAGATGCTTCCCAATTTTTGGAAGCTTCTTGCAACTTACCTTGAAATGTTTCCTACAATATTAAATAGAAAATAAATCAAATTATTTTTACAAGAAATACAAATGAAAGAATGAATGATTTAATATTTCTTACATATGTTTTTTTTTCTCTTTCATCAACCCAAGAGTTGTCCTTCTTCTTAGTGTGAGTTTTCAAAAAGACCTCATCCAATGTGGGGTCTCTACCTAACTCTTCAGCCTTACAAAAAATAAAAACAACATAACCGTGAATAAAATGAGAGGCACATTTCAGCAACAAAGGAAAACAACAAAATATTTCAGCAAAATAGCTCTATGCATTTTGAAACAACAACACAACAAAACAATAAAAATAGCAAATAAATATCATGTGCTTATCATAAAAATAATTCACATACAAGAAACACATCAATGGCAAAGTCTAATAAGTAATAACAGCATCTCTTTCTACATGATGGAAGAACCATCACCAATCTCCATTGATATACACAAGTTTAGTCATAACCTTCATTGAAAATAGAAACAGATAAACTATTACTGCATCATCCAAAAGGAAAAGAACTATCACAGAGGTCAGAATGCCTGATCACTTTTAAGACCACTGCTCCTTTTTATTGAGGGTGAAAGAAAAAACTGAACTAACCTAACAACTTGAAGCTACGATTAATTTGCAACCGATAACTACAACTGTGGCCGCAATCCCATCTATTCTCAATTTTTCACAATCCCAAATTTAAAATTCCTGCCCAGTGTCTAGAAATCCATAGATGCGGTAAAATCATGCGATTTTTCTTCAAAGGAAGCTTGAGTTTAATCTTTTTTTTTTTGGAGTCATCTATAAAAAATAACATGAATAAAAACAATTAGCACACACAATAGTAAACACAATTCAAGACGTATTCAAGATTATCAACTCTACAAGAACTTGAAGATTTATGCAAGCAATCAACTACTATTCAAGACGTATTCAAGAACTTGAATATAAAACTAATATATAAAAAGGTAGAATATGAAGATTTATGCAAACAATCAACTACTATTTATACTTACTAAAAATTCAAAGGTCAATTAAAGAATCATCCCCATATTCATCATCCATATCACTATCATTATCAATTGTAATATTTGGAACAAACGTTACATTGACTTCTTCATCGCTATGTGTTTCCTCGTGCAAGCCAACCATTTCTTCAATTTCAGTTAATTGTTCAACATGTGCCATATCTTCATCTTGATATGGCGTGTCCTCATCGACTCCGTCCACCTCTACATGACCCATAGGCTTTGTTTTGATAACGGCAGACCAGTGACGCTTATCAGTTCGCATTTCAGGATAAAGTACATAATACACTTGTCTAGCTTTTTGTGCAATTATGAAGGATCATATAGATCATATTTCCGATTCATCTTGATATCTACAATATCATATTGTGGATGAACTTTGGTTCCTCTGTTCCGTCTAGGATCAAACCATTGGTAGTAAAACAAGGCTACCTTGTGAGGCAATTTGTAATACTCCAACTCGAAGATACGTTGGATAACTCCACAGAAATCATCTTCCCCTCCTCCAGTAACCCCTTTCACATAAACTCCACTATTTATGGTTTTCTTACCCTGAGACCAAGCTTTTTTGTGAAATTTGTACCCATTAATGTAATACTTGTGCCAAGTTTTGACCATTGAGTTAGGACCCCAAGCTAATGATAACAAGTTAGGGTCAGTCACACCATTTGCCTTGGCCCTGGCCTATACAAACATGATATTCACAATAGTTAGGTGAGAAGTTCTAATTTATTTGCAACAAACTTCAATAAAGCACTTACATACGCATGAAACCATTCTGGGAATTCTTTATGTATATGAGTTTGAGATATAGGATCTTCTTCAATAATGGAATTAGAGTGCAAAAAGGCGCTGTCAATAATGACAGAATTGTTATTACATGTATTTGGTAATTATGGGGGATGTGTGCTTACATATTACTTACTCAATATATGGCTTGACCTCGTTGCAATTGATGAGGATGTGTACATGAATATACCTTCTTTCAGCATCACTTAACCAATGTGTTTGGGCCTTCCCACTTGGACGTCCTAATTGATTGCTAATTGACAGTGTTGTTGTGACAACATCATTTAATTTTGCACCTTCATTACGTTGGCTTCTATTAAACAAAGAGATTGTTTTGAAATAGTGGGAACAAAAATATGTTGTCTCTTGATGTAAGTATGACATACATATTGAGCCTTCCACTCTAGCCTTGTTTTTCACTGTGCGCTTAAAATCACCCATTATTTTGGAAAAGTGAGAGCAATAACTTAATAAATGTGGAAATATCTAGAAAAAAAATGAAATCCTTAATGGTGAATATAGATTACCTTTCAAATGGATACATCCATCGATATTGAACTGGACCACCAAGTTTTGCCTCATACGGGAGTTGAATTGGAAGATGCTCCATTGAATCAAAAAATCCTGGTGGAAAGATTCTTTCAAGTTTGCATATGATGAATGGAATATTTTCACCCAATTTGACCAATTCATCATGTCTTAAGGTATTGCTGCACAAGCCCTTAAAGAATTGACTTAATTCTGTTAATGGTTTCCACACATGGTCAGGCAATGAACTAAATGCAAATGGAAGCCAACACTCCATAAATACATGACAATCGTGGCTTTTCATCCCATCCATTTGTCCTCTATTAACATCTGCACATTTTGCCAAGTTAGAAGCATACCCATCCGACATCTTAAGCTCTTCTATCCATTTACAAACTTTCTTTGCCTCACTAGACGAAAGGCAATAATTTGCCTTAGGTTTTGTCATTTTTCCTTTGTCATGTGGAACCAACTCCAAGTTGCTATGTTGGCAAATGATGGCCAAGTCCATTCGTGCTTTTTTATTGTCTTTAGTCTTGTTCTTGACATTCATGACAGTGTTAAACACATTATCAAAGAAGTTTTTTTCTATGTGCTTGACATCTAAATTATGCCTTAATAATTTATCTTTCCAGTATGGAAGATCCCAAAATATGCTTCGTTTAGTCCAATTATGGCTAACTCCATATCCAAACAATTTAGTATGTGCACTATCTATCACTCGTGGAATATTGTGAACCCAACCCCAAACTTCTTCACAAGTCAATATTGGAGGAGGTTCATCCTTCACAACCCTATTTTTAGTGAACCCTTTTTTACTTCTTCTAAATGAATGGTTATGAGGTAAGAAACGACGGTGACAATCAAACCATGAATTTTTGCCACCGTATTTTAAAGTAAAAGCCTTATTTCCATCCATACATACCGGACAAGCTAACTTACCTTGGGTACTCCATCCAGATAACATGCCATAAGCAAGAAAATTGTTAATTGTCCACATTAAGGTTGCCCGCATTACAAAGTTTTGTTTCACGGAAATATCATAAGTCAAAGCCCCTTCACTCCACAATTGTTGAAGCTCGTCTATTAACGGTTGTAAATACACATCAATGTTTGCTTTTGGGTTAGATGGTCCAGGAATGAGACAAGTCAAAAACATGAACGGTTTAGTCATACACATTTCGGGCGGGAGATTATACGGGGTCACAACCACATGCCAACAAGAATATGGGGATGAAGATGCCTGAATGTATGGCGTGAAGCCATCAGAACATAGACCAAGCCTTACATTTCTTGGTTCATTTGCGAAGTTTGGATACCTTGCATCAAAATGCTTCCAAGCTTCCCCATCAAACGGATGACGTAAAATGCCTGAACTCGATCTATTATGTTGATGCCATCTCATTTGGGCAGCAATTTCCGTTGATGCATACAATCTTTTTAACCTAGGAGTGATTGGCATATAGAACATCCTCTTAACTGGAATGTCTTTGTGGTTACCTATCCCAGGCTTACGAGGAACATATCGGGGTTCATGACAAAACCTACACTCAATATCTGCACTATTCTCTTTGTAGTACAACATGCACCCTTTAACACAACAATCAATTTTCTCAGACTTCAATCCTAGCATTGTCACCAATTTTTTCGCTTGGTAAATTTTTTTTGGAAGTGAATCCTTAAAAAGACAAACATCTATAAGCATACATGCAAAGAAATCAAGACATTTTTGCGGAACATTCCAATTTGATTTGCAAGCTAAAAGTTTCACGCATATTGAAAGTTTTGAATAAGAAGCCCCCTCATATAACGGTTGTTTGCAGCAGTTAACAAATCATAAAAGTCTTGAGCATCCTCATTTGGGGGCTCTTCATTAATCTCTTCCTCGTTGCCCTCATCACCCATATTTTGGAAGTCATAAGTTGGACCAAATGCATCATCGACCATATGTTGCATTAACGTAAATGGATCTTCATTATCAATATATCCACTACTACTTGGAACATTTTCTGGGTCAATATGTGGGGCTTCTTCATCATGCTCAGTCCAATACCAATAATTTGGTTGAAACCCAAACCTATACAAGTGAAGTTTGACTTCACTTGCAGACAATACACCACTACACATACAATTGTGACAAGGACATCTGATGCCACCATCTTTTACAAATTGATTTCGACTTATTGCCTTTGTTATAAACTCTTCAACACCTTTTGCGAAGGCTGGTTTCAACCCCCCTCGTTGAACATAAAGTCTATCATATACCCAACTACGATATGGGTGGTAGCCATTCATACTTTGAAGGACAAACAAAGAATTGAGGAGCGATGGAACTGTTAACATAATGTATTTTTACATATGAAATAGGATACCTATACAAACCTCAAATAGATAATTCACAGCAAATAGATAATTCACATCTAATAGATAATTCACATTTAATTGGTTAATTTCAAATTTTACATGAAGAGTTACACTAATTAATTCATATGTTGATAATTTTGTTTTGGGATTCTGCTGATATGAATTATTGTGTTTATACCATCATATATATGCATTTCCTAAAACTTAGGTACATCAACAATTGACTATTAACATTTACCTTCTTATTTTGGTTCTAAATGTGTTTCTACAACATTTCTATGAATTGTTATTAAAAAAAAGTGATTAAGTATTGTATCAGAACCCGTGACCAGTCTGTTGCTGCTAAGATTCAGCAAGCAACCATATTATCAGAACCCGTGATGGAACTGAGATTCAGCAGTCTCATTGTAGGGTTGCAAACAAGTTAAACAAATTTCAATAAAGGTTAACAAGATATATCACATGTCATTAATGGAAAAAGCATTTTAAATGAAAAACAGAAGCATTTTAAATGAAAAACTGAAGCAGAAAACAAAAGCATTTTAAATGAAAAACTGAACGTTATTAGTAATGTAAATGGCACAACGTTATTAGTAATGTAAATTGCACAACGTTATTAGTAAAGTAAATGGCACAACGTTATTAGTAATGTAAATGTTGATTCATAATAAGATTTAATTCACGAATTCAACCACAATTTGTATCTCAAAGTGGTGCTCATAAGATTTATGGAATGTCCATGGTAGATTTCCGAATTATATTAATTATCCAGCGGTATTGTTTTGTTTTCTGAAAAATTGTCCAATTAGTTTTATGCCACATGAGGAACCCATATTATGGTTCATTTCTTTTTATTCATTATTGCCTTCTAATTAATTCTCAATTATTAAAAGAGTCCATGTATGTACCTGGCAGGATGAATATCTGGTATTGAAACAGGACGAAGTTGGTCACTATCTGAAAGTGAATTGCAATTGTTGTGAATCCACGGATATATTGTCCACTCACCAGTAGTTTGGCAACTTAAATTATCCAGAGAGCCAATTGATAGACAAAAAGAAAGAGAAAACCCCAAAAAAATCAGAAGCGTTATATTTGCTTTGTGACTTATCATTAGGTCATTTGTAACATTAAAAAGATCAACACGGAAAAGACAATCATTCTTACTTGTTAAGAATAAAACTTTAGCATATCATCATGTAGTATGAAAATTCATTTCCCTAACAGATAAATCGTGCACCATAATAAGATGCATTAGTTAGGCATAGGGAAAGAGCACATCTAAATGTAATTCATATGTAAGCATGGTTATAGACACACACCTAAACTTGAAATATCCAAAGCCAGACGCCCGAGTCCAGCACCAAGACCCATAGTTTTTAAATCCTAAATTATACAATTTTAGGGTATTTTGTGTGGAATTTATTAGGCTGTTAGCCCAGTTTTTGGTATTGAGTGAGTTAAATGACCAAAAAGATATTTTGATGCCCGATTAAAATTACTCGTCAATGAGTAAACTAAATTAACTGCGGTGAATCTTTTACGAAGAATTTAATTATGGGGAGTTTGATTAAAAATATCTCGAGTTGCTAAAAATTGTATATGTCAATTGAGTTGCGACGAGAGTAGATATTTTTATGAAATGGTTTGAGAGGTTATGGGTGAAATGGTAATTTTATGAAATATCTAGATATTTTATTTAGATATTTGTATTATATATATATATAGAAAGAAAAGGGAAGGAAGGAAAAGGAAAGAAATAGAAAGGAACGAAAAAGGAAGAAGGGAAAACTAAAAGAAAACAAAAAAACATTTTCCACTCCCTGTTACTCGCGAACCTCTTCATCTCCCTTTTTTCTTCTTCGTTGATTTTGCTTTCTTTTTCTTTCTTTGGCTTCAAGAATAGAAACCCAAGGATTAGTGGGTAAGAAAGCAAGGATTTCTCAGCTTCATACTTCCTCTTTGATTTGAAAACGAAGAAAAACAGTGTTAGGGATTTTCAAACCGTCAAACGCAAACCTTCACGTTTCGTCTAGATCTAAGCTTCGTTTCGCGAAGGGATAGAAGGTAAAGTTGTTCACCTCCACTCTACGGTGCTAGTGAACAAACTTTGGAAGCGACGTTACGAGTGGAGATTTTACCGAATTTACTCGCGGTACCGTAATCGCACGTTTAAGCTAACGTTAAGGTAACGGATCCTTCCAAACTTTTAGTTTGCATTTAGGGACTTATCTGTGGTTGTGTGGAAAAGAATTTTGTTAGGGTTGAAGTGTTGATTTGGGGGAAAATGAATTTAACTCATTATTGTATGATTTTGAGGAAATGAAATCTGATGTGTTTGAGTGGTATGTTAGTCGTATTTGACGTGTTCATAATTGATACTTATGAAATTTGAGATGTGTTTGGTTGGATTTTGTGAAAAAAATGAATTGATGTGATTTTGGGTGAATTGTGGATTGAATTTGATAGTATGTTTGAGTATGTTTTGTGTGGAATTTGAAAATCATTAGAGTTAAACGAGTATTAAAAATGGGGAATCTTTTAATATCTCTGTTTACTTAATGTTTTTCGTGAAAATCATTAGAGTCAAACGAGTATTTAAAATGGGGAATCTTTTAATATCTCTGTTTACTTAATGTTTGCAATGAAAAATTGTTAGAGTTAAATGAGTATTAAAAATGGGGAATCTTTTAATATCTGCATTTACTTAACGATTGTCGTGGATAGAGTCAGAGTATGCTCATGCATTTCATAGTACATGGTGACCGAATGGGCCACGAGATGATTCCATGTGATTTGTTGGTTCATCTTGTCCGAGTGGGGATTGTCACGTCGAGATGATTCCATGTGATTTGTTGGTTCATCTTGTCCGTGTGGGGATTGTCGCGTCGAGATGAATCCATGTGATTTGTTGGTTCATCTTGTCCGTGTGTGGATCGTCGCGTCGAGATGATTCCATGTGATTTGTTGGTTCATCTTGTCGGTGTGGGGATTGTCGCGTCGAGATGATTCCATGTGATTTGTTGGTTCATCTTGTCCGTGTGGGGATTTTCGCGTCGAGATGATTCCATGTGATTTGTTGGTTCATCTTATCCTTGCGGGGATTGTCGTGTCGTGTAAGGTCTGCGATAGATTGCACATTTTTGGTAAATCGTGCTGACCCGTGATAGGTGGCACCTCGGTAATTTAGTACTTTGGCCTGTGATAGGCGGTACAATTATGATTTACGGCCCTTCGAGGAGGGTTTTGGTTTGGAATTCCGAGTCCATGCATTTTGGCATATACGCATTGCATTAGGGTGCTTGGCACACGAGTCGTGTTTGATCCAAGTTTATGATTGAGTGTTTGAACTTGAGATGTTGTGGTAATTGCGTTGTAATTGCTAAGTGTTATGTTTTGAAATTGTGTGTAAGTGTGATTGATTGCAAAACTATTTCGAAACCCAAGTTGTCATGGGGATTGTGTTTTAATTGTCAAGTGTGGATGTTTTGGAATTGTGTGATAGTATGTTTGATTGCAAAACTATTTCGAAGCTCATGATGTCGTAGTGATTGTGTTATAAGTGCTAAGTGTTATGTTTTGGAATTGTGTGTAATGGTGATCGATTCAGTTATGTAGTTTTAGAAAAACCTCAGAAACAATCGATTTCCCAATCGATTCTATTAAAAGATATTGAACCAAATCGATTTGCCAATCGATTTGGCAAGTTACAGGGGCTCAACTATTTAAGAAATCGATTTGCCGATCGATTTTGCAAGTTATAGGGGCTCAACTATTTAAGAAATCGATTTGCCAATCGATTTGGAAAATTACAAGGGCTCAGCTAGTTAAGAAATCGATTTCCCAATTGATTTCCCAATCGATTGATTCAGACCCAGAATACAGGTTTCACTGAAAACCTTTAAGAAAATCGATTTCCCAATCGATTTGCTTAGTAGAAATTTTTATTCTGAGTCATACAATCGATTGCCCAAATTGATTCATCAATGGATTGGTCGGTTGATTCATTACTTGATTGATTAAAAACCTTATTTGATTTCATTTTACTTGGCAATTATTATATGAACGTTTAGCATATGGAAAACCCTTTTAAGGTGCATGCTAAGTTGAAAGGTTATTTTGTGCATTTAAAAACTTAAATGTTATGTGTTAATTGTTAATTTCGGTTGGTGACCCTTTACAACTATTGGGGAAATATGGGCTTTGCCCTCGGATGAGAGCCAGGATAATCCTACCGATTCGTACCCTGTGGATGGGGATGTAGATGGAAACACCTGACTGGAGCTATGGTAGGAGGATCTTATGGGGCGCGTGAAGATCACTCAAGGGGTATAGTTTTTTGTAGAATGATCAAATTAGGTTGATGTATAGGGACTAGATGCCTTTCTTTTGGATTGTGTTTATTTTAAATTGGAAGACTGTACCTATACTAATATTGTCAGCAAGACATTGTTTTTTTGATGGGTTCTATGTACCACTTTTGATGTGGAAATACTTTGGATTCATATTTCACAAACTATTCTGCTGCTTGTAAATTATATTGACTTAAATGTCGTTGCGTTATGACTTAAACATTTATCCAAAGGTATTTCCCTTATTTAATTCTTGGTTTTATGAATTTGTTTTGAAAAAAAAAATATACACTCTCGCTTTGAAAATCGGGGTGTTACAGTTATAGACACACACCTAAACTTGAAATATCCAAAGCCAGACGCCCGAGTCCAGCACCAGGAACTAAACAAGCAGGTGGACTGTTTGAGAAATGTTTTGTTTAAGCAAAAAATATACAAATTATGCAAACAGTCTTCACATCCCAAATAAGCACTTTCCAATGCTATTAAGAGCATTACAGTCTACCTTTCTTTACTGCAATCAGGAAATAAGATATTAAGCTCTTCAAGAATAGGCTTGTAGCACTGATCACGTTCCTTTTGGCCCTAATAAGATAAAATTGTGGAAGAAAATAGTGAGTAATAAAATAAAGTTGGATATGATGACCATAATTAGAATATTTGAAATAAAGTAGCAAAAAAAAGTACCTCTACAGCCCAGTCCCTAACTACGTTCCTTATAATGCATCACACCTGAGACAAAAGTAGTAGTAAATGTATATAAGTAACAGCAAAACCATATGAGAATCATCACATCACTAGAACCCTTATACTAACATTATGTAAGAAAAACAAACAAATAGATATAAAGAATATGAATAATTTCGGATTTGAAGGAAAATGGTTAGGGTATTAAATAAAAATTGGGGCTTTTTTAGATAATAGTAAACAAAGTCTAAGCGCATATGGCACGAAAAGGAAATACGATTTCAGTAAGACTCAATATGAATCGTAGTTCAGATTCAAGTTAGTTCAGTGAGGGCGACCGCGAAAGCCACCGAATGGGTCAGTCTTTTCCTTCAGTGAGGGCGACCGCTAAAGCCACTGAATGGGTCATTCTTTTCCTTCAGTTAGGGCGACTGTGAAACTCACTAAACGGGACCGGATCGACCAGGAGAAACTCACTGAACCGAGACCAAATAAAGTTTGAGAACGATAAAAAAAAAAAAGATAACTTACCCTTGAGAGAGAGCGATCGAAAAGGCGGCATCCAGAGTGGTCGGAGTTGACGGAGGGAGTTGCAATCTGGAGGAGGTTGGAAGAAGAAAAAGAAGGGGTTTAGGGTTCTCTAGGTTGTAATTATGAATGAATGAGTTGTTTTGGGGTTGAGAATGAATGAGTTGCAATCTGGAGGAGGTTGGAAGAAGAAAAAGAAGGGGTTTAGGGTTCTCTAGGTTGTAATTATGCAAATTATTTTTTAAGCAATACACAAGTATTTTCCGTAGAAAAAAACTAATCTACCTATGGACTAACATCCGTGGGTAATTTTTCCGTAGATATACAAATATTTTCTTGTAGTGTTAGTGTGTCAACAAGTAAAGGTTGAGCACCAAAAGCTTGCAGGATTACTTCAACCTGTTGAAATACCTAAGTGGAAGTGGGAAGGCATCGCTATGGATTTTGTCACATGATTACCACGAACCGCAAAGGGTAATGACTCGACGTGGGAGATTATATATCAGTTGACCAAATCTGCACATTTCTTGCCTGTGAAGACTACTTGTACTGCATCCCAATATGCTAAACTTTATTTAGACAAAATTGTCTCTTTGCATGGGGTACCGGTGTTTATTTTTTCTGTTTGTGGGGCTCAATTTACTGCTCAATTTTGGAAGTCGTTTCAAACTTCATTAGGAACTCATTTGAAGCATAGCATGAGTTTTCATCATCAGACAAATGGCCAATCTGAAAGGACTATACAAATATTGCAAGATATGCTTCGTGCTTGTGTTCTCGATCTTGGAGGTAGTTGGGATCAACATTTGCCTTTGATGAAATTTGCATACAATAATAGTTATAAATCTAGTATTCAGATGGCTCCGTTTGAGGCTTTGTACGGAAGACAGTGTAGGTCGTCGATAAGATGGTTTGAAGTTGAAGAAGCTAAACAAGTCGATCCGGAGCTGATTCAAGATGCCTCTAAAAAGGTAAATTGATTTGAGATCGTTAATCCGCTGTCGCACACGGGTCAAATACAATTAATAAAATGTAAATAGAAGTAATAACTCAAATCATTTCGCAATGACTTATGATATTATAATAATAACCGAATTGAAAGTTGAAATTAAAAAGAGGATTTTTTAGATTTTTAATTTAACAGATGAGCAAAAAAATTAATCCACTTATTCAAGTTTCAGACCTATCACAGATTCTATCAATTAGTTCAATTTCTAATTCGTGATTCTATTCTTATTTGAATATAGAATTGATCAAACAAGCGTAATCAATCCTATGTGAATTTGGTTTCTTTCATTGGATTAAACATCACATTCATCAAAATATTACAATTAACGATCAAGTGTCACAAAATTACAATTCAATTACATTAGAAACCGAAACCAAATTCTGTCAAATAAATGTAATCGATCCTATTGAAATTCAATTTAAGCAATCGAAATGTCAATATAATCATGAATCAAAATTGACAGTGTAACCTGAATCTCAAGGTGTTGATGAAACTCCAAATTTGTGGATTAATCTTATAAAATAAAAACTATTTATTTCTTGTAGCAATCTGAATCCTAATTTTTTCGTTCGTAGAAAAGAAACAAAACTGCCAATATCGGGCTTTAGGGTCTAGGGTTTAAAAACAAGTGACCTGCTAATTAAAATTATTACAAATGTTTAGATTACAAAATCTGCAATTTAGACCCAGTAAAGTACGGAATTGGTCTTTTCTTCCGACACAAACGTTGTAGCTCTAATATTTAGCTTTCCAACGTCTACTCATATGCGCCAATTTGATATCCAGAGCTCACGTTATGACCTACAGAGCGAGAAAGAGTCAAAATACAAATAATAAAATTAAAATATAAATATAAAATTATAATTCAAGTTCGATCCAAAGTTTAGAAACAAGGTAAAAATATTAATCTAAGCTATAAAGAGCTTTTAAAATATCAAACTAAAAAGCTAGAAACATGTGCCTAAATGCTATGATCAAATTCCCCCACATTTAAACTTTTGCACTCCGAGCAAAACAATGCATGTGATTCCAAATATTCTTATGAATGCAAAGTGGTGAGAGAAAAAAATATATATTTCTAGCTTAAGGCAATCATGAATAGTTTTTCATCACAACCAAGGCAAACAAGAGGAAAAGCTAACTAAAGAATGCATCATAAGTGATAGAGTCCTCCCAGGATATAAATTTCTCTCAAAGTGTTTGGGCTATTGTTTACACTCAAAGCATATCATGAAAGCTAGCACTACCATAGGCTTGACAAGCCTCTATAATCTATATTTGAAGCACATGCACATAATAATCAAAGGTCTTTATTTAGGTTGTAACGTGGCCAAGGTAAGGGTGAGATAATCCTAAGGAGACTAGGACTGAAAATCCAAGAGGATAAAGGAGTAATGATTAAGAGAGAAAAACAACATTAAGAAATAACTCAACAAAACATCAACTTTTATTTTCACACTCTCTTTGCTCATAACACAACCATTTTTCCTCATATATATATTTTTTTTCTTTCTTTTTTTATAACCCTCAAATTTAAACAAACAAGTTGAGCACCCCTACACTTATTTAAGGAAAGACTCCTTTATCCCCCAAAATTGGGTAAATTCATTGTTTTTCACTTTTAGACTTGTAATGAGCTATATAACAAAGGATGGGATAATTAGGCTCAAAGGGGCTTAAACAAATGGATAATTGTAGGGTAGGCTTATTTGGTTAGTACCTTAATCAAGAAACAAATGCCTAGATCATTTCAATATATGCATGCGGACAAGAGTCAAGTCAACTTTTGGCGTAACTAGAAATCATGAGTGATATAACACACAAGAAAAAAAAAGATGGAAAAATGTATTCCATTCATAATAAGGCTAAAAAATCTCATAAAGGTTAATGACTTATCACAAATGATACATAATTTAGCATTTTAATCCAATTTATTTTACCAAGAATGCAAAGATACTATCCAATCATGCTAATCCAAACAAACTCTCAACATTTACAACCACAAAATCTGATGAAAAAGCATGCAGTGTAATCTCCATTTTTTTTTTTTACTTTTTATTTATTTATTTTTATTTATTTTTGAAATATAACAAATAAAATCCTAAATATTAAAATCCTAAATAATACCCCCACACTTAAATTACACATTGTCCTAAATGAAAGTAACAAGTATAAAATAAGAGTAAGGAAAAGGAGGTCCATGTTCAAACTTCAGTGTAGGTGGACTTTTCCAAATAGAGTTCTTCCAAAGAAAAAGAGCATCTTCAAGTACATAGCTCTCATGGAATAGCTTGAGGCGCTATCCATTTACTTTGAATACTTTCTCAGTGTTTTCAATTTTTATTTCCACTGCTCCATGATGAAAAATGTTAGTAATAACATAAGCTTTAAGTCTAAGCTCTTCAAGTTGTTGCAATTGAAGTTTTCTCTCCAAATCTGCTTTCTCTATCTCAAGGTTACAGCTCTTGATTGCCCAACAAGCACGGTGCTCTATTTCCACTGGGAGATGACATGCCTTACCAAACACAAGTCAATAAGGGGACATCCCTATTGGTGTTTTGTAGGCTGATCTATGAGCCTAAAAAGCTTCTTCAAGTCAGTGGCTCCAGTCTTTCCTGTTTGGCTGCACCATTTTTTTTAAGATCTGTTTGATTTCCCTGTTTGAGATTTCAGCTTGCCCATTAGTCTGAGGATGATAAAGTGTAGAAACTGTGCACAACCCCATACTTCCGAAGCAAAGCGTCCATGGTGTGGTTGCAAAAATGAGTGCCTTGATCACTTATGATGGCTTAGGGTATTCCAAACCTACAAAAAATATTTGATTTGATAAAACCTGCAACAACTTTAGAATCATTAGTCCTAGTGGGTATTTCTTCCACCCACTTCGAAATATAATCAACAGCTAGTAAAATATAGACAAAACCAAAAGATACAAGAAAAGGGCCCATAAAGTCAATGCCCCACACATCAAATACTTCACATAAAAACATAGGTTGTTGAGGCATCTTACTCCTACGAGTGATTGATGTTCCTACTATTTGGAACTGTTCACAAGTTTTGTAAGTGTCAAAAGCATCTTTAAACAAAGTGGGCCGAAAGAAACCTGAGTCTAAGACTTTTCTTGTTGTCTGTTGAGGACCAAAATGTCCTCCAGTTTGAGAGGCATGATAAAAATGAAGAATGGATTACGCCTCATGGTGGGAAACACATCGCCTAATCACCTGGTCACTACAAAATTTCCATATATATGGATCATTTCACACATCGTATTTGGAATTGTAACACCCCGTTTTTCAAAGCGAGAGTGTATATTTTTTTTTTCAAAACAAATTCATAAAAAAACAGAGAAATAAATGAGAAAATACCTTTGGATAAATATTTAAGTCATTTCAAATTATAAGCAGCGGAAAAGTTTTTCGAAATATGAATCCAAAGTATTTACACCTCAAAAAATGGTACATGGAACCCATCAAAAATAAACTGTCATGCTGACAATATTAGTAAAGATACAATTTTCCAATTTAAAATAAATGCAATTCAAAATAAAGACATCTATTCCCTCTATGTCAACCTAATTTGATCATTCCACAAAACTATACACCCTGAGTGATCTTCACGCGCCCCGTGAGATCCTCCTAACGTAGCTCCAAATCAAGCATTCCCATCTACATTCCCGTCTGGAGGATACGAACCGGTGGGATCATCCTGACTCTCATCTGAGGGCAAAGCCCAGATTTCCACAATAGTTGTAAAGGGTCACCAACTGAAATTAACAGTTAACACATAACATTTAAGTTTTTAAATGCACAAAATACCTTTTCAACTTAGCATGCACCTTAAAAGGATTTTCCCATATGCTAAAAGTTCATACCATGCTTGCCAAATGTAAATGAAATCAAATAGAGTTCTCAATCCATCAAGTAATACACAACTGAACAAAACATTGATAAATTAATTGAGCAATCGATTATTTAACTCAAAATAAGAATTTCTACTAAGCCAATCGATTTCCAAATCGATTTCCTGAAGGTTTTTAGTGAAATTTGAATTCTGGGCTTAATTCAATCGATTGGGCAATTGATTGACAGCATAGCTGAGCCACTGACTTAATGCCAATCAATTGGGCAATTGACTGTGCAATTGATTGGGCAATTGATTGACAGCATAGCTGAGCCACTGACTTAATGCCAATCGATTGGGCAATTGACTGGGCAATTGATTGGGCAATTGATTGACAGCATAGCTGAGCCACTGACTTAATGCCAATCGATTGGGCAATTGACTGGGCAATTGATTGATAGCATAGCTGAGCCACTGACTTAATGCCAATCGATTGGGCAATTGACTGGGCAATTGATTGGGCAATTGATTGACAGCATAGCTGAGCCACTGACTTAATGCCAATCGATTGGGAAATCGATTTCCCTGCATATTCTTCCAAAAATACATAAACTAACTCAATCACATTCATACACAAATCCACATCTTAACACTTAGCATTTTCAACACAATCACCACGTCAACTTGAGTTTCAAAATCGTTTTACAATCTAACATACTATCGCACAATTCCAAAACATAATTCTTAGTACAATCAACACAATCACAATTTGAATCAAACACACTCACACATAGTTTCAAACCATAACACTTAGCAAAATCAACACAATCATAATTTGCATCAATCACAACTCGTGTGCCAAGCACCCTAATGCAATGCGTATATGCCAAAATGCATGGACTCGGAATTCCAAACCAAAACCCTCCTCGAAGGGCCGTAAATCATAATTGTACCCCCTATCGCAGGCCAAATTACCAATTACCGAGGTGCCACCTATCACGGGTCTGCACGATTTACTAAAAAGCGTAAACCATAAACGTACTGCCTATCACGGGCCCGTACCGTTTACCAAGCTGCCACCTATCACGGGTCTGCACGGTTTACTAAAAAGAACGTAAATTGTAAATGTACCGCCTATCACAGGCCAAATTACTCTTTACTAAGGTGCCACCTATCACGGGTCTGCACAATTTACAAAAAACCGTAAATCATAAATGTACCGCCTATCACAGGCCAATGTACTATTTATCAAGGTGCCACCTATCACGGGTCTGCACGATTTACAAAAAGCATGAAAATGCATGAGCGTATACTGACTCCATTCACAACGATCGTTAAGCAAATGCAGTTATTAAAAGATTCCTCATTTGACTTAAACAATTTTCACGCCAAACATTAAGTAAACAGACATATTAAGAGATTCCCCATTCTTAATATACTTTTGACTTAAACGATTTCCACAACAAAACATTCAGTAAACAAAACATTAAGAGATTCCCCATTCTTAATGCTCGTTTAACTCTAATGGTTTTCACGACAACATTAAGTAAATAAGTCATTAAGAGATTTCCCATTCTTAATACTCATTTAGCTTAAACGATTTTCACAAACTCACATTAAGTAAACAAGACATTAAGAGATTCCCCATTCTTAATACTCATTTAACTCAATGGTTTTCAAAACAAACTTCAAGTAAATAAGACATTAAGAGATTCCCCATTCTTAATTCTCATTTAACTTAAACGATTTTCCAAAACACACATTAGGTAAACGAGACGTTAAGAGATTCCCCATTCTTAATACTCGTTTAACTCTAATGGTTTTCACGACAACATTAAGTAAATAAGTCATTAAGAGATTTCCCATTCTTAATACTCATTTACCTTAAACGATTTTCACAAACTCACATTAAGTAAACAAGACATTAAGAGATTCCCCATTCTTAATACTCGTTTAACTTAATGGTTTTCAAATTTCCACACAAAACAAACTCAAACGTACTTTCACATTCAATCCATAACTCACACAAAATCATTTTTCCACACAAACCACACAAAACACATCTCAAACATGTTATCAAATTCAATCCAAATCAATCAACGATTCACACCAAATCACATCAATCAACAACCATCAAGTAAGAACACGCCAAGTACGACGACACAAATTAACACAATCCATCACTCAAACACAACAAGTTTCATATACTCGAAATCATACATAATGGGTTTAGAATTCATTCTCCACAAAACATTACTTAAACCCTAACCAAATTCTTTTCCACACAACCATAAGTAAGTCCCTAAATGCAAACTAAAAGTTTGGAAGGAGCCCTTACCTTCACTTAAGCTTTTTCGTTCGATTACGGTACCGCGTGTAAGTCCGGTAAAATCTCTGTTCGCAACGTTGCTTCCAAAGTTGGTCCACTAGCACCGTAGCACGGAGGTGAGCAACCTTCCCTTCTATCACTTCTTGAAAGGAGGCGTAGATCTAGATGAAACGGGGAGGTTTGTGTTTGAATCCCTAATACCGTTTTTCTTCGTTTTCGAATCAATGGTGAAGAGTGATGTTGAGAAATCCTTGTACTAACACCCACTATCAATTTCGAACTCAAAGGAAAGAAAAGAAAGCAAAAACGAGCAACAATGGAGGAAAGGAAGAAAGTGAACACGCGAGGCAGCAGGGGAGGAAGAAGATGGAAAATTTGCTTTTCTCTTCTTTCTCTTTCTTTCCTTTGTCTTTCCTTTCTCCCTTTTTCTTTCCTTCCCATTTCTTTATATATAAACATATATATATATCTATATATATATTAATAATAATTAACAAATATCTCAAAATCTTTAGATATTTATTAAAATTACCATTTCACCCATAACCTCTCCAATCCACTTTTGTCAAAAATATCTACCCTCATCGCAACTCAATTGATAGATAAATTTTTCTGCAACCAGATATATTTATAACAAAATTGCCCGGTATTAAATCCTTCGTAACGGAAGTAAATTATTTCCTGACAAATAATTTTAATCCAATTTCCAAAAATATATGTTCGGCCTTTAACTCACTAAATACCGAAAACTGGGTTAAAAGCCTAAGCAATTTAACACAAAATACCCTAAAATTGTATAACTTAGGATTTAAAATTACGGGTCTTACAGGAATCACTTTTAAGTTTGTGTATTTGTGTTCTGGATGCATCTGTAGGAAAGACTTCAGCAACTAGATAATTAACTAAATCAGCAAACCAAGGGGTTGCCTCACGCAACTATAGCAGTTGCTCATCAGCGAAGTCATCTTGAATAGGGATGGGGTGCTCATCCATTTCTATTCTACTCAAATGATTTTCCACCAAATATTCAACTCCACTATTATCTTTAATCTCTAAATCAAATTCTTGCAGTAACAACATCCACCGGATCAATCTCGGATTTCCTTCTGGTTTCTTTAGTAAAAACTTCAAAGCTGCATAGAAAATAAAAACAACTACCTTCGAACCTAACAAATATGATCTAAACTTATCAAGTGAAAAACAATAGCTAAAAGTTCCTTTTCAGTGGTAGTATAATTAGCTTGTGCATAATCTAAAGTCCTAGAAGCATAATAAATAACTTGGGCAGCCTTACCAACCCTTTGAGCAAGGACTGCTCCCACTGCATAATTAGATGCATCAGACATAATATCAAAAGGGAGATTCCAATTGGGTGGTTGAATTATGGGAGTAGAGGTCAATGTTGCCTTTAAGAAATCAAGTGCCTTCTTGCATTTATCATCAAAGGTGAAACTGACATCTTTTTGCAGTAAATTTGACAGTGGAAGAGCTATCTTACTGAAATCCTTGATAAAGCACCTGTATAGACCTGCATGGCCAAGAAAATAACGAATCTCGCGGATGGATGATAGGCAAGGCAAATTAGAAATCACATCAATCTTGGAAGGATCCACTTCTATCCCATTTTTAAAGATCACATGTCCCAAAACTATGCCTTGTTCAACCATAAAATGACATTTTTCATAATTCAGCACAAGGTTAGTTTCAATACATCTATGCAAAACTCTATCTAAATTGTTCAAGCATGCATCAAATGAGGAACCATACACAGTAAAATCATCCATGAAAACTTCAATATAAATTTCTATCAAGTCAGAGAAAATACTAATCATGCAGCGTTGGAAAGTGCTAAGAGCATTGCATAGGCCAAAGGGCATCCTCCTATAAGAAAATGTGCCAAAAGGACAAGTGAACAATAGCTTATGTGGGTAAGGTAAAATCAGTTAGAAGGTGCATTGTCTTTCTGTGTTTCAAGGTAAGGTTCAAGGTCCATCTGATTGTCTTTCTATGTTTTCTCAAAATCTACAATAGCTTCTTTTCATGTTCTTCTTCTTCAAGTTTGGCTGAAATAATCACAGGTAACTTGCCATCTACTAAACGAGGTCCTCTAATGAAGGTGCATTGTTTTGCTATTGTGGAATGTTTTGCCTAGGTTGTTGTTGTGTAGATGAATTCCCCCATCTCAGGTTGGGATGGTTTCCCCAACCAGGATTGTACCTGTTAGATGACAGATCATATTTGGCTTGAGGATTGTATATATTTGTTGCATATGCTTGAGGAGCATCAACAATTGGATCTTCTTGCAATGTAGGACATGAATCTGGAGGATGCTCTAAGAAGTGCAAATACCAAAGACCACTGCTTGGGTTTTACCTATTGCCAATTTTTTTACTACAGATATAAGCTAAGCAAGTTTGCCTTCTAAAATCTTGTGGGAAGAAGTTTAGATTTTATTCACACCCTTGCCAACACTATTGAATTGCTTCTAGTTGTAAGCTGTTGAGAATTCACGGACATGTTCTCAATCAAAGCCCTTGCCGCTTTTGGGGTCTTATCTACAAGTGCTCCCCCACTAGTAGCATCCAAAATGATTTCATCCATAGGTAGCAAGCCTTCATAAAAATACTAGATGAGCAAATGTTCAGAAATCTGGTAATGAGGACAGCTTGTCACTAATTTCTTGAATTTCTCCCAATACTCGTGTAATAATTCCCTATCAATCTGTCTGATGCCACATATTTCTTTTCTGATTGAAGTAGCTCGTGAGGTAGGGAATAATTTTTCTTGAAACAATATCTTTAGATCATTTCAACTTGTAATAGAACCTGGTTGAAGGTAGTATAATCAGCCCTTGGCAGCATCTTGGAGTGAAAATGGGAAGGCTATTGGCTTAATATGGTCTTCTGTGACTCCTTGAGGCTTCATGGTAGAACACACAACATGGAATTCCTTCAAGTGTTTGTGGGGATCCTCACCTGCAAGACCATTAAACTTTGGAAGCAATTGTATTAAACAGGATTTAAGTTTAAATGGTACATTAACTTCAAGATATGTGATACACAATGCATCATAATTGACATTAGGTGCAACAAGTTGTCTTAAGGTTCTATTATTTGCATCAGCCATATTTTGCAGCAAGTTGTTACTTTCATTGTCTGACTCTGACTCGTTAACACTAGCAGCTCTATTAAGTCTACGACGTAAATGAAATTTCCTATCTATTTTAGGTTCAAAGGAATGAAAATTCACATAACTAGCCCTAGTCATGCATCATCATAACAATGCAATGCAAAATAACAATTCTAAAAATTTCAACTGTTAGAAATTATGGCCTCTGTTATTAAAAATTATATGAAATGACTTCACTAATTTTACAAGATTATTAACCAGGTTAACAATGACAGTTTCAAGAAATTATTCAAAAACAAAGATTCACAAATACAAACATCCAAGAACAAACATTCATGCAATATCAATATAAAGAGAAGAGATAAAGGAAATCATGCACCAGGAATTTTATACTGGTTCGGCTATCAGTTTGATAGCCTACATCCAGTCCTGAAATCAACAATGATTTCAGCCTTTCACTAGAATTGACTTGAGTACTTTTTACAGACTTTCCAGCTTAATCACAGCCTATCCATCCAACTCAACGTCACTTCTATTACAATACCATCTTATCCCTAAGAGCTACTCGCCAAACCCTCACGAGATCAAGTTGAGGCTTCTTCTTGATGAACACAATCACCAAAACAGATAACCACCAATTTACACCACTGGATTTTCTAGAAACTTCTTTACAGATAGTTGTTCTTACAAAATAGATAAAAGAAGACTAAGAAGATTGACTCAATCACAATAGAAGATCTCACACACGATTTGCCAATGTATTTTTAGTGAGCTATGACAATCTTTTCAGAGTGTATTTCAGTTTTGAGTTTATGAGAAAAGTGATTGTTATTTTTCTGTATGTGTGTGTTATTCAATTAATGAAAAATTTGTGATTGATTCGGTTTATATATTTTCAGAAAAACATCAGATAAATCGATTTCCCAATCGATTTCATTAAAGTGTAATTCCAGCTTAATTGATTTCCTAATCGATTATCGCGTTTCTTGTTTTTCTTGAATCATGAAAATATAAGAACTAATCGATTTGCAAATTGATTATTTTAATGCATAAATCAGAAACTGATACTAAGTTTATATCAGAAACGATTCAGTAATCGATTATAAGTGTTTTGTTCAAACAACGAGATCAAAACAATCGATTACTCAGTCGATTCCTTTAATGCATATATATACTCAGTTTGTATCAGAATCGATTGACTAATCGATTATACTTGTTTTGTTCCAACAACGAGATCAAAACAATCGATTACTCAGTCGACTCTTTTAATAACATAATCGATTTGGCAATGGGCTAAATTGGCCCTGTAACTCAGACATTTATTTCAATCGATTCATTAATCGACTTGACTGGTCACAGTGACTAAGATGTTTTACTCCAATCGATTTACCAATCGATTTGGTTGATCACAGTGACTCAGCTGTTTTACTCTAATCGATTTGCCAATCGATTTGGCTTGTTACAGTGACTTAGTTGTTTAGTTAAAATCGATGTGCCAATCAATTATGCAAAATGTTTATGATAAATGATTAACCAGTTCATTCACTCAATCGATTACCTAATCGATTAGTGCAAAACTTGCAACTTAAGAAACTTATTTCAATTGATTGTTCAATCGATTTCGTTGATCACAAAACCCATGTCTGATGAAAAAGTATATTTGTAATCAATTTGCCAATCGATTAACTTAGTAAGAGCTTGGTTCTGTGAATTACAAAATCGATTACTCAATTGATGTGCAAATCGATTGTCCAATTGATTTGTCAAAACCCAGAACACAGGTTTTAATGAAGACCTTTAAGTAATCGATTTCCCAATCGATTAACTTAGTGAAACTTTTATTCTGTGAGTCAGACAATCGATTGCCCAATTGATTTATCAATTGATTTATTACTTGATTGATTAAAACTTTTTTTTTGATTTCATTGGCAGATATTCTATGAGAAATCATTATGATTGAGTTTACCTAATAGACACAATTAACACTAGACACATTTATACATCATTCTTCAAGCTGGTAGTATATCATCCATCTTTGATTGATTGCTTGACTTCCAAGTATTGTCTAAATGTGTAGTGTTTGTTCATTTTCCTGAAATATTTCTCAATTCAAACCATTAGACCAATCAAATAATGCATATATATTGTATGTTTGGACATTATATCAAAATCATGATCAAGGAGGCATATGTCAAGTATTCTCCCCCTATATCAAAGTCATGATCAGGGAGTCATATGTCTTACAATCTCCCCCTTTTTGATTAAATGACAAACATACAATTTAACCTTGAGTTTACAACTTTATAATTACTATTATTTAAAAAAAAACTCCCCCTGAATTTTGGAATTCATGATTCATTTCAGCAGCATAAGCACAAGCTATTTAAATCTATTCAAGTTTAGTATCAGATTTTGGTATCATAGCTTGCTATTCAAATTTATTAAAATTTTGTATCGGATTATCAGAGCTTGTTAAAAAGAATTTATTAAATTTAATATCAGAGTATCAGAGCTTTTTTTAAAAAACTTTATTAAAATTAATATCCGAGTATTAGAGCTTTCTTATCACAATTTAATATCAGAGTATCAATTTAGTTTCAGATCAGCAACACAAGTTAGCAGTATCAGAGCTATCACAAAATTTATCAATTTAGCAGCAACACAAGTTTGCAGCAACACAAGTTAAATTCGTAAAATTCTCCCCCTTTGTCATTGAAATCAAAAAGATATAACAGGAGAGAATTATGAATCATAGCTGTAACAGAACATTACAAAGCAACAAAGTCCTAAACAACTAATCTAGGGTTGTTCCTCATTATCACCAACAGGAGAGGTAGAGACTGTTGTATTAGTCTCAGCAAGTGTCTCCTCACCATGAGGTTCAGAACTATCTAGGTTGATGGGGTTTTGTTCTTCAGTCGTTGATGGCCTATGTCAGCAATGTCTTCAAAAGACATTTTAAGACCTAAATGTTCTTGTATTGCATCAATATCCTGAACAACTGAGTTCAAAGTTGGTTGGAGTTTTCTTAGAGAGGCTTCCACTCTAGCATTGTGAGCAGTCTGGGACTCCATAAATTGCAGCAACTTAGCCAAAACCTCAGATTGGGTTTCAGCTGGCTTAGGTTGTTCAGCATTTGGTTGTGCCCTTGTCCAAATGCCATTTATTCTTTTCAATTGCATCTGATTTACAATTGATTCACCAAAGATAAGAGTTGTTTTTATTGATTCTTCATTGACAACAGAGATTTTGAAATGTCTCAGAATCTTGGTTATTAGCTAAATGTCTTCAGAAGACATTTTAAGACCTAAATGTTCTTGTATTGCATCAACATCCTGAACAACTGAATTCAGAGTTGGTTGGAGTTTCCTTAGAGAGGCTTCCACTCTAGCATTGTGAGCAGTCTGGGACTCCATAAATTGCAGCAACTTAGCCAAAACCTCATATTGGGTTTCAGCTGGCTCAGGTTGTTCAGCATTTGGTTGTGCCCTTTTCCAAATGCCATTTATTCTTTTCAATTGCATCTGATTTACAATTGATTCACCAAAGATAAGAGTTGTTTTTATTGATTCTTCATTGATAACAGAGATTTTGAAATGTCTCAGAATCTTGGTTATTAGTTGTGGGTAGGGGAGCATCTGCTTTCCATGTGCTGATTCCACCATGTTCATCAGCACAACCCATGCCCAGCTCATCTTGAGCTCCTTGTATAGGCCCCAAAGTAGAATAATGTCCAGCTTCTGTACAACAGCATGGTTTCCTGATCGAGGTACTAACATCCTTGTTAGCACATACATCAGCATTCGATGTTGGACCTTCATCTAACCAATTGGAAGTGATATTTTTTCAACAAAGCCTTCAATCATTAGGTCTTGAATGGCTGTGTGTCGATCTACTGATGTTTCCCAAGCATCATCAGCAGAGTCAGGATCTGTCCTTCCATCAATAGCTTCTCCAAAGAATGGCAATCCTGAAAGCTTGGAGAATTCTTCAAATGTAATGGAGATTTTCTTGCCCTTGACTTCAGCCTTGAATCCAGTATCAGTGAGGGTGAAGGTTGAGTAGAAGGCTCTAATCAGCCTTGGGTAGATTTCCAATGAACAGGAGAGGAAGTCTACTAATCCATGAAATCTTAAATGGTTTTGGAAAGTAAAACTATTCGCATCAAAATAGGCAAAATCCAGAGTTCTTGCCTCTTGGATTTTCCTTTTTAGAAATGCAGAAGGAATAACCATATCATCAATTGGTTAACCTTGAGGTTTCTTTGACTGAGGGGAAGAAGTAGGTTTCTTCTTCTTTTGTGATGGTTCCTTCATTGCATCACCCATCAGTTTTTCAGTTAGAGGAGCCTTCCTCTTCTTTGTTTTTCCTTGATCAATGGCAATAGCTTTCCCTTTGTCATTGGCCATGATCTTATGAGTTGGAATGGACACTCGTTTAGCAGGAGGTGAAGGAGAGGGTGTTCTGCCACTTGAGGTAGAAGAAGAAGGGATTTGTCACTAGTTTTCTTAACTCTAGCCATGTGAGAGTTTTAAGGAAGTTTAAGATGTTTGAGAACTTTGAGAGATGTAAAACTCACAGAGAAAATGCAAAGAGGTTTGAGAAGTTTTTAGAAGTTGGGGGAAAAATAAGATGAGAAATCGATTTAGGGTTTTAAGTAGTATTGTTTAGAATCGATTAGCCAATCGATGTTATTAAGCATTCGCACAAGATACATCGATTGCCAAATCGATTATGTTACCGTTACTGGAGGGAGGTGAAAAGTCTCAGTTATAATTGCCACCAACGGCTAGTAATTTTTTGCAACAATCATATTTCAAATCGATTCCCAAATCGATTTCCTTTTAATGACTAAATCGATGTCCAAATCGGTTTTCATATCAGTTCAGGAAACTTCTCATATCAGCATCGACTTCCAAATCGACTTATTTTTATTGCAGGTTTTAAAATTTGACACAGTCGATTACCTAATCGATGCTCGGGTTGGAGTTTGGAAAATTTCACATCATTGGATTTCTAGGACCAAATTAATCGATTATGAAATCGATTCTTTAAAACTATTTTCCAATTATTCAATCGATTGACCAATCGATTGGATTGATGAATACTCCAACATTTACTGCTACCTGAGATTAGAAAATCGATTATCGTGTTTTCTTTTTAGACAATTAAGACACTGTGCATCATAAATCGATTTTGCAATCAATTTTGTAATGCTGATTTTCTGTTTAGTCACAGGATAATCGATGTTTCAATTGATTTGTCACAGGGATCATATTTCATTTTGATCTATTATTCCAAGTTTCATTCTAATATAGAAAAAACTTTCTTTGGGTAAGGCTTTGGTAAAAATATCAGCTAATTGATCAGCTGTATTAATATATTCAAGCTTGATATTACCATTTTGATATTGATCCCTAATGAAGTGATGTCTAATCTCTATATGCTTAGTTCTTGAGTGCATAACAGGATTCTTTGTAATATTTATAGCACTAGTATTGTCACAGTTCCAAGATCAACACCAAAGTCAGAAAGGTGTTGTTTCATCCATAATATTTGTGCACAACAGCTTCCAGCAGCTACATATTCAGCCTCAACTGTTGAAAGTGCAACACTATTTTGTTTCTTGCTATGCCAAGATACAACTGAGTTCCCTAATAGATGGCAAGTACCAGATGTACTTTTTCTGTCTAATTTGCAACCAGCAAAATCAGAATCAGAATAGCCAACAAGAGTGCAAGTTGATCCCTTAGGATACCACAAACCTAGATTTTTGGTTCCTATTAGATATCTAAAGATTCTTTTGACTGCACTTAGATGGGATTCCTTTGGATTAGCTTGATATCTTGCACACATGCATACACTAAACATAATGTCAGGTCTACTAGCTGTAAGATATAGTAAAGATCCTATCATGCCCCTAAACATTGTTACATCTACAGGTTTTCCCTTTTCATCTCTATCTAAATGACAAACTTGACTCATGGGTGTATCAATGGATTTAAATTTATCAAAGCCAAACTTCTTTAAAAGATCATTACAGTACTTGGTTTGACTTAGGAAAATACCATTCTTGCTTTGATTGATTTGAAATCCCAAGAAGAAAGTTAGTTCTCCCATCATGGACATTTCAAATCTTCCTTTCATCATGTTTTCAAATTCTTTGCACAGCTTACTGTTTGTGGATCCAAAGATTATGTCATCAACATAAATTTGGACAAGCAGAATGTCTTTTCCCTTTGTCTTTACAAAGAGTGTTTTATCAACATTTCCTCTTAAAACATTTTGTTGTAAGAGGAAATTGCTGAGTTTGTCATACCAAGCCCTTGGAGCTTGTTTCAATCCATAGAGAGCTTTTGTTAGTTTATAAACATGGTTTTCAAAAGCAGGATCCTCAAATCCTGGAGTTTGACTAACTTAAACCTCCTCTTGGATATCTACATTTAGAAAAGCACTCTTTACATCCGTTTGATACAGTTTAAAATCCATGATACAAGCATAAGCAAGCAGAATCCTAATTGCTTCTAATCTGGCTACTGGAGCATAAGTCTCATCATAATCAATGCCCTCCTCCTGGTTGTAACCTTTAGCAACTAGTCTAGCCTTATTTTTAGTTATTACTCTATTCTCATCCATTTTATTCCTAAACACCCATCCTATGATGTTGTCAATAGGATGGTTTTTATTAAATTTCCACTCTTTAGGTAAGTCATCTTCCCTTATAGGTTCTATATAATCCAAATTAGTTTGAGGTACTGTTTCATTTGGTTCTTTTGGATCGGATTCTACAATTTCCTCAAGAGAATTATCAACTATAAGAGGGATGCTGTTCAAGTTTTTAGTAAACATTTCATCAAATTTTACATGAACAGATTCTTCTATAGTTTTAGTTCTTTTATTGTAGATCCTATAGGCCTTACTAGATTGTGAATATCCTAGAAAAATTCCCTCATCTGCCTTAGAGTCAAACTTTCCTAAATGCTCTTTCCCATTATTCAATACAAAACATTTGCATCCAATGACTCTAAAGTAAGCAATGTTTGGTTTTCTACCTTTGTATATCTCATAGGGTGTTTTTCTAAGTATAGGCCTAATTAGAACTCTATTTATTACATGTGTAGCTGTGTTTATTGCATCAGCCCAAAAATATTTTGGAAGATTAGAGTCATTGATCATTGTCCTAGCAAGTTCTTCTAGAGACCTATTCTTCCTTTCCACAACTCCATTTTGTTGTGGAGTTCTTGGGGCTGAGTAAATATGGTGAATTCCATTTTGTTCATAGTAGTTATTAAAGGATTTATTTTGAAATTATCCACCATGATCACTCTTGATGGAGATTATTTTCTGATTCTTCTCATTTTGAACTAAATTTGCAAATCTTTTGAAAATAGAGAAGGCCTCACTCTTGTGAGTCAGAAAAAATGTCCAAGTATACCTAGAGTAAGCATCTACTAACACATAACCATACAAGTTTCCTCCAAAGCTTTTTACTTGAGATTGACCAAATAGATCCATATATATTAATTGTAAAACTTTATTGGTTTGAACTAAATTTATTGGTGGGAAGGATGACTTAACTAATTTTTTTTTCTCACAAGAGTCCCACAATTTTTCTTTAGTGAATTTTCTATTTAGGAGTCCTAGAACTAATTGTTTGCTTACTAGTTTGTTAAGATGATCTACATGTATGTGAGCTATTCTCTTATGCCACAACCAATCTTCATCAGATTTAGATAACAAACAGCAAACATCATTTACAGGCAAAGAGTCAATATCAATCATGTATATGTTATTTACCCTTTCACCTACCAATTTCATGCTATTATCTTCTTTGTGCTCAATTATACTAGACTGAGATGTAAAATTTACCTGGAATCCTTTATCACACAGCTGACTAATACTAAGCAAGTTGTGTTTCAAACCTTTTACATAGAGAACGTCCTTGATTACCGTTGTTGATTCGCTCCCTATGTCTCCAATACCAAGTATTTTACCTTTGTTGTTGTCACCGTACTTTACATATCCACCATTTTTTAAATTCAGAGCCAAAAATCTTGATTTGTCTCCTGTCATGTGCTTGGAACATCCACTATCTAGGTACCATGAGTACCTTGTGGATGTCAAGCATATCTGCAATACAGAATCAAACTTTGGTTTTAGGTACCCAATTTAAATTGGGTCCTTGAGGGTTAGTTTCAAGCATAGGTTTCTTTACTATCCAAATTTGTTTCCATCCTTTATTAGCAAGCTTTTTCAATTTACAATTAAAAGATATATGTCCTTTTTTACAACAAAAATGACATGACAAAGCAGAGGATGAACTTTGATTTGGTTTAGTGAAGACATCATTCATATGCTTTGATCTAACAAATTTCTGATTCTTTTTAGCATTCCTGTTTTGTCTATAACCAATTCCAGATTTTTCATTTACATTTCTCTGGTTGCTGAGAAGAACATTTAGTTTGTTTTTACTACTAGTAAATTTTGCTAAATCAGATTTTAATGATTCAACTTTTCTTTCGAGTTCCATACACCTAGTGAGTTTATCATGTGATTCTTTTTTCAAACGTTCATTCAAGTCTTCAAGCACCTTATGATCTTTTTTAATTTCTTCACACATAATGCATTGTTTTTCTAGCATTTTCTTAGTGCTAATTAACTGTTTGAATACCTTAACATGTTCATCATGCAGTTCATTAAAAGCATCATGTAATTCTTCATAAGAAGGATTAGAGGTAGAACTTACTTCACTATCAGAATCTGAATCTGTGTTGGCCATTAGACAAAGGTTTGCTTCTTCTTCTTCTGAAGATGCAGAGGATTCTTCAGCATCATCATTCCAAGCTATGTAGGCTCTTTTAGCTTTTGAAGAAAATTGTTCTTTGCCTTTAGCTTTTACAGTTTTGTTTCTGTTCTGCAATTGGAAGCACTCAGATTTGATGTGTCCTGTTTTCCCACATTCATAGCAAGTTAGTTTGCTATCATTTGTCTTTGAATTTGATGGCTTTCTTGACTTGTTTTCTTTCTTTCTCATGATTTTTTTGAATTTTCTGACTAACATTCCAATCTCGGGCTCTTCATCATCTTCACTGTCTAAATTGTCTGTGCATGCTTCTGGTTCAGACTTTATTTTTTGAGCTTGAACTTTCAAAGACAATCCTTTTGTTTTCCTATCTGTTTGTTCTGCCTCTCTCAGCCTGTGTAGTTCCATCTCATGCTGTCTGAGTTTTCCAAATAGTGTGGCAACTGTCATGCTACCAAGGTCTTTTGATTCAGCTATAGTTGTGATCTTGGGCTGCCACTCTCTGGTCAAGCACCTCATCACTTTGCTAATCTGTTGCTCGTTGTCTATCACTTTACCAAGAGCATTTAGGATGTTGATGATGTGTGTGAATCTTGTCTATAGGTCATTTATTGACTCTTCCTTCTTCATATTGAAAAGCTCATACTCATGCATCAGCGTGTTGATTCGGGCCCTTTTGACATCTGTTGTACCTTCATGAGTTTCTTGGAGTGTATCCCACATTTCCTTGGCAGTTTTGCAGTTTGATACCCTGAAAAATTCATCAGCACTCAAAGCAGAGGTTATAATATTTTTGGCTTTTGCATTATAGCCAACTTTTTTCTTATCCTCATCAGACCAATCTGATATGGGTTTTAAGATTAGTGTTTCACCTGTGCCAGCTATTCTAGGCACATAGGGACCCTCTATTACTTCTTCTAGTATATCAAGACTACATGCTTCTAGAAAAATTAACATTCTCTCTTTCCAATACATGTAGGCAGCCCCATTAAATGCAGGGGGCCTGGCCAAGGATGCACCTTCTCCTAGGCATTCTACAAAGGTCATTTTCTTTTAAGAATTTTTCTAAAAGATCAGGCTCTAATACCAATTGTTAGAAATTATGGCCTCTGTTATTAAAAATTATATGAAATGACTTCACTAATTTTACAAGATTATTAACCAGGTTAACAATGACAGTTTCAAGAAATTATTCAGAAACAAAGATTCACAAATACAAACATCCAAGAACAAACATTCATGCAATATCAATATAAAGAGAAGAGATAAAGGAAATCATGCACCAGGAATTTTATACTGGTTTGGCTATCAGTTTGATAGCCTACATCCAGTCCTGAAATCAACAATGATTTCAGCCTTTCACTAGAATTGACTTGAGTACTTTTTACAGAATTTCTAGCTTAATCACAGCCTATCCATCCAACTCAACGTCACTTCTATTACAATACCAACTTATCCCTAAGAGCTACTCGCCAAACCCTCAGGAGATCAAGTTGAGGCTTCTTCTTGATGAACACAAGGACCAAAACAGATAACCACCAGTTTACACCACTGGATTTTCCAGAAACTTCTTTACAGATAATTGTTCTTACAAAAGAGATAAAAGAAGACTAATAAGATTGATTCAATCACAATAGAAGATCTCACACACTATTTGTCAATGTATTTTTAGAGAGCTATGACAATCTTTTCAGAGTGTATTTCAGTTTTGAGTTTATGAGAAAAGTGATTGTTATTTTTCTATATGTGTGTGTTATTCAATTAATGAAAAATTTATGATTGATTCAGTTTATATATTTTCAGAAAAACACATCAGGTAAATCGATTTCCCAATCGATTTCATTAATGTGTAATTCCAGCTTAATCGATTTCCTAATCGATTATCGCGTTTCTTGTTTTTCTTGAATCATGAAAATATAAGAACTAATCGATTTGCTAATCGATTCTTTCAATGCATAAATCAGAAACTGATACTAAGTTTATATCAGAATCGATTGAATAATCGATTATAAGTGTTTTGTTCAAACAATGAGATCAAAACAATTGATTACTCAGTCGATTCCTTTAATGCATATATATACTCAGTTTGTATCAGAATCGATTGACTAATCGATTATACTTGTTTTGTTCCAACAACGAGATCAAAACAATCGATTACTCAGTCGACTCTTTTATTAACATAATTGATTTGGCAATGGGCTAAATTCTCCCTGTAACTCAGACATTTACTTCAATCTATTCGTTAATCGACTTGGCTAGTCATAGTGACTAAGATGTTTTACTCCAATCAATTTACCAATCGATTTGGTTGATCACAGTGACTCAGCTGTTTTACTCCAATCGATTTGGCTTGTTACAATGACTTAGCTGTTTAGTTAAAATCGATGTGCCAATCGATTATGCAATATGTTTATGATAAATGATTAACCAGTTCATTCACTCAATCGATTAAGAAACTTAAGAAGCTTATTTCAATTGATTGTCCAATCGATTTCGTTGATCACAAAACCCATGTCTGATGAAAAAATATTTTTGTAATCGATTTGCCAATCAATTAACTCAGTAAGAGCTTGGTTCTGTGAATTACAAAATCGATTACTCAATTGATGTGCAAATCGATTGTCCAATTGATTTGTCAAAACCCAGAACACAGGTTTTAATGAAGACCTTTAAGTAATTGATTTCCCAATCGATTAACTTAGTGAAACTTTTATTCTGTGAGTCAGACAATCGATTGCCCAATTGATTTATCAATTGATTTATTACTTGATTGATTAAAACTTATTTTTTGATTTCATTGGCAGATATTCTATGAGAAATCATTATGATTGAGTCTACCTAATAGACACAATTAACACTAGACACATTTATACATCATTCTTCAAGCTGGTAGTATATCATCCATCTTTGATTGATTGCTTGACTTCTAAGTTTTGTCCAAATGTGTAGTGTTTGTTCATTTTCATGAAATATTTCTCAATTCAAACCATTAGATCAATCAAATAATGCATATACATTGTATGTTTGGACATTATATCAAAATCATGATCAAGGAGGCATATGTCAAGTATATTCCCCCTATATCAAAGTCATGATCAGGGAGTCATATGTTTTACACCAACAATGTCCCTATTGCTAAAATTGAAGTGAAAAATTGAAAAATCCTATAAAATAAAATCCAAAAAAAAATAAATATACCACAAAAAATTTCTAATCAAATACAGACAACAAATTTTTTTTTTTTTTTGGAATTTTTGGAGAATATGAAAAATTCAAAAAATTGAAAAAAGGATCTAAACGAAAGAATTTGAGATTTTGATCGACGTTTCACAGATAAGTCCCTTATACGAGATTCCTATTCCTTGATTTTTTTAAAATTGCAGAGTAATCCGAGATAGTCGCCTGAAAATAGGGTTTTTATCGGTTAATATTGTTATCAAAGAGTCCCCGGCAACTGCGCCAATTTGATCCGCTGTCACACACGGGTCAAATATAATTAATAAAATGTAAATAGAGGTAATAACTTGAATTGTTTTACAATGACTTCTGATATAATAATAATAATAATAATAATAATAATAATAATAATAATAATAATAATAATAATAATAATAATAATAATAATAATAACCGAATTGCAAGTTGAAATTTAAAAGGGGATTTTTTAGATTTTTTATTTAACAGATGAGCCAAACGGTTAATCCACTTATTCAAGTTTTGCAGTTTGATAAAAAGGGGAAACCAAGTCAAAGGTTCATTGGACCATTTGTAATTTTAGAAAAGGTCGAACCGGTAGCATATCGCTTGACACTTCCATCGGATCTCTCGGGAGTTCATCCGGTCTTTCATATTTCGATGCTTTGGAAATACCTTCATGACTCTTCTGATGTTATTAATCATAATGATGTGCAGTTAGATTAGAGTATATCGTACGTTGAACATCCATTAGTTATATTAGATCGCCATGTGAGGCGTTTACGCTCAAAATATATCGTTTCAATAAAAGTTCGTTGGCGTGGTCCATCTTGTGAAGAAACAATTTGGGAACCCAAAAAATTCATACGTGCAAAGTACCCACACATGTTTGAAACTCAAATAAATTTGAGGACGGATTTTTATAAAGGGGGGAGGGAGATTGAAATGTCCCGTTTCATTAAAAGAATAAATATAATTAATTAATAATAATAAATAAATAAATAAACAAAACAAATCAACACCACTCATACTCACTCTTTTTCCATTTCACTCCCTCATTTTCCTTCCTCTCTCACGGTTACCCACTTCACCCTCATTTCCCCATTTTCATTTTTTTTTTCTTTTCTTCTTCTTCTTCTTCTTCTTCTTCTTCTTCTTCATCCTTTCACTTAAAGGCACAATAAACTCATAGGAAGGGTATACATTCCCTAAACAAGCTTCTTCATATTTTCACAAGTCTTGGGTATATTTTTTGGCTTATGGTTTGTGCTATAAGGCAGAAGAATGGTGCCCATTTCTTGAAGGTTGTTATTTAGACAATTTGAGGTAAATACACAACTCTAAAGCTAGTAAGAATCTCTAGAAAAATGTAGTTTTATTTATATATCTTATTTTTGTGCTTATAGTAGATTTAAATGATTTTTATATTTTCCTAGACTTAGCTAAACTTTAGAATAATTTTTCTAATGTCTTGAGAATATTTTGATACTCAGATTTATCTACTGAGGTTTTGCTGGCTACTCTAGGAGTTGTTGGAGAACAAACAAAGTCGATTCTCCATAGTTGTGAGTAGACGACGATCATCGTCATATATTTTTATAATGTTATAATTATTATTTTACTTGTTTTCTATATTAAAGTATTTATTGAAAAATTGGGGAACACCACCTTTAACTTTTTTTATCGATTTCATCATTACTTATTTTCATGGTCTTTGTTATATAATATGTTAATAGTTTGATTTATTTATGAGTTAAACAATATTTAAATATTGAATTGTTATACAGTTGAATATGTTTTTCCATGAGTTATGAGGAAATGAGAAATAATTTTTTACATGTATGGAAAATCGTTTTAATTTTGAAATTGTTAACGGCGGTAGGTGCGCCTAGTTACCTCGTTTTGATTAGGGAGAGTTACCTATTAGATGGAGTCGCTCCTATAAGAAATGTCATCCATAGGAGGGAGGGCTATCAACGAGATGTAAGCTCCCTTATTGATGTGTGATGATGCGTTGCGGGATTGAGATGAGAGAGCTATCCGTTAGATGGAGCAACCCCTAAGAAAAAGACCACCCTTAGGAGGAAAGAGCTATCAATGAAATGAAGCTTTCTCTTGGTTCTCAAGAATTTTTGTTTTTACTTGTTTGATTGTCTATGATGATTTTTAAGGCTGTTCATTTATAATTAGGTATGAGCATTTTTTTTTTTTTTATGTATCCATGCATATACTTTGTAGGCATAAAAATTACTTTATAATTATAAACGGATGACAAACATAAAAGAAAATGCTGATATGGATTCAATACAATGGTACCCAACTACTTTTTCTCATAGAATTTTGTAGAATTATATATTTTTCCTTTTTAATTGCCTTTATTATATTCTCTTGCAAATTTTTTATAATCCGAATGGTGATTTTACTTGGTGTAACAAAAGGATTAACTTATCTTCATAAAGAATCAACATTGAAAATAGTACATAGAGACATTAAATCAACGTGTATTACTTAACAATGACTTGAGTGTCAATATCTCTGATTTTGGTTTAGCCAAGCTTGATGAAGAAGGGAATACACATATTAGTACATGGATAGCAAGAAAAATGTTAGTACTTGCCACAACAATTAGCATGAGTCCAAGTCTTTGTTTTGTAACTAACTAAGATTTCATTGTTTTGTGAAATAACTAACTCACGGGTACTACATTTCTTAACGGCGGGTACATGGCACTAGAATATGCTATGCAGGGTTACTTGACTGATAAGACAAATTTATATAATTTTGAAGTTGTAGCTTTGGAGATCGTTAGTGGAAAAAGCAACATAAATTATATGCCAAAGGAGGAGTTTATATATCTTTTAGGTTGTGTATGTTTGAACTTCTTTTTCACTTTATGAGTTTATTATGATAAACCTGAAGGAATGTGGCATAAGTATGGGCAAATAGAGTAGATATTTTCTCCTTTTCTCAAATTCTAGAAATGTGTGCCCTATATATCTCTTCATTTCATTTGAGAAATGGACAACAATTCTACCTTGATCTCTCAACACCAAACTTATCGTCTTCTTTCTAGTTTTTATTATATTTATATTTGATTATACTTCATATTTGCACGCTGAAGGCCTGTGATCTTCAAGAGCAAGGGAACCTTTAGGAGTTGGTGGATCCAAGTCTTGATTCAAGATACTCCCAAAAGGAGGCCATGAGAATGCTGAATTTGGCATTGTTATGCACCAACACATGTCCCACTCATAGGCCATCCATGTGATTGGTAGTAAGCATGCTTGAAGGAAAAACTCCAATCCAAACGTCGGGAATCAAATGCGGTGAGAGCGACCGACACTTAAGATTCAAAGCCTCTAACTTGCTGTCACAAGATACCAAACCTCTTGTTTCTTCATTATCACACAAAAGCATAGAACAAAGAAGAATCGATTCACTCTTCCATATCTCTTCAAAGTGAACAAGAATTTTCTTCAAGCAGAAAACTTCCTTGAGATTCAAATGATGTGTTCACATAGCATATTATAAACTTCCAGTTTTTTATCTTTTTTTTTTAATGGTGGTTGATATATAGTGTATAAATTGCATAGTGATAGAACATAATTCTTATTAAGATTGGATCAAAAGATTAATACTCATTAAAAAAAGAAATAAAAATTATTAGAGATCCATCCATCGTTGAAAATTCTACAATCCCAAGAGAAAGAAGATCTATTCACAGATGATCATAGTAGGATCAAAGTTTAAATATAAAAACATTGGAAATATAAAATAACAAAATAAAGGAACAAAGTTAAAATAGAAAACAAAATATTTTGAAACTACAAATTTTCTAAAAGAAATACAAGAACAAAAAGCAATAGTAACAAGAGATTGTGAGTAAGAATATGTGTCGAAAATTGAGAATTTTCGTTCTTTTTATAGCCTTAGGAGATTTCATGAACTTTAATTACAAGAAATCGTTAGAATTTAACAGAAGAAAAACGGTTTAGCAGTGGAAGATGAGCAGATTATGACCATAATAGTCATTACTGCTAGGCAGTAATCCTAGCTACCTTAAAGTGGCAAATTTTTACTTTCTTTTTCTTTTTTTTTTTCTTTTTTTTTAGCCAATATTGTTGTAATGACCATTCCGGTGAGGTAGTAATTCTTGCTGGAACTTGAATTTCTTTTATTTTCTTGATCAGGATAGATCATGACTACACCACATGACTTCAAGGCTCTTTTGCACCAAATTTT
This sequence comes from Cicer pinnatifidum, assembly GCA_037974775.1. Classification (NCBI taxonomy): domain Eukaryota; kingdom Viridiplantae; phylum Streptophyta; class Magnoliopsida; order Fabales; family Fabaceae; genus Cicer; species Cicer pinnatifidum. The sequence continues at coordinate 25,747,637 of JBBPBR010000007.1, read as the reverse complement.
TTCACTTATTCCTTCATGCAATCTAAACAAAACAAAAAGGTAGTCAAACAGAACTAGTATCGAATTAAAAACATCAAATTAACCTATCAAGCAAAGCTATAAAAAAGATAAATTCTAGCTTATCATACTTCTATTTTTTTCTTTCTCTATTTCTCTCAAAAATCCATGGCTCGTACCAAAGCATTTGCAATAAAAAGTCCAATTCCAAGAACTCTAACACCCTCACCACCTCGATCACCCTCTCCTCAACCACGTCCTACTCCTCTAAAAGTTTCTCCCCTCTGATAACACCTTCTTTGATTATCTATCATGTCGCCTAAGCCCAACCCACCTCCTATCTCGTTACCTCCACTCACCATTGTACTTCCAATGTATTCTCCCAAACACAAGTCAAGCACCACCACAGATCTAGAAAAAATCTCGAAAAACCCAATTAGACAATCCTCCATCTAAATGAAGATCAATGAGAATCATGTTTGGTGTTGACACCTCCAAAAAATCCAAAAGTATGGGCACTATCATCTATACCATCTCAAATAATGAATATGGTTCTCCACCTCCACTAAATCACCCCACTCCTCGTTCTAAATCACCACCAAAGTGTTCAAAACTCTCCATTTTAACCCCCAAAATCCTCAAAACAATCCACATGGACACCAAAGTCCTTAAAACCCTCCACTTCACCGTCAAAGTTTGTATACCTTTTCACAACTTCCAAATCACCATCTAAGAAATCAAATTGTGTCCTCAACATACATCAACAACGCCACCCTCAAAATCAATTGATAAATCTTCACCATGTAAGACCCATAATTTTAAAGTGTACTTTATGTATTTTGGTGTATTTTTGGTAATTGAACTTAGAGGCTTTTTAGCCAAAACTATTAATATTTTGGAGTTTATATGACCAAGAAGATATTTGATGCCGATTAGAATTACTCGTCGATAAATAAATTAAATTAATTGCGGTGAATCTTTTACGAATAGTTTAATGCGTTATGGATAAAAGAGTAATTTAATAAATATCTAAAGAGTTGGAGATATTTGTTAAAAATAGTTAATATATGTTTATATATAAAGAAAAGGAAAGGAAGGAAATGGGAGAAAAAGAAATAGAAAGGAAAGAAAAAGGAAGAAAGGAAAACTGAAGGAAAACAAAAAACATTTTCCGCCTCCTTCCTCTCTCTGCCTCACGCATCATCAATTTCTTCCTTCCTCCATCGTTGCTCATTTTTGCTTTCTTTTCTTTCCTTTGAGTTCGCAATTGATAGTGGGTGATAGGACAAAGATTTCTCAACTTCACTCTTCACCTTTGATTCGAAAACAAAAAAAAACGGTATTAGGGATTCAAACTCAAATCTCCCCGTTTCATCTAGATCTAAGTGTCGTTTCAAGAAGTGATAGAAGGGAAAGTTGCTCACCACTACACTACGATGCTAGTGAGCTAACTTTGGAAGCGACGTCGCGAGCAAAGTTTTTACCGGAATCGATCGTGGTGCCGTAAATCGACGTTAAAGCTAACATTAAGGTAAGGGCTCCTTCCAAACTTTTAGTTTGCATTTAGGGCCTTATCTGTAGTTGTGTGGAGAAGAATTTGATTAGGGTTGGTGTATTGAATTGGGGAAAATGAATTTGACTCATTTATGTATAATTTTGAGTAAATGAAATTTGATGTATTTGAGTGTTATGATTGCGTTGATTTGTGTTCATCGTACATGGCGTGTTCATACTTGATGTTTGTTGATTGATGTGATTTGGTGTGAATCGTGGATTGAATTTGATAACATGTTTGAGATGTGTTTTGTGTGGTTTGTGTGGAAAAATGATTTTGTGTGAGTTATGGATTGAATGTGAAAGTACGTTTGAGTTTGTTTTGTGTGGAATTTGAAAACCATTAAGTTAAACGAGTATTAAGAATGGGGAATCTCTTAATGTCTTGTTTACTTAATGTGAGTTTGTGAAAATCGTTTAAGGTAAATGAGTATTAAGAATGGGGAATCTCTTAATGACTTATTTACTTAATGTTGTCGTGAAAACCATTAGAGTTAAACGAGTATTAAGAATGGGGAATCTCTTAATGTCTCGTTTACTTAATGTGTGTTTTGGAAGATCGTTTAGGTTAAATGAGAATTAAGAATGGGGAATCTCTTAATGTCTTATTTACTTGAAGTTTGTTTTGAAAATCGTTTAAGTTAACTGGGCTTTAAGAATGGGGAATCTCTTAATGTATTAGTTACTTAATGCTTGGCGTGAAAATCGTTTAAGTCAAATGAGTGTTAAAAATGGGGAATCTTTTAATAACTGCATTTGCTTAACGATCGTTGTGAATGGAGTCAGTATACGCTCATGCATTTTCATGCTTTTTGTAAATCGTGCAAACCCGTGATAGGTGGCACCTTGATAAATAGTACTTTGGCTTGTGATAGGCGGTACATTTATGATTTACGTTTTTGTAAATTGTGCAGACCCGTGATAGGTGGCACCTCGGTAAATAGTACTTTGGCCCGTGATAGGCGGTACTTTTATGATTTACGGTTTTTTGTAAATTGTGCAGACCCGTGATAGGTGGCACCTTGGTAAAGAGTACTTTGGGCTGTGATAGACGGTACATTTACAATTTACGTTCTTTTAGTAAGCCGTGCAGACCCGTGATAGGTGGCACCTTGGTAAACGATAAGGGCCCGTGATAGGCAGTACGTTTATGGTTTACGCTTTTTAGTAAATCGTGCAGACCCGTGATAGGTGGCACCTCGGTAATTGGTATTTTGGCCTGCGATAGGCGGTACAATTATGATTTACGGCCCTTCGAGGAGGGTTTTGGTTTGGAATTCCGAGTCCATGCATTTTGGCATATACGCATTGCATTAGGGTGCTTGGCACACGAGTCGTGGTTGATTCAAATTATGATTGTGTTGATTTTGCTAAGTGTTATGTTTTGAAACTATGTGTAAGTGTGTTTAATTCAAATTATGATTGTGTTGATTTTGCTAAGTGTTATGTTTTGAAACTATGTGTAAGTGTGTTTGATTCAAATTGTGATTGTGTTGATTGTACTAAGAGTTATGTTTTGGAATTGTGTGATAGTATGTTAGATTGTAAAACGATTTCGAAACTCATAATGTCATAGTGATTGTATGGGTATTACTAAGTGTTAAGGTTTGGAGTGGTGTTTGAAGGTGATTGAGTTAGTTTATGTATTTTTGAAAGAATATACAGGGAAATCGATTTACCCAATCGATTTGATGAGTTACAGGGACCTTCCCTGGCCAAAAATCGATTTACCCAATCGATTTTGTAATATGTTTTTCAAAACCACTTAAGAAATCGATTTTGTAAATCGATTGGATTCATTCCAGGGGCTTTGTCTTTCACGAAATCGATTTGCCCAATTGATTAGATTCATTACAGGGGCTCTGTCTTTCTCGAAATCGATTGCCCCAATCGATTGATGCAAGTTCAGAGTTCAATTTTCACTAAAAACTTTCAGGAAATCGATTTACCCAATTGATTGAGTCAATCGATTTATCCAATCGATTGATTTAAGCCCAGAGTTCAATTTTCACTAAAAACTTTCAGGAAATCGATTTCCCCAATCGATTGGCTCAGTGGAAAATCTTATTTTGAGTTAGATAATTGATTTCTCAATTGATTTATCAATATTTTGGTCAGTTATATATTACTTGATATTTTGAGAACTTTATTTGACTTCATTTACATTTGGCAAGCATTATATAAACTTTTCGCATATGAAAAATCTTTTTAGGGTGCATGCTTAGTTGTGAGGATATTTTATGCATTTAAAAACTTAAATGTTATGTGTTAACTGTTAATTTCGATTGGTGACCCTTTACAACTATTGTGGAAATCTGGGCTTTGCCCTCAGATGAGAGTCAGGATAATCCTACCGGTTCGTACCCTACAGATGGGAATGTGGATGGGAATGCTTGATTGGAGCCACGTTAGGAGGATCTCACGGGGCGCGTGGAGATCACTCAGGGTGTTTAGTTGTTTTGTAAAATGATCAGACTAGGTGGACAGAGGGAACATATGTCTTTCTTTTGGGTTGCTTTTATTTTTAAACTGGAAGACTGTACCACTTTTGTTATGTAAATATTTTGAATTCATATTTTGGTAACTTTTTCCGCTGCTTGTAAATTATAATGACTTAATTATTTATCCAAAGGTGTTACCTTATTTATTTCTCTGTTTGATTTTAATTTCTTTTGAAAAAAAAAATACACTCTCGCTTTGAAAAACGGGGTGTTACACACCCACTCTATCACATTTTTAGGCAAAACAAAAAATGAACACAACTCTCCAAACAATCTGCAAAAAAAACCAAAAGTGAAAAATGTTCTCCATCTTGACCCATTCCACCAGAAAGTTTTTCGCTCAAAACTAAAACCGAACAAAAACCACCTTAGAAAACAAAATCCAAAATCCTTATTCCACCACTTATCTCAGCCAAATAAAAAAAAATCTTCATCATCTTATGGCTTTTCTCTATCGTTATCCTTCTAAACTGGCTCTGGGTTTCTCCCACCTTTTTTGCTATGACAAAGAGGGAGAATAAGAAATTTGATTTAGGATTTAAAGAAGCATTTTTGAACTCTTCATCCTTTTGAATTGGCTCTGGATCCCTCCCACCTTTTGTTGCTATGACAAAGAGGGAGAAGAAGAAATTTGATTTTGGATTTAAAGATGTATTTTTGAACTCTTTGTGTACTTCTTTGTTTTACTTGTATATTTTTTTTTTCTTAAACCATATGTATGAACTCTTTTGATATCTTGATTAATGAAGAAAAACTAGTTTGGTTCTAAATATATGTCAATAGATGCAAATATTAAAGGGGATCTTTTTTAACATATGCACTTTGTATAAAATCATATTTAAATCAAAATCAAAATCAAAATTAAAATCTAATTAACATGTTTATCATCATCAAAAAGGGGAAGATTGTTGAGGCAAAATCCTAAATCAAGTGTTTTGAAGATAAACAAACAATTAATTAATTACTAATCATGATTCTAATTATATTGTTATTTAACTTGTGTTTTTGAGTGATTATGTAAGACCCTTAATTTTAAATCCTAAGTTATACAAAGTGTATTTTGCGTTGAATTTCTTAGGCTTTTAGCCCAATTTTTGGTATTTAGTGAGTTAAATGCCAAAAATATATTTTTGAAAATTGGATTAAAATTATTTGTCAGAAATTAATTTATTTATGTTACGAAGAATTTAATACGGGACAATTTTGTTAAAAATATCTTTAGTTGCAAAAAATTTTATCTGTCAACTGAGTTGCAACGAGAGTTGATATCTTTAACAAAAATTGGTTTGGGAAGTGATGGGTGAAATGATAATTTTATGAAATATCTAGATATTTTTATATATTTATAGTTTGGTTTTAATAATATATATATATATATATATATATATATATATATATATATATATATATATATATATATATATATATTAAGTAATGCATATATATAGATACGAAAAGGAATAGAGAAAGAAGGCCAAAACATTTTCCCCCCGTTCTCACGAAAATTCATCCCATTTCTCTTTTGCTTCAAGAAACGAAACCCAAGTCTTGGTGGGTGAGAAAGAGAAGATTTCCTAGCTCCTTTCTTCTTCTTTGATTCGAAAACGAAGAAAAACGGTGTTAGGGGTTTTCAAGACCGTCAAACACAAACCTCTACTTTTCTTCGACATTTGAGCTTCGTTTCGAGAAGTGATAGAAGAGAAATTTGATCACCTCCACACTACGGTGCTAGTGAGCCAACTTTAGAAGTGACGTCGCGAGCGAAGATTTTACCAGAATTAATTACGGTACCGTAATCGCGTGTTAGAGCTATCATTAAGGTAAGGGCTCCTTCCAAACTTTTAGTTTGCATTTAGGGACTTATCTGTGGTTGGGTGGAAAAGAAATTTGTTAAGGTTGAAGTTTAGATTTGGAGAAAATGAATTTAATGCTTTTATAGGTGAAATTTTAGAGTTGGGTTTTTGGTGATATTGATGAGTGTTTTATGGAAAATGAATTTAACTCATTTATGTGTGATTTTGAGGAAATGAAATTTGATGTGTTTGAGTGGTGGGTTATGATGATTTGTGTTTGTCGTGTTTGACGTGTTCATAATTAATATTTACAAATTTTGAGATGTGTTTGTGTGGATTTTGTGGAAAAATGAATTGATGTGATTTGGTGTGAATTGTGGATTGAATTTGAGAATATGTCTGAGTATGCTCTGTGTGGAATTTGAAAATCATTAGAGTTAAATGAATATTAAAAATGGGGAATCTTTTAATATATGTGTTTACTTAATGATTGTCGTGAAAATTGTTAGAGGTAAATGAGTATTAAAAATGGGAAATCTTTTAATATATGCATTTACTTAACGATTGTCGTTGATAGAGTTAGAGTATGCTCATGGATGATAATCAATTTCAAATAAATGTTGAGTAGATTCTGGTCCTAAATTCTTTTATCATACATATCATATGAAACTCAAGTATGTCTCTTAAGATAGTTTGAGTATGTTTTACAAATCCTTTTAGTTATTAGAAGGTAACTTGTATAAATCTTTTATCGACTAAAAGGTACTGTAAAAATCCTTTTAAGGTTGAAAAGTGAATTTAGTAATTGATCAAGAAAAATAGTGTGAAAGCAAGAACATTCTTGTGTCAAACACATTAGTTGAAAAACTCACATATTGTGAGTAACGTAATCCACCTAAGGTGAACCAAAATACATCATTATGTGATCTTCTTATCTTTAATCACATATCACCTAAAAATAATTTGTTTTATTTGTTTTCTGGACTTTTTGTTAGTATCTAAGATTGATCTTGAGTTAATTTAAATTAAAATTAGGAATTAACATTTCAAAAAAGGATCATAATTCAAACCCCTTTCCTTGTGATTGATATAGCTACTTCAATTTACACATTTATTAAGTTTATGTTTCATGTGTTTTTTTGCTATTGTGATTTTCGTTGTCTTAATGGGGGATTGTTGATTGTGTTAGTACGACAATGTTTTAGTTTTTCGTTTTGGTGCGACGTTCGTTTGATATAAAAAAAGTCAATGATTTTGATTTCATCAAAGATAAAATTATGAATTTAGAGACATAAATATTCTAAATACCATAGTTTTTGTAATATTTATAAGCTTTGTATTTTTTGTAAGTATTTTATGGCTTTGAGCTATTATAACTTATGTATTTTAACTTCTGCTTTAAAAATTATTGCTATTGATTTATTATATTTATTTGAATGAAAGGTATATTTTAGTAAAAAAAATATAAATATTGTTGAACATTAACCGCATTGACGGCAAGGAGTGAAGAGAATGTTGGAGAGGATAAATTTTGGCGGGAGTTTAGTGCAAGATCTTCTTCTCCCATCCAATTGCATATAAACTTTCCAATTAGAGATTAGACAGGAAGAAGACTGTTCAGTCAATAAAACGACACCGTTCCATCCTCTGACCTCACTCACATATTCAAACTCAGTCTCGTTCGTCCCCTCTCTCATATCCAGTCGACAATAACTTCAAACTGAGATCCAATAACAGAGCATCATTCTTTTCTTAGAACTTGACCCACTCCTCCACTACAACAATCACTACATCAAAAACATTCTGTCCACTTCCAAAACCCTATTTTCTTTCCCTCCAATTTCCTCCTCTCTCTTCAACTTCAAATTCCTCTTCTCTTCTCTCCCACCTCACCTCTCTCTCTCTCCAAACTCCACACTTTCCTCCCAAAACACTATCTCTCCTTCGATCATCCTTCCTCCACTTTCAATCTCCTCTCTTCCCTCCCTCATTTCCCTTTCCCACATCACCCCAAAGCCTCCCACCTCCTCGATTCCATCACTCAACTCCTCCACGGTTACCCGTGGGAACCCGACACCGACTCCGACTCCATCTCTCTTCTTGTTCCCCCCAATTTAATTCTCTTGTTTACCTCCTTGTTTAATTCCATCCATTCCATCGGCGCAGTTTTCAATTCCGAAGAAAAAACGTTGCGAAATTGCAAGTTAAGGTTGTGAGGAAGTCTGATGCGTTTGTTGATTTGAGGGATTGTCTCTCTGATTCAGTTCTGGTGCGCGAGGTTTTTAGTGAATCTAGGAAGGGGAGATTCGGCGAGTTTTTAGCTGTTAGGGTTCTTGAATTGCTAGCGACTGAAATTGGCTGTGACGTTCTTTTACGACTTTAATTTCAGCTTCAGAAATTATGATTTTTAATGTATTTTATCTTATTTGAATGAACATTGGAATTTAGGAAAAAAATAAAAATATTGCTGAACATTAACGGCAGTGAGACAGTAGGCGGCAAGGAGTGAAGAGATAGTTCCTGAGAGTATTAATTTTGGCGGGAGTTTAGTGCAGCATCTTCTTCTCCCATCCAATGGGTAATGTGTAAAAACTTGCCAATTAGAGATTACACAGGAAGAAGACTGTCCAGTTAATAAAACGGCACCGTTCCATCCTCTGATCTCACTCACATATTCAAACTCAGATTCGTTCGTTTCCTCTCTCATATTCAGCCGACAATGGCTTCAAACCCAGATCCAATAACATGTTACTCCCATACTCACCGCATCCTTCTCTTCATAGATCTCGACCCACTCCTCCACAATAACAATCACTTCATCAAAAACATTCTCTCCACTTCCAAAACCCTATTTTCTTTCCCTCCAATTTCATCCTCTCTCTTCGCCTTCAAATTCTTCTTCTCTTCTCTCCCACCTCACCTCTCTTTCTCCAAACTCCACCCTTTCCTCCCAAAACACTATCTCTCCTTCGATCACCCTTCCTCCACTTTCAATCTCCTCTCTAAAACCCTCTCTTCCCTACCTCATTTCCCTTTTCCACATCACTCCAAAGCCTCCCACCTCCTCGATTCCATCACTCAACTCCTCCATGATTACCCTTGGGAACCCGACACCGACTCTGATTCCGACTCCACCTCTCTTCTTGTTCCCCCCAATTTAATTCTCTTGTTTACCCCCTTGTTTAATTCATTCCATTCCATTGCCGCATTTTTTGATTCCGATGAAAAAACCTTGCGAAACGAGGGTTCTTTTTGTGATAGGTTTTTGGGGTTTTTCGGGAGTGTGAGTCGTAGGTTTGGCTCCAAGGGTGTTCATTGTAGTTGGATTGGTGTTAATAGCAATTGTGTAAGTGAGAATAGTGGTGATGATGACGAGGTTGGAAAGATACGGGGGTTGTTGGATATTGGGGCTAGGAAATTAGGTTGGGGTTTTTGCTCTTTGGATTCAATTTTGCTTGGTTCTGCACTTGTTCCTTTTGGTTTGATATATCCCAAAATTGGGGTTTCGTGCTTTTCTTTTCGTTGTTGCTCTAGGGAAGTTCAGGTGCAATTGAGTCTTAGGATATTGGATGTTAATGGGAGTCCAATTGAGTATAACTGTTGTGATCTTGAAGTTTTGAATTTAAGAGGTTTTTGTAGAAGGGAGGATGTGAATTTACAAGGTGGTGGTTGTTATGGAAGGAAGGAGAGATTGTGGAATGTGTGTTCTGGTGGAACATCGAAATTGCAAGTTAAGGTTGTGAGGAAGTGTGATGCGTTTGTTGATTTGAGGGATTGTCTCTCTGATTCAGTTCTGGTCCGCGAGGTTCTTAGTGAATCTAAGAAGGGAGATTCGGGCGAGTTTTTCGCTGATAGGATTCTTGAATTGCTAGCAACTGAAAATGGCTGTCAGGGGCAGCGAAAATCTGTTCCGGTCTGGGAGATCTTGTTGAGCTTTCTTTATAAAGAAGGTTGCTGGGCTTTGGTTTCCGTTGACAATGGAAAAAGTAGTGGTTCTTGTGTTGGTATTCTTAGGCCTTTTACTGTTTCTTCAGCTCTTTTATCTGTCTTGGAGGATTCACAATTGCCTATTGATTTTGATGGAGCAAATATGGATTGTTTTATTAAGGCAGGTGTTTGTAAATCAGATCGCATATTCAACAATAATGCGAATTTGTTGGATACTCAGGTCAAGAGTGCTGCGGGAATGAAGGGTAAGAGGAAAAAGAAGATGACAGATTTAAATACTCTTCGAAACCTCACGTGGAGCTCCTTTTGTGATTTGGTATATGATCAATTTGAGATGGATCTGCACGAGGTTTATTATGCGATGGAATGTAACAAGTCGAAGAAGTTGAAGTTTTTGAAATGCTGGATGAAACAGGTGAAAAAATCTAGCTGCTGTGATCTGATTTTGTCAGAAAAACCCAAGCAGGATATGATAATTGTAGAAGAGATTGACGGTAAATTGAATGAGTTACCTCAAAATGCTGAAGAGCCAATCCCACTGGTGGTTGTGTCAGCTGGAATTAACACCGAGGCTGCTACGATACAGGATGATGGTGCGCTCGATTTTAGGTCAGAAACATCGGAATCGTTTTTTAGTAATCTTTCCAACAGGATCCAACAGGGAATTGAATCTGATGTCATAGACCTTGGAGCTTTGGCAGAGCGACTTGTAAAATCATCTATATACTGGTTACATCAAAAGGTTGATACAGAAACAATTCCTGAGATCCATTCTCCCATGAAAGATAATAATGTTCGTCGTAGCATGGTTGTTTCTGAACTAATAAAACTACTGTTGAAGGAGCCCAAGGAGATAGCTGCAAAGCATAAAAGCAGAAATTCGTCCTCTCAGGCATCTGATGCAGGACCAACTACAATAATCACAGAACATGCTGTTAGATTGTATCCTTTTATCGAGTTTTCCTTAATTTATTCTTATGATGATGCATATTTCTTTTCTAGCTCTAATCACCTGTGAAATTTGGGAACTTTTGTTTCGTGTTTTCCTTAGTGAGAATTAGATATGAACTGCAGATTTTATTTCGAATGGAAATTTTGCAATCAGAGGATGGAGGTGGAATCGAAGATTCATGTAAACAGAAGTTTGTCAAACAAATATGCCTTCTTCTAGAGAACATTCAGTGCCACATGGAAGGGGGATTCTTTGGTGATTGGAACCTTGAAAATTATGTCGCAAAGATCGTAAAAAGCAGGTAGAAGCTTATATAACTCAATTGAGATGTTTTATATGTTGACCGATGTTTCCTCTGAAATGTTATATTATGGTTTAGCATGAACTATGAGGATTTATAGAACTATTAATTTCTGTTTGGAGTGCAGTCAATAACTCGGTTTATTTTCATTTTACTACTATTATGACAATATATGAAATTTTTGTGGCTTGTTCTTGTTCTGTTATGTTCTAGAGCTTTTGAGTTTCTTTTTGTTTGTTTCTCTTTTTCCATGGAAATTGAAAATGTTGAACTTTTGTGGATAACTGCATAAAGTGAAGAAAGCATGCACACTTATGATTGTGAAACCCTACAAATTTCAGGTATTCTCACACCCTTGAAGACATTGTTCATAAAATCTACAACAAAATGGACTTGCTTCTGTTTGCAAATGAGGATGAAGACCTGGATTGTTTATTTAACAGTGAGGACAGCAACAGATCATTGAATCTAAAAGTATACAGAGATGAGATGGGTGAAAATGACATCAGTAATGGACCTTTCTCAGCAGAAAACGAGCCTTTTCATTTGCAGAAGAATGTTAGCGAAAAATTCCAAAGAATTATAGACAGGGATGATGATAAAAAACTTATTGAAGCTATCGAGAGGAGAGAGAGGGCACACAGATTTTCATACATCAAACGCCGGATGCCTGCTTTGCGAGTTTGGGCTCCAAAACAGAAGGGTATGAAGTCCAAGACAGATCACCTTTGGAAGGTTTCAAAAAGAAAGGAGCGGCCAAGGGCATGTTATGACACAGTATGTGAGACGCCAATGACAAAAAACAAACAGTCAAGCCCACAGACAATTGGTTCAGATGATGAGAGTTACATGGCTAATGGGAGTCAAATATGTGGTTCAGTTTCTAAAGCATTGTTTCAGGTATAATCTTTGATGTGATTAAACCATACCTGATTTTGACAGACAGAGAAATTGTATATGCTTACTTGAAGAGCAAATCAAGAAAAATTCTGAATACTAGATATGACGTAACATGCTATAGATGTTTCAGATTTTGGTATTCAACCACTAACGGTTGAATGTTAATGTTTGAACTCTGGAATCAAATTTGTTTCCCAGTATTTACGTACATGTCAGCTGATTCATTACATTAAATAGTAAATACATCATTTGTCCAATTTGATGCATTTGTTAAATTGAAGTTTGTATTCTAACAGCTACTGAACTCCCTTTTTATTTGTCCTTGACATCTCGTTTATGTAGAATAAGCCACACAAATGGCAAACTACATCTAAAACGATATTTTCCTTTTATCCTATCTGCAAGTTCAGCCTCTCCTCTCTGCAACTTTTCATCTATTTCCCAATCATTTATTATTTAATCAATTATCTCTTGATAGGTATTGATGTTCTTAGTAAATTGATTTTTCTGCACACCACAATCCTAAGTTGATCATTTAAGCAATCAAAGATAGCTAAATTGCATCAGTCGTATTGTTCAATTAGAGTTTCAACCCGAAACATGATTTACTTCATAAACCTGGGATCTTGGTACTGATGAAGTGCATGTTTGGTTCTGGGTTGGGGAATCTTAAGACCATGGTTTTGAAGGTTGCCAATTAAGTATTTGTGCCTACACAAGTTGATGGTAAAATCTGTGTTTGAAATTTTAAACTATCTTGGGTGAGTTTAAGATATGGACTTCCTGACACTTTTTTCTCAGATGAAAATATGATTCCCAGCAGTAACAACTGAAATTTGTAAAATAGAAATGAGCTAAGTCTGGTATTACTTTTTTCATTTTTTGATTAATTAAAAAATGGAATATGGGATGCATGATGTTTGTGCCTTAACTCCTACTAATGATTACCAATTGTCTGGTAATTATAAGTCAATTTAGGTCAGGAGTTGTTTAATCACTCTTGAAATGTATCAACTGTTCCGTGGTTAGTTTCTGTTTTTAAATAAACCTACTGCAGATCTGTATATTTGATATTCCTTATCACTTTTTCCTTCTATGTTTCTTATTTTTTTAGGCTATAGAAACATTAATTTGTTATTTATCATATCCAACAAAAAATATTGTCCTATATTCTTCACAGGAAGATTTTGTCCAGTAATATGAGGAAATCAGCTTACTTTTGGCTATTGATGTCTGATTTAATCTTAGAAAAGCAACTTCATAGACATTGTGTTCTTCTTCTAGTTATCCAAATAAAGAATTGATTTCCAATAATAAGGTTAGGTTGATTGTGATAGAAAACTAAACATAGAAGTATAAAAGAAATAACAGACTTTTATTGAACAATTTTGGTTACTGCGACTAGAATTTGGATTACAATTGAAAATCTCTAGTTTACGAAATTCTAAGAAAAAACAAAGACAAATTAAGATATACACTTCATATCTAAATGTTCAACCAATGACAAAAACATACCTATTGGATGCACATGATTGCTTAAAACCCCTAATTGGTCTAGAATAAGCTTGGGGAGGAAGAAAATGAGTTAAATGTTAATCCAATGACATAAATGAACTTATTGAAAGCACAAGATTGGCTAAAAACCCTAATTGGACTAGAATAAGCCTGACGATGACGAAAATGATCCAAATTTTATTCCAATAACACAGATGCACCTATTGGATGCAAAAGATTGGTTAAAATCCCTAATTGGAAAAAAATAAGCATAACGAGAACGAAAATGATTTAGATGTTAATCCAATGACACAAACGCACCTACTGGATGCAAAATATTGTTTAAAAACTATAATCGGTCAACAATAAGCTTAGGGAGGACGAAAATGACCTAAAATTTAATCCAATGGCACAAAGAACTTATTAGATGGACAAGATTGGTTAAAAACGCTAATTGGACTAGAATAACTGTAGGGAGGACGAAAATGACCAAAATATTAATCCAATGACACAACCACACTTATTGGATGCACAAGACTTGTTTAAAACCCTAAATGGACTACAACAAGCATAAGGAAGAATAGAATGACCAAAATTTTAATCCAATGACACATACACACTTATTGGATGCACAAGATTGGTTAAAAACCCTAATTGGAGAAGAATAAACCTAGGGAGGACGAAAATGACCTAAATGCTTATCCAATGGCACAAACACATCTATTGGATGCACAAGATTGGTTAAAAACCCTAATTGGACAAGAATAAGCATAGAGAAAACGAAAATGACTTTAATGTTAATCCAATGGCACAAATGAAACTTATAGGATGCACAAGATTGCTTAAAAACCCTAATTGGACTCGAATAAGCCTGGGAAGGACGAAAATGACCTAAATGTTAATTCAATGACACAAAGACACGTATTCGATGCACAAGACTGGTTAAAAACCCGAATTGGATAAGAATAAGCCTAGGGAGGATGAAAATGACCTAAATGTTAATCCAATGACACCAACACACCTATTGGATACACAAGATTGGTTAAAAACCCTAATTGAACTAGAATAAGCCTATGGAGAACAAAAATGACCTCAATGTTATTCCAATGACACAAACACACTTATCGAATGCACAAGATTGGTTAAAAACCCTAATTGCTAGAACAAGCACAAAGAGGAATAAAATGACCTAAATGTAAATCCAATGACACAAACACACCTATTGGATGCGAAAGATTAAAAACCCTAATTTGTCAACAATAAGCATAGGGAGAGCGAAAATGACCTAAATGTTAATCCAATGACACAAATGAACTTATTGGATGCACAAGAATGGTTAAAAACCCTAATTGGACTAAAACAAGTGTAAGAAGGAATAAAATGACCTAAATGTTAATCCAATGAAACAAACACACTTATTGGATGCACAAGATTGGTTAGAAACCCTATTTGGACAAGAATAAGCCTTTGGAGGACGAAAATGACCTAAATGTTTATACATTGACACAAACACACCAATAGGATGCACAAGATTGGTTAAAAACCTTGGGAAGACGAAAATGACTTAAGTGTTAATTGGAAAAGAATAAGCCTTGGGAAGACGAAAATGACTTAAATGTTAATCCAATGACACAAATGAAATTATTTGATGCACAAGATTGCTTAAAAACCCTAATTGGACTAGAATTAGCTTGGGGAGGATAAAATGACTTAAATGTTAATCCAATGACAAACACACCTATTCGATGCATAAGATTTGTTAAAAACCCTAATTGGACAAGAATAAGCCTAGGGAGGACGAAAATGACCTTCATGTTCAACCAATGACACAAATACACCTATTGGATGCACAAAATTGCTTAAAAATCCTAATTTGACTAGAATAAGCCAGGGGACGGCGAAAATGACTTAAATGTTATTCCAGTGACATAAAAGAACTTATTGGATGCACAAGATTGGTTAAAAACCTTATTTGGACTAGAATAAGCTCGGGGAGGACCAAAATGACCTAAATGTTATTCCAATGACACAAACACACCTATTGGATACACAAGATTGGTTAAAAATCCTAATTTAACTAGAATATGTCTACGGGGGACGAAAATGACCTAAGTGTTAATCTAATGACACAAACACAACTATTAGATGCACAAGATTGGTTGAAAACCCTAATTCGACAAGAATTAATCTAGGGAGGACGAAAATGACATAAGTGTTAATCTAATGACACAAACACATCTACTGGAAAGCACAAGATTGGTAAAAAAAACCTAATTGGACTAAAGTAAGCATAGCGGGACGAAAATGACCTATATGTTAATCCAATGACACAAACGAACCTACTGGATGAACAAGATTGGTTAAAAACGGTAACTGGACAAGAATAAGCCTTGGGAGGACGAAAATGACATAAATGTTCATTTAATTACACAAACAAAGCAATTGGATGCACAAGATTGGTTAAAAACCCTAATTGAACTAGAATAAGCCTATGGAGAACGAAAATGACCTAAATGTTAATCCAATGACACATACACACCTATAGGATGCACAAAATTGGTACAAAACCCTAATTGGCTAGAACGAGTATAAGGAGGATGAAAATGTCCTAAATGTTAATCCAATGACACAAACACACCTATTGGATGCACAAGATTAGTTACAAACCCTAATTGGACAAGAATAAACCTAGGGAAGACGAAAATGACCTAAATGTTAATCCAATGACTCAAACACACCAATTAGATGCACAAGATTGGTTAGAAAAACCCTAATTAGAAAAGAATAAGCCTAGGGAAGAAGAAAATGACTTTTTAATCCAATGACACAAACATATGAACTTATTGGATATAGAAGATTGCTTAAAAACCCTAACTGGACCAGAATAAGTCTAGGGAGGATGAAACATACCTAAATGTTAATCCAATGATACAAAAATACCTATAGGATGCACAAGATTGGTTCAAAACCCTAATTGGCTAGAGTCAGTAAAAGGAGGACGAAAATGTCCTAAATGTTAATCCAATGACACAAACTCACCTATTGGATGCACAAGATTAGTTAAAAACCCTAATTGGACAAGAATAAGCCTAGGGAAGACGAAAATGACCTAAATGTTAATCCAATGACACAAATGAACTTATTGGATGCACAAGATTGGTTAAAAACCCTAATTAGACTAGAATAAGTCTAGGGAGGAAGAACATGACCTAAATGTTAATCCAATGACAGAAACATACTTATTGGATGCAATAGATTGGTTAAAATTCCTAATTCAACAAGCTTAAGCCTAGGGAGGACCAAAATGACCTAAATGTTCATTCAATGATACAAACGCACCTATTGGATGCACAACATTGGTTAAAAATACTCATTGGACAAGAATAAGCCAAGGGAGGACAAAAATCACTTAAATGTTAATTCAATGACATAAATAAACCTATTAGTTGCACAAAATTGGTTAAAAAGACTCACTGGACATGAATAAGTCTAGGGAGGACGAAAATGACCAAAATGTTCATTAAATGACACAAATACACCTTTTGGATGCATAACATTGGTTAAAAACCATAATTTGACTACAATAAGCCTAGAGAGGAAGAAAATGACCTAAATGTTAATACAACGACATAAACACACCTATTGAATTAACAAGATTGTTTAAAATTATAATTCGACAAGAATGAGTCTAGGGAGGACGAAAATAGCCAAAATATTAATCCAATGATACAAACAAACCTATTGGATGCACAAGATTGGTTAAAAATCCTAATTGGAATAGAATATGCCTAGGGAGGACGATAACGACCTAAATGTACTTTCAATGACACAAATGCACCTATTGGATGCACACGATTGGTTAAAAACCATCATTCAACAAGAATAAGCCTAGGGAGGATGAAAATGAACTAATTGTTCATCCAATGACACAAAAACACCTATTGGATGCACAAGATTGATTAAAACCCCTAATTGGACTAGAATAAGCCTATGAAGGACGAAAATGACCAAAATGTTCATTCAATGATAGAAACACACCTATTGGATGCCCAAGATTGGTTAAAAACCCTAATTGGACTAGAATAAGCCTAAGGAGGACGAAATTGGCATAAATGTTAATCCAAAGACGCAAACACATCTATTGGATGCACAAGATTGGTTAAAAACCTAATTGGACAAGAATCAGCCGAAGGAGGACAAAATAACCTAAATGTTAATCCTATGACAGAAACACACCTATTGGTTGCACGAGGATGGTTTAAAACCATCATTGAACAAGAATAAGCCTATGGAGGACGAAAAGGACCTAAATGTTCCATTGAAACAAACACACCTATTGGATGCACAAGTTTAGTTAAAAACACTAATTGGACAATGATAAGCCTAAGGAGCATGCAAATGACCTAATTGGTCAACAATAAGCTGAGGGAAGACGAAAATGACATAAATGTTAATCCAATGATAAAAATGAACTTATCTGATGCACAAGATTGGTTAAAAACCCTAATTGGACTACAATAAGCCTAGGGAAGAGGAAAATGACTTATATGTTAATCAAATGACACAAATGAACTTATTCGATGCACAAGATTAGTTAAAAACCCAAATTGGACTAGAATAAGCCTAGGGAGGATAAAAATTAACTAAATGTTAATCCAACGACAAAAACACACATATTGGATGCAAAAGATTGGTTACAAACCATAATCGGTCAACAATAAGCTTAGGGAGGACGAAAATGACCTAAAATTTAATCCAATGGCACAAAGAACTTATTGGATGGAGAAGATTGGTTAAAAACGCTAATTGGACTAGAATAACCGTAGGGAGGACGAAAATGACCTAAATATTAATCCAATGACACAATCACACTTATTGGATGCACAAGATTTGTTTAAAACCCTAAATGAACTACAACAAGCATAAGGAAGAATAGAATGACCAAAATTTTAATCCAATGACACATACACACTTATTGGATGCACAAGATTGGTTAAAAACCCTAATTGGACAAGAATAAACCTAGGAAGGACGAAAATGACCTAAATGTTTATCCAATGACGCAAACGCATCTATTGGATGCACAAGATTGGTAAAAAATCCTAATTGGATTAGAATAAGCATAGCAGGACGAAAATGACCTACATGTTAATCCAATGACACAAACACACCTATTGGATGCACAAGATTGGTTAAAAACCCTAATTGGACAAGAATAAGCCTTGGGAGGACGAAAAAGACCTAAATATTCATTCAATGACACATACAAACCTATTGGATGCACAAGATTGGTTAAAAACCCTAATTGAACTAGAATAAGCCTATGGAGAACGAAAATGACCTAAATGTTATTCCAATGACACAAACACACTTATCGAATGCACAAGATTTGTTAAAAACCCTAATTGCAAGAACAAGCACAAAGAGTAATAAAATGACCTAAATGTTAATCCAATGACACAAACACACCTATTGGATGCGAAAGATTAGTTAAAAACCCTAATTTGTCAACAATAAGCATAGGGAGGACGAAAATGACCTAAATGTTAATTCAATGACACAAATGAACTTATTGGATGCACAAGATTGGTTAAAAACCTTATTTGGACTAGATTAAGCTCGGGGAGGACCAAAATGACCTAAATGTTAATCCAATGACACAAACACACCTATTGGATGCACAAAATTGGTTAAAAACCCTAATTTAACTAGAATAAGTCTACGGGGGACGAAAATGACCTAAGTGTTAATCTAATGACACAAACACCCCTATTGGATGCATAAGATTGGTTAAAACCCTAATTGGACTTGAAAAAACCTAAGAATCACGAAAATGACTAATGTGTTAATCTAATGACACAAAAACACCTATTGGATGCACAACATTGGTTAAAAACCTTAATTGGACTAGAATAAGCATAGTAGGATAAAAATGATTTAAATGTTAATACAATAACACAAACAAACCTATTGAATGTACAAGATTGGTTAAAAACCCTAAAAGGACAAGAACAAGCCTAGGGAGGACGAAAATGACCTTAATATTCATCCAATGACAGAAACAAATCTATTGGATGCACAAGATTTGTTAAAAACCCTAATTGAACAAGAATAACCCTATGGAGGACGAAAATGACCTAAATGTTAATCCAATGACACAAACACACCTATTGGATGCATAAGATTGGTTAACAGCCCTAATTGGACAAGAAAAAGCCTAATGAAGGCGTAAATAACATACAAGTTAATCCAATAACATAAATAAAATTATTTGATGCACAAGATTGGTTAAAAATCCTAATTGGACAAGAATAATCCTAGGGAGGACAAAAATGACCGAGACGTTAATCTAATTACACAAACACACCTATTGGATGCACAAGATTGGTTAAAAACCCTAATTGAATAAGAATAAGCCTATGGAGGACGAAAATGACCTAAATGTTCCAATGACACAAACCCGTCTATTGGATGCACATGATAAGTTAAAAAAAACCTAATTAGAGTAGAATAAGCATAATGAGGACGAAAATGATTTAAATGTTAATCCAATGACCCAAACACACCTATTGGATGCAAAAGATTGGTTAAAGACCTTAATTAGACAAGAATAAGCCTATGGAGGACGAATATGGCTTAAATGTTAATCCAATGATACAAAAGAACTTATTGATGCACAAGATTGGTTAAAAACCCTAATTGGACTAGAGTAAGCCTAGGGAGAATGAAAATGACCTAAATGTTAATCCAATGACATAAATGAACTTATTGGACGCACAAGATTGCTTAAAAACCCTAATTCATCTCGAATAAGCCTAGGGAGGACGAAAATGACATAAATGTTAATCCAATGACAAAAGATTGGTTAAAATCCCAAATAAGACTAGAACCAGCATAAGGAGGAATAGAATGACCTAAATGTTCATCCAATGACACAAACACACCAATTAGATGCACAAGATTGGTTAAATGCCCTAATTGGACAAAAATAAACCTAGGGAATACGAAAATGACTTAAATGTTAATTAATTGACACAAATAAACTTATTGGACGCGCAAGATTGCTAAAAAAACCGTAATTAGACTCGAATAAGCTTGGGGAAGACGAAATTGACTTAAATGTTAGTCCAAAGACACAAATGAACTTATTGGATGCACAAGATTGGTTAATAACCCTAATTAGACAAGAATAAGCCTAGGGAGGACGAAAATGACCTAAATGTTAATCTATGACATAAACACACCTGTTGGATTCCCAATATTGGTTTAAAATCCTAATTGTACTAGAATAAGCATAAGGAGGACGAAACTGTCCTAAATGTTAATCCAATGTCACAAACACTCCTATTGGATGCAAAATATTGGTTAAAAATCTTAATTGGACAAGAATAAGCCTATGGAGGACGAAAATGAACTAAATATTCATCCAATGACGCAAATGAACTTATTGGATGCACATGATTGGTTAAAAACCTAATGCGTTTAGAATAAGCCTGGGGAGGACAAAAATGACCTAAATGTTAATCCAATGATACAAACACACCTATTGGATGCACTTGATTGGTTAAAAATCCTAATTGGACTAAAATAAATCTTGGGAGGACGAAAATGACCTAAATATTAATCTAATGATCACTTTCAAGTGGTTATATTCTTATTTCGAAAAATATTGTAATATTCTAGGTTGCATTCATTATGATAATGGTGAATAAATCATTGCTAGGCAATAATAATTTGATAAATTTGTTATTTATATATTTTACTATTAAATTTTCTTAATTTATGTGAAATAAAAA
>JBBPBR010000007.1:25669917-25718996 GCA_037974775.1 Cicer pinnatifidum | reverse complement strand
ATAATCATTTTTAATAATAATAACAATATAATAATAATAATTATTATTATTATTATTATTATTATTATTGTTATTTATTAATGTATTATTTATTATGATTATTATTAATTTAATTATTTATTAATATATTTAAATCATATAATAATACATAAAACGGCAAAAAATAATAACAATTTTTAATTATTATTATTTTTGATCATAACAAATTTTAGTAATAATAATAATAATAATAATAATAATTAATAATTATTATTATTGTTATTATTATTTATTAATATATTATTATTATTTCTTAATGTATTATTATTATTATTTATTAATGTATTATTTAATCTAACTACTTATTAATTTAATTATTTATTAATATATTAACAATTAAATAAATCTTAAAATGAAAAATAAAAATAAAAATCTCTTTAGGAGGTCACATCTCGAGCCAATGACCTCCTATTGGGTGCAAACAAATTTGGTTTCACCTGGTCGCACTCTCAAGCTACGACCTCCTACTGGCCCCAAAAAATAGGACATTTTGGTATATCAAACTCAAAGTGGAGTATTTTAGTTTAAAAATAAAAAAAAAAATGGATATATTAATAAAAAATCTAAAAAGCCATACATTCATATTAAAAGCATAAATGAAAGAATAACTGCATATTACATTTGATAAAAAGCATAATTATATACATGTTTTAATTGAGGTTTACTTATATGTGCATCGTAATTTTGCTTTAACATAAAATATGGGTCACAATATATCAGTTTCTATGAATATGGTGCGCAATATGAAACAATATTAAATTAAATTAAAATTTATTATGTTTAGGAAGTTTGCTCCGATAATAGAAAGGTTGTCGGGTATTATTTTTATAAAAGACGAGTTCGATAACGAGATTTTTTATCACCTTCAATAGTTTTGCATTGTTGAAGAGGTATTTAACAAAGGTATTACTAAATTTGTTAACGATGATCAGTTATCCCTTAATAACTAATGATTCTAAGAAATTTCATGTTTCATCTCATGTCATAGATAATATTAATAATCTCAAAAAGCTTTTTTGAGAGTTATGATAATATTTCGAGTCAAATAATTATTTATGCGCAAGTCCACTATTTATACTCTAGCTACTAGCTATCTCTTTAAGAAGACAATGACTATTAGACTTCTGTTGTGCATGTACAATTAAAGCTAAACCTGTTGTTTAGAAGGTTTCTCTTCTCTCCATTGTTGTTAGAGTTTAGTTAGTGAAAAACATTATTCATTGTATATTAATTTATACTCTTGGTCCAAATCTTTTATTAAAGATTTTGAAAGTTAGATGTAATCACTACGCAAAAAATAGCATTTTACAGCGTTTTTTTAATACATTTACAGCGTTTTTTCAACAAAAAAAAAAAAAACATTGTGGAATCGAGCGTTGTAAAAGATACAACAACACTTTTAAAAAAGCGCTATAAAAAATGTAAATATAACGCGCGCTTATTATGCACATTTTACACCGCTTTTATGAAAAAGCGTTGTAAAATGCACACTCATAACTCATATAATGGGTGTGCATTTTACAGCGCTTTTTCAAATAAGCATTGTAAAATGCACACCCATTATATGAGTTATGGGTATGCATTTTACAGCGCTTTTTCATAAAAGCGCTGTAAAATGCACACCCATTATATGAATTATGGGTCTGCATTTTATAGCGCTTTTGTGTGTACATTTTACATCAAATAATTTTCATATCAAGCATATACTGACACCAGTCTTCCTTTAATTCCATTAGATCTTCCTCAGAATATGATGGACTGGAATTGTCAAAGTACTGCAATATAAAAATTGAACATATTATATTAAGTTAGTATCAAATATATAGATAATTTATATATGAAAATCATATAATGAAAATACCGTACCGTTTCTGGGATAATAGTTTTATTCTTGTCAACAATCTCTTTCATGAATCTCAATATGTAGTACCCATAGTCGATGTTGTTTGTTTGATGAGGGCAATGTAAAATAAAACATATAAGTCAATAAAATATTTGTGCATTAATCGTAAAGGCATATATTTGTAAATGAAAATTTAAAGGCATATATTTCAAACCTTTATTGGGATCCATGTGATGTTATTAGACTTTTGCTTCGACACTGTAGCACCTCTTTGAGCTCGAAAAACTTGTAAGGCACTATCGAATGAATAAATGTGATTATTATAGCATGAACATTATTTATATATATATAGGTAAGAAATAAATGAATATTACTAACGTGTCGAACATAGTCTTTATTTCGGAGTGATTGTTGTAATTGTCATGCAAGGGATCCAAATAGTATATAACTTCAGAGACCACATTGATTGCAAATAGCACCCAATGTGTCCTACAACAAGAAAAATTTGGTTAAGCAATTTTGTTTATACACAACTAATAAATTAAAATCATATCAATTTAAAAAGATATAACTAAATAATATATAATTACGTACCCTGAATTATATGGTGCGAAAAACAATTTATCCTTTTCTATATTTCCTAATAACATATTTACAATGTATTTCTTTACATTTCCTGGATCGAGTTTGCACATCGACAGCTTATGCGGAGACAAGAATGAGTATTTATTTGACAATTTCCTCGTGCACACGACCTTCTCATACAAAAACCTTCAATCAAAATTTTAAACTAGATTAATTATCAATACATTTATTTAATTACCAATAAATGCAATTAAAAGTATTTTTTACCTTATGTACAAGCTCATGACAGTAGCCCTAAGCTCCTTATGTTTGAGAAGTTCGTCAATGTGCTCCTTTTTGAGTAATTCTTCATACTCCTCTCCGGATATATCTTTATTCATGGGTACGATGCGCGAATCGTCGTTGTTGCCCATGTTCCGTTTTACTTGGATGTCAAGACTTGCCCTGTATTTAGAAAGGCATGGCTGACTTATTTTAGGAACATGGGCAGCAGTGACCGATTTTCCCCGATCCAGTTTTCTTGCTGCAATTTTGGCAGCTTTATTACCCTCCAGCCTTTGTAGTTTGGCAGCCCTATTACCCTCCAATTTTGGAGGTTTGCTGGCTTTTTTTGGCTGTACGGGTGGTTTATTTAATTGGATCTACAAAAATGAGGTTAAATGTTAGTTTATTGAATCTGAAAAAATGACAAACCTTAGGGAATAAATGTGACAAACCTTTTCGGGAGATGTAACTGATTTGTTTCTGGGAATCTTTTTTTCGAGGGCACCAAGATGGTTGGGCCATGCCACGTAACTACCAATAGCTTCGCCCAATAACTGCATATCTCCATCGTTGTCCGGTATCGGCAACGGTGCAGTTGGTTCGAAAGCAACAACAGGCGATACTTTGACATGGCCCGCAGGGATCGGAGTATTGTGCAGTACTTCTCCCGAAGTATTGTACAATTTTCCTTTTCCCACCTTCCGATGAGTAGGCGAGGACAAGTATAGAACACATGGAGTGACACCCTAAATCGATGGATAAAACATAAGTACGGTTAATATCTAAGTATATTTAATACATAAGTAATTACATAAGCAAGTAAGTAATTAATTACCTCAGGAATACTTTTTAGATCGACGTTGCAACTCGCGGTTTCACTCTCCATTTGTATTTCATGTTGGAGCTGATCCGGGAGTTGCTTGTCTTTGTTCGTATTCACCAAAAGTGTCACTTACTCTGTAAGGATTTTGAGCTTCTCTAATACTTCCTCGTTGGAAGGTTTTTGGCGCTTCTCTTGAGAAAAATAGCTTTTGGGAGTTACGCCAAATCCTTTCCCCCTAACTCGACCGGAATACTCAGGGACATTAAACACTTTACCCAGAATGTCCCTGCAAGTATATATCCTTGTTGCCCTCTTGATTTTCAGAACTTTGTTCGATAATCTCCTAAAATACATGTAACATTAAAAAGATAAGTTCAATAGCATTTTTAAAATACAATATTAAAAAGTATTCAAGTGATAAATACAATATTAAAAAATATTAAAGTGATAATATACTTACACAAAGTTCTACTACTTTTTGGACATTTTCATTATCAACCACTCCTTCTTTATTAACACGCGCTTCCTTCCATAATATATGACGACCCAAGGGTTGATCTGATTGGGTGTCTTTTCGCTATTCGTTAAGATCATAAACAAAATAATACAAATTAGTTACACACTATAGTTTATAATACAAATTACTTCATTATATAAAAGTGATGTTTATTTACTTACAAGTTGTTGATCAAGGCGTGCATATCCCATATGTGATTTCTTGTATGGGTGGGTTGGATTGCTTGCCCTTTCGCGATTTTCCTTACTAATATTCTATATTAAAAAAATAGCAATTGTGTAAAAATTTAAAATACGCTACCAATTTGAATAATAAAACACAAATACTAATAAATTAATCACTTACGACAAATGCGGGGTCCGAACGTTTGGAAACAAATGCACTCCATTCATCGTTTGATATATAATGTTTATATATTTTTTGAGCTTCAGCATTTGTGTTTCCTTCTCTATCTTTTAGATAGAAATTTGAGAGATGAGATCTAAATCCCCAATGGATCCTCCCAGCAACATTCAAAACATAACTCTTTCGTCCCTCATCAAGAACAAAAGTAGTCTGCAATGAAAAAAATTATAAGTAAAGTATTTCAATGAAAAAAATTATAAATGACAAAAGAGTGGATCAAAAAAGTTACTTGAATGTCATTCCATATTATATCTTTGGCATCCTTCAATGTCTTATCTCTCCAATCGTCAATCGTAATTGGGATATTTTGTCGAACAACATCCCCAATGTAACTTACAAACATTGAGCTGTTGGGGTCAATTGGCTGACCACTTTCATTCCAGCCAACCTAATAAACTCATATAGTAAGTACATGCTATTAAAAAAAAAAAAAAATACACAGCAAACAAAGTATAGTATAGTATAACCTCAAACTTGACGCCATTGCTCCTTGCTTTAATCACTTTTTTCATTATAGTTGCACCACGTTTGACTTCATTTTCATAAGTCTTAGTGGTGCCAACTTCTTCATTTTGACATTCTAAATCTTTGTTTGTATCCATTTAACTACAACAAGTTCAACATGCAGTTTAGTATAACATCAACAAGCTCAACATGCATCATGCATTATTCTAAACAAGCTCAACATGTATCAGTATATCTTAAACAAGCTCAACATGCATTTTAATGATTACAAAAAATTAATAACATCAATACCTGAATAATGAAGGTTCGAAGAAAGACGAAATGCGAAGAAAAGAGGGTTCGCAGAAAGTTCCCAGAAATATGGTGAACAGAAATACAGTTTGAAGAAATACGTAATGAGGGTTACGTATTTCAATGAAAATATATTGTGTGCAATGGGAGAGATGATCTTGGATGGAAATAAGGTTCGAAATGAAGGAGATGATTGTGGAAATAAGGTTCGTAATGGACGGGATGATAGAGTTTGCAAAAGAAGAGAAGAACGATGAAGGTTAAGATGATAGTGAAGTTTACGTAATGAAGAGGAAACTAAAGCGGTTACTATTGTTATATATAAAACCCTTTTACAACGCTTTTTTAAAAGCCTTTTGCAGCGCTTGTTCATAAAGTGCTCTAAAAGGCCTAAGCCTTTTACAGCGCTTTTCCCAATAAGCGCTGTAAAAGACCTCCTTGTTTTATTATGTTATATGAATGTTTTTTTTTTAAAGCCTTTTACAACGCTTTTACAAATAAGCGCTGTAAAATGTCTATATTTTATTTTTAAAAGGGTCTTTTACAGCGCTTATTTGAAAAAGCGCTGTAAAAGACCTCCTTGTTTTATTATGTTATATGAATGCTTTTTTAAAGCCTTTTACAGCGCTTTTTCAAATAAGCGCTGTAAAATGTCTATATTTTATTTTTAAAAGGGTCTTTTACAGCGCTTATTTGATTAAGTGCTGTAAAAGATCTCCTTGATTTATTATGTTATATGAATGTTTTTTTTAAAGCCTTTTACAGCGCTTTTTTAAATAAGCGCTGTAAAAGACCTCATTGTTTTATTATGTTATTTTTGTGTTTGGTTTATTTGGGTTCCATATGGGATGACATTAAAAACATTGTTATCATTGTCTTTATCACAATACTTTAGGAGATAACATAATAAAACATTGTTACATTGTTATCATTGAATTATTAGAAATGAGAACTTCTGAAGAATCTATGCACTGAGCAAAAGAGAATCTCTCTGTACCCAAAACAATGAATGTTTAAAAACATTGTTATCATCATGCAAAATCTCTTCCTCTTCACTAAACTCTTCTCCTTTTATGCATCTTCTTCACAAACATCAAAGCTTACTCTCTCACAATTCAATCTCCACTTCAACACCTTTTTTCTCTCTTTACATTCCCTTTCCTTCTTAATTAAATCGTGTGCTAATTCGTCTATAAGTGGTTCGAAACTTGGTCTTCAGGTTCATTGCCATGTTGCGAAAAATGGGTTTGAGTCTGATGTTTTTGTTAACAATGTGTTTTTGGGGATTCCCATGATGTGTACAAGGTGTTTGAAGAAAATCCTGTTAGATAAGGTCATGTTAGGTGTCTGATGAATGTTTTTTTTAAAGCCTTTTACAGCGCTTTTTCAAATAAACGCTGTAAAATGTCTCATTGTTTTGTAATGTTATATGAATGCTATTTTTACAGCGCTTTTTTATAGCGCTTCTTCAGATAAGCGCTGCAAAATGTCTCTTTATTTTATTTTTAAAAGGGTCTGTTACAACGCTTCTTCAGATAAGCGCTGTAAAAGGCCTCATTGTTTTATTTTTATATTTAAGGCTCTTTTTCAGTTCAGTTCAGTTCATGTAAATTACTAATTTATATTCAGTTCAGTTCATGTAAACTACTAGTTTATATCAACTTACATTAACTTAGTATAAAACACTCAAATCAAGCTAAATATAAGCAAAAAATAAATTAAGCAGAAAACAAATTAATCAGAACTTAGTATAAAACACTCAATTCAGATTACATGCATATTTACATTAACACAGTTCAGATTACATGCATGGCTTATATAAAACAATTAAACATGTACATTAAGATGCCCTTCTTCTTTTCCTGGTGGGATTCACATTTGTTTGTCCATTTACAATACGAAACGATGGATTAATCCAAATTCCCTCATCATGATCATCTCTAAGATATAAACCATCATTAGTTGAATCAATTTCATGTGGTTGTTGTGATGTTGCAAATAAAAGATCATTACCAACATCTTCATCATTATTGTTATCATCACTTATTTTATTGGTCGACAGAACAACAGACTATTTATCATCAGAAGGATCAGTGACATAAAACACTTGTTGAGCTTGCGACGCTAAAATAAAAGGCTCGTCTTTGTATCCCACCCTATTAAAATCGACAAGCAAGAATCATGACTCATCAATCCGAACGCCATTATTATTATCAACCCAATTGCAACCAAATATGGGAACACGAAACATTGTGTAGTCTAACTCTCATATGCGCTCGATAACCCCAAAATATGATAGATTTGCATATATTGGGTTTTTGTCTTTTGCACTTGAGACATGCATCGCTTCAGCTACGAGAGTGACTCTGCTATTTTGCATAGTGGTCTGATCATCTTGTTCTTTGGTATAAAATGTGTAGCCGTTAATAACATAACCAGTGTAAGAAAAGACATGTAAGCTCGGACCATTTGCTAGCCACCTCAATCTCTGTGAAATTGATATGGGGTCTATATCAAACTTTGACTTTATGTGATTTTTTAACCATGTTATAAAACTTCGATTGTGCTCTCGAGTTATCCAATTTTGATTCCTATTCATGTTCAAACGAGATAATTGATCCATGTGTATTGTAACATACGGTTGAACCTCATCATCACTGTGCAGAACATACAATTGTGCCTGCTCCCATTCTGTCCTTGATATAGTCAGTAGTCTCCTTCCAATTATCCCTTCTCCTGATATTCTTCCCGAATGACGAGACATAGGAAGCCCTATGGATTCAACATTGGACAGATATTCAGTACAAAATTCAGTAGCCTCTTCAACAATGTACCGTTCAGCAATACAACCTTCTGGTCGACTTCTACTTTTTACGTACCTTTTTAATATTTTCATATATCATTCTATCGGATACATCCATCTCATATAAGCTGGCCCACAAAGTTGTGTCTCCTTAACCAGATGAACAGTAAGGTGAACTATTATATCAAAAAACGAGGGTGGGAAATACATTTCAAGCTCACACAAAGTAACAACAATTTCCCTCTGCAATGTCGGTAATTTCTGAGGGTCGATCACTTTACTACAAATTTCCCTGAAGAAGAAACATAATCTAGTTAAGGCTAGTCGAACTTTTTCAGGTAAAATGGAACGTATACCTATTGGTAGCAAATTCTCCATTAGAATATGACAATCATGGGTCTTCAAACCTTTTAACTTTAGGTCTTTCATACAAACCAAATTTTTTATGTTTGAAGAGTATCCTTCTGGAACTTTAACTTCGTGTAGAAATTTACATAAAACAATTTTTTCCTTTCTAGATAGAGTATGAGCGGCTGGAGGTAGATATGTGTGATTTCCTTTCTTTACGGGACCCAATTCATTTCTTATTCCCATAACGACCAAGTCCAATGTTGCGTTGATGCCATCTTTAGACTTTTCTAGAACATTGAGTAATGTACCAATAACATTATCAAATACATTTTTTTCAATATGCATCACATCGAGGAAATGTCTTATATACAATAACTTCCAATATGGCAATTCAAAGAAAATTGACTTTTTCTTCCACCCAGTTTTGACCAGATCTCCCGCAAAAGGTTTGCCAAATTTATTGGTCAAACCTTGTACTTTTTCAAGTATTTGATATCCAGTCGGTGCTAAAGGAGCTATACCTTCCTCTGATTTTCCATTGAATGCATTTCTCCACACACGATACTAATGACTATAAGGTAAAAATCTACGATGTCCAAGAAACACATTCTTCTTACAATGTTTCAACCGCATCCAATTTGTACTCTCTTCACATATAAGACATGCACACTGACCTTTAATGCTACATCCTGATAAATTATCATATGCTGGAAAATCATTAATTGTGCCGAACAACATAGCCCTCAAATTGAAACATTCTTTCTTATACCCATCATAAACTTCCACACTTGTCTCCCACATACGTTTTAAATCTTCAATTAAAGGAGTCAAGTATACGTCGATATCATTCCCCGGTTGTTTGGGTCCAGAAATTAACAGAGACAACATCATAAACTTACGCTTCATACATAACCATGGAGGTAGGTTATATATTACCAAAATCACAGGCCACGTGCTATGTGAGATGCTTTGAAGACCATGTGGATTCATTCCATCAGTAGAAAGTGTAAGTCTTAGATTTCTTGACTCTATCCCGAATTCAGGATACTCGTGATCAATTTTTGCCCATTGTGGGGAATCTGCAGGGTGTCGAAACATTCCATCTCTAATTCTTTCATATGCATGCCATGTCAAGTGTTTTGAATCTTCTTCATTACGATACATGCGCCTAAATCTTGGTATTATAGGAAAATACCACACGACTTTTGTTGGAGTAGATTCTTTCTTCTTATATCGAGAGACATTGCATTTCGGACACGCCTTAAGTAGTTCATATTCGTTTCGAAATAAAATGCAATCGTTAGGACACGCGTGAATCCTTTCGTAACTCATGCCAATAGAACACAAAATTCGTTTAACCTCATAGGTTCGACTGGGAAGTTCATTGTCATCTGGCAACATATCTTTTATGAGTGTTTATAATTTTGTGAAGCTTTTATGAGACCATCCATTACTCGCTTTTAAGTTGTACAACTTTAATATCGCCGACAGTCTTGTGAATTTAGTACAACCATTATATAAGTCTTTCTCTGCATCACTCAACAAACTTTCAAACATTTTAGGACAATCTCGATGATCTTCTTCAACTGCTTTTGAGATCTCATCAACTCGGTCCGGCTCATATGTATCTATATCGAAGTCAGTTGAAGCATATGTCGAACTATTCTCAAAACTAATGTTTCCTTTTTTTTTTTCTCACCATGTCTTATCCAACATGTGTAGCTTTGATCAATTCCATTACATACTAAATGTTCTTCCAATTCATCGTATCTAACGCGTTTTCCAAAACAACATTTTAAACAAGGACAAACGACTCTATTTGAATCTTTTGCATTCTTCACTGCAAACTCAACAAACTCTTTCACTCCATTTTCATACTCTTTTGACAATTGATTGGCAGACATCCATTTCTTATCCATATTATACGACCTATATAAATGCAGTTAAAAAAATAATAAGCTTTCAAAACAATATCACCATATCTAATAACAATTTCAAAACAGTAAAGATTTCAAAACAGAACAGGTCAACAAATTTCAAAAAAAGGAGATTTAATATATATAACAATTTTTAGTTTTCAATTATTAAAAAACTAAAGATTTTTTGACAAAAACAAATTAAAAAATACCTGAGACAACGTAGATGGCCGCACAGTACGTAGAGGATATGAGGGTTTCCAGAGTAGAGGTGATGAGGGTTCGTAAATTTTTTTTAAATTTTTTTTATTTAATTAAAAGTAAATGATAGTTATTTGAATGCGCATATCTTTTACAGCGCTTGTGCAAAAAGCGATGTAATAGGTAGTTAAATTAATTGAAAGCGCATTATTTTACAGCGCTTGTGAAAAAAGCGCTGTAATAGGTAGTTTCATTATTTGAAAGCGCATGTATTTTACAGCGCTTGTGAAAAAATAGCTGTAAAATAATACGCGAAAGCGCTTCATTTTACAGCGCTTGTGCGAAAAGCGCTGTAAAATCCTTATAACATTATGCGCAAACGTTATATGTCCCTACAACAGCGCTTTTTCACAGCGCTTGTCAAAAAAGCGCTGTAAAAGACTCCGTTATTTTTAAAATATATTTACAACAGCGCTTTTTAGCAAGCGCTATTAGATGTCATTTTTGACGTAGTGAATTTTATTTGGTCTAATGATACTACGAATAGGAAGATTGCTAGCGTTGCATTGGTCTAAAGTTTACTCACCTATTATGTAAGGAGGGTTTGGGTCGAGAACGAGCGCTTGGTGATATTAATAAATCAGTTAGTTTGAATTTAGCATAGGACTTTATTAGTCTCCCACCAACATTGGATTGTTCTTTTAATTTATTTTAATTATAACGATGTTATACATGTAAAAATATGTTCCAAATTAATCTACGATTTGAATCTAATCTTTTACTTTTTCATCACTACGCCAAAAATTGCATTTTACAGCACTTTTTTTAAGCCTTCTACAGCGCTTTTTCAAAAAAAAAAAAAAGCGCTGTGGATTCGAGCGCTGTAAAAGCTACAATAGCGCTTTCAAAAAAGCGCTCTTAAAGGCACCCTTTATAACGCGCACTTATTATGCACCTTTTACAGCGCTTGTTACAACAAGCGCTGTAAAAGGCTTACCCATATTTCATATATTTGGGGTACCTTTTACAGCGCTTTTTCAAAACAAGCGCTGTAAAAGGCTTACCCATATTTCATATATTTGGGGTACCTTTTACAGCGCTTTTTCAAAACAAGCGCTGTAAAAGGCATACCCATCTTTCATATATTTGGGGTACCTTTTACAGCGCTTTTTTGTAACAAGCGCTGTAAAAGACATACCCATAATTCATATTTGGTATGCCTTTTACAGCGCTTTTGTGTAACAAGCGCTGTAAAAGGTATACCCATATTGCATATATTTGGGGTACCTTTTACAGCGCTTTTTTGTAACAAGCGCTATAAAAGGCATACCCATAATTCATATTTGGTATGTCTTTTACAGCGCTTTTTATAAAAAGCGCTGTTAAAGGTGTTATTTTTTATTTTTTTAACCCTGTATATATTTTAAAAGCGTTTTTTAGCTTTTTATGGAACTTTTTTTATAAAGCGCTGTCTTTTATCTTTTTATCCAAAATTAGTTTGAACCAGTTCACACAACACAACACATCCAGAATCAGTAATTTAGAACATATTCATGTGCATGTTAAAACAGAAACAGAATCAGTAACACAACCAGAACCAGAACCAGAACAAGAGCCCATAATCAGTTTAAAACATAATCAGTTCACACAATATGATACATATATATTATCATGTAACACAGTAATTTACAACATATTTGGTATGAATATACATTGAACCTAATTTACAACATATTCATATGCATGTTTATATACTGTCCTATGATCATATACATATAATAACTATGAACCATATAATATTCAGATCCCTTGCCCAGCAGCATGCTATTTTCCAGAAAATCAAATAATTTTCATTTCAAGCACATACTCACACCATTCCTCCTTTAATTCCATCAGATTTTGCTCAGAATATGATGGACTGGAATTTTCAAAGTACTGCAATATAAAAATTGAACATATTATATTAAGTTAGTATCAAATATATAGATAATTTATATATGAAAATCATATAATCAAAATACCGTACCGTTTCTGGGATAATAGTTTTATTCTTGTCAACAATCTCCTTCATGAATCTCAATACGTAGTACCCACAGTCGATGTTGTTTGTTTGACGAGGGCACTTTATTGGGATCCATGTAATATTATTAGACTTTTGCTTCGACACTACCGCACCTCTTTGAGCTCGAAAAACTTTTAATGCACTATCAAATGAATAAATGTGATTATTTTAGCATGAACAAACACTTATTTATATATATGTGTAACAAAAATAAATGAATATTACTTACGTGTCGAACAAAGTCTTGATTTTGGAGTGATTGTTGTAATCGTCATGCAAGGGATCCAAATAGTATACAACTTCAGAGACGGCATTGATTGCAAATAGCACCCAATGTGCCCTACAACAACAAAAAATTGGTTAAACAATTTTGTCTATACACAACTAATAAATTAAATTCTCATCAATTAAAAAAGATAAAATTACGTACCCTGAATTATATGGTGCTAAGAACAATTTATCCTTTGAAATATTTCCTAAAAACATATTTACAATGTATTTCTTTACATTGTCTTCATCCAGTTTCCACATGGATGTTTTATGCGAAGAGAAGAATGAGTATTTATTCGATAATTTCCTCGGGCACACGACATTCTCATGCAAAAACCTTCAATGAAAATTTTAAACTAGATTAATTACCAATACATTTAATTAATTACCAATAAATGCAATTAAAAGTATTTTTTACCTTATATACAAGCTCATTACAGTTGCACTGAGCTCCTTATGTTCGAGAAGTTCGTATACGTGCTCCTTGTCGAACAATTCCTCATACTCCTCTCCGAATATTTCTTTATTCATGTGTATCATGCGCGAATCGTCGCTGCTGCATAGGTTCTTTTTTACTTGGATGTCAAGACACGCCCCGTATTTACCAAGGCGTGGCTGACTTATTTTAGGAGCAACAGCAGCAGCGACTGATTTGCCACGATCCAATTTTTTTATTTCTGCAAATTTGGCAGCTTTATTGGCAGCTCTACTAACCTCCAATTTTTGAGGTTTGCTGCCTTTTTTTGGATGTGCGGGTGGTTTATTTATTTGGACCTACAAAAATGAGGTTAAATGTTAGTTTATTGAATCTGAAAAAATTGACAAAGCTTATGCAATAAATGTGACAAACCTTATCGGGAGACGTAACTGATTTGTTTCTGGGAGGGCTTTTAATGAGGGCAACAAGATTCGTGGGCCATGCCACGTAACTACCAATAGCTTCGCCCAATGTCTGCATATCTCCGTCGTTGTCCGGTATCGGCAACGGTGCAGTTGGTTCGAAAGCAACAGTAGGCGATACCTTGACATGGCCCTTTGGGATCGGAGTATTGTGCAATACTTCTCCCAAAGTATTGTACAATTTTGCTTTTCCCACCTTCCGATGAGTGGGCGAGGACAAGTATAGAAAACATGAAGTGACACCCTAAATCAATAGTTAAAACATAAGTACAGTTAATATATAATATTGTTTAATGCATAAGTAATTACATAAGCAAGTAAGTAATTAATTACCTCGGGAATAATTTTCAAACCGACGTTGCAACTCCCGCTTTCACTCTCCATTTGTATTTCACCTTGGAGCTGAACCGGAAGTTGCTTGTCATTGTTCGTATTCACCAATTGTGCCACTTGCTCAGATAGAATTCTGAGCTTCTCTAATACTTCCTCGTTGGAAGGTTTTTGGCACTTCTCTTGAGGAAAAAAGCTTCTAGGAGTTACGCCAAATCCCTTCCCCCTAACTCGACCAGAATATTCAGGAACATTAAAAACTTTGCCCAAAATGTCCCTGCAACTAGCCTTGTTGCCCTCTTCATTTTCAGAACTTTGAGAGATGGTCTCCTAAAATACATGTAACATTAAAATAGTTAAGTTCATTAGCATTTTTAAAATACAATATTAAAAAGTATTCAAGTGATAAATACAATATTGAAAAATATTAAAGTCATAATATACTTACACAAAGTTCTATTACTTTTTGAACATTTTCGTTATCAACCACTCCATCTTTATTTACCCGAGCTTCCTTCCACAAGATATGACGACCCAACGGTTGATCGGATTGGGTCTCTTGTCGCTATTCGTTAAAACAAAATATTAGTTAGAAACTATAGTTTATAATACAAATTCCCTCATCATTGATGTTACATTGACTTACAAGGTTTTGGTCTAGACGTGCATATCCCATACGTGACCTTCTGTATGGGTGCGTCGGGTTGCTTGCCCTCTCGCGATTTGCCTTACTAATGTTCTATATAAAAAAATAGCAATTATGTAAAAATTTAAAATACAATGCGAATATAAATAATAAAACACACAAATGCTAATAAATTAATCACTTACGACAAACGCGGGGTCAGTACGTTTGGAAACAAACGCTTTCCATTCATCATTTGATATATAATGTCGATATATCTTTGGAGGTTCAGCTGTTGTGTTTCCTTCTTTATCTTTAAGATAGAAGTTTGAGAGATGCGATCTAAATCCACGATGGATTTTGCCAGCAACTCTCAATACATAATTCTTTCGTCCCTCATCAAGGACAAAAGATGTCTGCAATGAAAAAAATTATAAGCAAAGTATTTCAATGAAAATATTTATAAATGACAAAAGATTGGATCAAAAAATTTACTTGAATATCATTCCATATGATATCTTTGGCATCCTTCAATGCCTTATCTCTCCAGTCGTCAATTGTTATTGGAATATTTTGACGAACAACAGCCCCAATGTAGCTCACAAACATTGCGCTGTGGGGGTCAACTGGTTGACCACTTTCATTCCATCCAACCTAATAAACTCATATAGTAAGTACATGCTATTAAAAAAAGCTAAAAAAATACACAGCAAACAGAGTATAGTATACCTCAAATTTAATGCCATTACTCCTTGCTTTAATGACTTTTTGCATGATAGTTGCACCACGTTTGACTTCATTTTCATAAGTCCTACTGGTGCCAACTTCTTCATTTTGACATTCTAAATCTCTGTTTGTATCCATTTAACTACAACAAGTTCAACATGCAGTTTAGTATAACATCAACAAGCTCAACATGCATCATGCATTATTCTAAACAAGCTCAACATGTATCAGTATATATATTTTAAACAAGCTCAACATGCATTTTAATGATTACAAAAAATAAATAACATCAATACCTGAATAATGGTTCGAAGAAAGATGAAATGCAAAGAAAAGAGCGAACGGAGAAATTTCACAGCAATAAAGTTCACAGAAAAACGGTTTTGAAGAAATACGTAATGAGGGTTACGTATTTCAATGAAAATATAAGGTACGAAATGATCTTGGATGGAAATAAGGTTCAAAATGAAGGAGATGATCGTGGAAATACAGTTCGTAATGGAAGAGATTATAGGGTTTGCAAAAGAAGAGAAGAACGATGACGGTTGAGATGATAGTGTAGTTTACGTAATGAAGAGGAAACTGAAGAGGTTACTGTTATATATATAACCCTTTTACAGCGCTTTTTTATAACCCTTTTACAGCGCTTTTCCAAAGAGCGCTCTAAAAGGCTAAGCCTTTTACAGCGCTTGTTCAAAGAAGCGCTGTAAAAGACCTCATTGTTTTAGTATGTTATATAATGTTTTTTTTAAACCCTTTTACAGCGCTTGTTCAAAGAAGCGCTGTAAAAGGCCTTATTTAAATTTTTAAAAGACTCTTTTACAGCGCTTATCCCAACAAGCGCTGTAAAAGACCTCATTGTTTTAGTATGTTATATAATGTTTTTTTTAAAAGCCTTTTACAGCGCTTGTTCAAAGAAGCGCTGTAAAAGGCCTTATTATGTTATTTTTGTGTTTTGTTATGTTATTTTTTAAACAAGCTCTGCAAAACCCACATAGTAGTAACTGGTCACCACCAAAATATCTTCCTCTTCACCAAACTCCACCTCAAAGTCCTTTTATGCATCTTCTTCGCAAACATCAAAGCTTACTCTTTCAATCTCCACCTCAACACCCTTTTTATCTCTTTACATTCCCTTTCATTCTTAAATCGTAACTTGATCTTCAGGTTCATTGCCATGTTGCGAAAAATGGGTTTGTTAACAATGTGTCTGATGTTTTTGTTAACAATGGATCTGATGTTTTTGTTAACAATGTGTTTTTGGGGATTCCCATGATGCGTAAAAGGTGTTTGAAGAAAATCTTGTTAGAGAAAGTCATGTTAGTTATCTGATGAATATTATTTTTAAAGTCTTTTACAGCGCTTTTTTTAAAAAGCGCTGTAAAAGACATGCACTTTTTTTACATGCATAGTTCTTAAGAATTGTAATTGTCCAAATTTACATAAACATGCAATAATCACTGGTTATGCTTGCCTTCTTAGACAACAATAAAACAAGAATAGAACCAGAATAATTCAGATTATATAATACCACAATAATTCAATAAAACCAGAATAGAACCAGAATAGAACAATAATTCAGATTACAATAGGTTTACCACAAATTTCAATTATCAAACTATTACGTTGACTCTCAAAATAGAAACCTTTTCCATTATTACTTGACCATGTCACGTGCCTAGTATTTTTTCAAACCAATACGACTCAATTCTCTTTCTGTGATTGAAGAAGATAAACTATTTTTAACTTTACAAAACTCTACTCAAATCACTACGCCAAAAACAGCATTTTACAACGCTTTTTTTAAGCTTTCTATAGCGCTTTTTCAAAAAAAAAAGCGCTGTAGATTCGAGCGCTGTAAAAGCTACAACAGCGCTTTCAAAAAAGCGCTCTTAAAGGCACCCTTTATAACGCGCGCTTATTATGCACCTTTTACAGCGCTTGTTGTAACAAGCGCTGTAAAAGGCATACCCATATTTCATATATTTGGGGTACCTTTTACAGCGCTTTTTTGTAAAAAGCGCTGTAAAAGGCATACCCATAATACATATTTGGGGTACCTTTTACAGCGCTTTTTGTAACAAGCGCTGTAAAAGGCATACCCATAATACATATTTGGGGTACCTTTTACAGCGCTTTTTGTAACAAGCGCTGTAAAAGGCATACCCATAATACATATTTGGGGTACCTTTTACAGCGCTTTTTAGAAAAAGCGCTGTTAAAGGTTTTATTTTTTTTATTTTTTTTTTACCCTGTATATATTTTAAAAGCGTTTTTTAGCTTTTTATGGCACTTTTTTTATAAAGCGCTGTCTTTTATCTTTTTATCCAAAATTAGTTTGAACCAGTTCACACAACATAACACATCCAGAATCACTAATTTTAGAACATATTCATGTGCATGTTAAAACAGAAACAGAATCAGTAACACAACCAGAACCAGAACCATAACAGGAGCCCATAATCAGTTTAAAACATAATCAGTTTACACAATATGATACATATATATTATCCTGTAACACAGTAATTTACAACATATTTGGTATGAATATACATTGAATCTAATTTACAACATATTCATATGCAAGTTTATATACTGTCCTATGATCATATACATATAATAACTATGCACCATATAATATTCAGTCCCTTGCAGCATGCTATTTCCCAGAAAATCAAATAATTTTCATTTCAAGCACATACTCACACCATTCGTCCTTTAATTCCATCAGATCTTGCTCATAATATGAAGGACTGGAATTTTTAAAGTACTGCAATATAAAAATTGAACATATTATATTAAGTTAGTATCAAATATATAGATAATTTATATATGAAAATCATATAATCAAAATACCGTACCGTTTCTGGGATAATAGTTTTATTCTTGTCAACAATCTCCTTCATGAATCTCAATACGTAGTACCCACAGTCGATGTTGTTTGTTTGACGAGGGCACTTTATTGGGATCCATGTAGTATTATTAGACTTTTGCTTCGACACTACCGCACCTCTTTGAGCTCGAAAAACTTTTAATGCACTATAAAATGAATAAATGTGATTATTTTAGCATGAACAAACACTTATTTATATATATGTGTAACAAAAATAAATGAATATTACTTACGTATCGAACAAAGTCTTGATTTCGGAGTGATTGTTGTAATCGCCATGCAAGGGATCCAAATAGTATACAACTTCAGAGACGGCATTGATTGCAAATAGCACCCAATGTGCCCTACAACAACAAAAAATTGGTTACACAATTTGGTCTATACACAACTAATAAATTAAATTCTCATCAATTAAAAAAGATAAAATTACGTACCCTGAATTATATGGTGCTAAGAACAATTTATCCTTTGAAATATTTC
Organism: Cicer pinnatifidum; assembly: GCA_037974775.1. Classification (NCBI taxonomy): domain Eukaryota; kingdom Viridiplantae; phylum Streptophyta; class Magnoliopsida; order Fabales; family Fabaceae; genus Cicer; species Cicer pinnatifidum. The sequence continues at coordinate 25,700,207 of JBBPBR010000007.1, read as the reverse complement.
CTAAAAACATATTTACAATGTATTTCTTAACATTGTCTTCATCCAGTTTCCACATGGACGTTTTATGCGGAGAGAAGAATGAGTATTTATTCGATAATTTCCTAGGGCACACGACCTTCTCATGCAAAAACCTTCAATGAAAATTTTAAACTAGATTAGTTACCAATACATTTAATTAATTACCAATAAATGCAATTAAAAGTATTTTTTACCTTATATACAAGCTCATTACAGTTGCACTGAGCTCCTTATGTTCGAGAAGCTCGTATACGTGCTCCTTGTCGAATAATTCCTCATACTCCTCTCCGAATATTTCTTTATTCATATGTATCATGCGGCAATCGTCGCTGCTGCATAGGTTATTTTTTACTTGAATGTCAAGACACGCCCCGTATTTACCAAGGCGTGGCTGACTTATTTTAGGAGGAGCAGCAGCAGCGACTGATTTGCCACGATCCAATTTTTTTATTGCTGCAAATTTGGCAGCTTTATTGGCAGCTCTATTAACCTCCAATTTTTGAGGTTTGCTGCTTTTTTTTGGATGTACGGGTGGTTTATTTATTTGGACCTACAAAAATGAGGTTAAATGTTAGTTTATTGAATCTGAAAAAATTGACAAAGCTTATGCAATAAATGTGACAAACCTTATCGGGAGACGTCACTGATTTGTTTCTGGGAGGGCTCTTAATGAGGGCAACAAGGTTAGTGGGCCATGCCACGTTACTACCGATAACTTCGCCCAATGACTGCATATCTCCGTCGTTGTCCGGTATCGGCAACGGTGCAGTTGGTTCGAAAGCAACAGTAGGCGATACCTTGACATGGCCCTTTGGGATCGGAGTATTGTGCAATACTTCTCCCAAAGTATTGTACAATTTTGCTTTTCCCACCTTCCGATGAGTGGGCGAGGACAAGTATAGAAAACATGAAGTGACACCCTAAATCAATAGTTAAAACATAAGTACAGTTAATATATAATATTGTTTAATGCATAAGTAATTACATAAGCAAGTAAGTAATTAATTACCTCGGGAATAATTTTCAAACCGACGTTGCAACTCCCGCTTTCACTCTCCATTTGTAGTTCACCTTGGAGCTGAACCGGAAGTTGCTTGTCTTTGTTTGTATTCACCAATTGTGCCACTTGCTCAGATAGGATTCTGAGCTTCTCTAATACTTCCTCGTTGGAAGGTTTTTGGCGCTTCTCTTGAGGAAAAAAGCTTTTGGGAGTTACGCCAAATCCCTTCCCCCTAACTCGACCGGAATATTCAGGAACATTAAAAACTTTGCCCAAAATATCCCTGCAACTAGCCTTGTTGCCCTCTTCACATTCAGAACTTTGAGAGATGGTCTCCTAAAATACATGTAACATTAAAATAGTTAAGTTCATTATCATTTTTAAAATACAATATTAAAAAGTATTCAAGTGATAAATACAATATTGAAAAATATTAAAGTCATAATATACTTACACAAAGTTCTATTACTTTTTGAACATTTTGGTTATCAACCACTCCATCTTTATTTGCCCTAGCTTCCTTCCACAAGATGTGACGACCCAACGGTTGATTGGTTTGGGTCTCTTGTCGCTATTCGATAAAACAAAATATTAGTTAGAAACTATAGTTTATAATACAAATTCATTCATTATATAAAAGTGATGTTTAATTACTTACAAGCCCTTGATCAAGGCGTGCATATCCCATACGTGATTTTCTGTATGGGTGCGTCGGGTTTCTTGCCCTTTCGCGATTTGCCTTACTAATGTTCTATATAAAAAAATAGCAATTATGTAAAAATTTAAAATACGATGTGAATATAAATAATAAAACACACAAATGCTAATAAATTAATCACTTACGACAAACGCGGGGTCAGTACGTTTGGAAACAAACGCTTTCCATTCCTCATTTGATATATAATGTCGATATATCTTTGGAGGTTCAGCTGTTGTGTTTCCTTCTTTATCTTTAAGATAGAAGTTTGAGAGATGCGATCTAAATCCACGATGGATTTTGCCAGCAACTCTCAATACATAATTCTTTCGTCCTTCATCAAGGACAAAAGATGCCTGCAATGAAAAAAATTATAAGTAAAGTATTTCAATGAAAATATTTATAAATGACAAAAGATTGGATCAAAAAATTTACTTGAATATCATTCCAGATGATATCTTTGGCATCCTTCAATGCCTTTTCTCTCCAGTCGTCAATTGTTATTGGAATATTTTGACGAACAACAGCCCCAATGTAGCTCACAAACATTGCGCTGTGTGGGTCAACTGGCTGACCACTTTCATTCCAACCAACCTAATAAACTCATATAGTAAGTACATGCTATTAAAAAAACCTAAAAAAATACACAGCAAACAGAGTATAGTATAGTATTACCTCAAACTTGGTCCCATTGCTCCTAGCTTTAATGACTTTTTGCATGATAGTTGCACCACGTTTGACTTCATTTTCATAAGTCCTACTGGTGCCAACTTCTTCATTTTGACATTCTAAATCTCTGTTTGTATCCATTTAACTACAACAAGTTCAACATGCAGTTTAGTATAACATCAACAAGCTCAACATGCATCATGCATTATTCTAAACAAGCTCAACATGTATCAGTATATATATTTTAAACAAGCTCAACATGCATTTTAATGATTACAAAAAATAAATAACATCAATACCTGAATAATGGTTCGAAGAAAGATGAAATGCAAAGAAAAGAGCGAACGGAGAAATTTCACAGCAATAAAGTTCACAGAAAAACGGTTTTGAAGAAATACGTAATGAGGGTTACGTATTTCAATGAAAATATAAGGTTCGAAATGATCTTGGATGGAAATAAGGTTCGAAATGAAGGAGATGATCGTGGAAATACAGTTCGTAATGGACGAGATTATAGGGTTTGCAAAAGAAGAGAAGAACGATGAAGGTTGAGATGATAGTGTAGTTTACGTAATGAAGAGGAAACTGAAGAGGTTACTGTTATATATATAACCCTTTTACAGCGCTTTTTTATAACCCTTTTACAGCGCTTTTCCAAAGAGCGCTCTAAAAGGCTAAGACTTTTACAGCGCTTGTTCAAAGAAGCGATGTAAAAGACCTCATTGTTTTAGTATGTTATATAATGTTTTTTTTAAACCCTTTTACAGCGCTTGTTCAAAGAAGCGCTGTAAAAGGCCTTATTTAAATTTTTAAAAGACTCTTTTACAGCGCTTATCCCAACAAGCGCTGTAAACGACCTCATTGTTTTAGTATGTTATATAATGTTTTTTTTAAAAGCCTTTTACAGCGCTTGTTCAAAGAAGCGCTGTAAAAGGCCTTTATGTTATTTTTGTGTTTTGTTATGTTATTTTTTAAACAAGCTCTGCAAAACCCACATAGTCCCACCAAAATATCTTCCTCTTCACCAAACTCCACCTCAAAGTCCTTTTATGCATCTTATTCGCAAACATCAAAGCTTACTCTTTCAATCTCCACCTCAACACCCTTTTTATCTCTTTACATTCCCTTTCATTCTTAAATCGTAACTTGATCTTCAGGTTCATTGCCATGTTGCGAAAAATGGGTTTGTTAACAATGTGTCTGATGTTTTTGTTAACAATGGGTCTGATGTTTTTGTTAACAATGTGTTTTTGGGGATTCCCATGATGCGTACAAGGTGTTTGAAGAAAATCCTGTTAGAGAAAGTCATGTTAGGTATCTGATGAATATTATTTTTAAAGCCTTTTACAACGCTTGTTCACATAAGCGCTGTAAAAGGTATCTTTATTTAATTTTTAAAAGGGCCTTTTACAGCGCTTGGTAAGAAGAGCGCTGTAAAATGTCTCATTGTTTAATTTTTAAAAGGGCCTTTTACAGCGCTTTTTTTAAAAAGCGCTGTAAAAGGCATGCCCTTTTTTTACATGCATAGTTCTTAAGAATTGAAATTGTCCAAATTTACATAAACATGCACTTCACCAAAGACCCTTATCCCCCACCCATCAACCAAACTATCCAAAAGCCAAAAACTTAAGTCCTAATTGAATCACTGGTTATGCTTGCCTTCTTAGACAACAATAAAACAAGAATAGAACCAGAATAATTCAGATTATATAATACCACAATAATTCAATAAAACCAGAATAGAACCAGAATAGAACAATAATTCATATTACAATAATTCAGATTGCAACAATAAAACCAGAATAGAACAATAATTCAGATTACAACAATAATTCAGATTACATGCATGGCTTATATAATACAATTAAACATGTACATTAAGATGCCCTTCTTCTTTTCCTGGTGGGATTCACATTTGTTTGTCCATTTACAATACGAAACGATGGATTAATCCAAATTCCCTCATCATGATCATCTCTAAGATATAAACCATCATCAGTTGAATCAATTTCATGTGGTTGTTGTGATGTTGCAAATAAAATATCATTACCAACATCTTCATCATTATTGTTATCATCACTTATTTTATTAGTCGATAGGACAACAGACCATTTATCATCAGAAGGATCGGTGACATAAAACACTTGTTGAGCTTGTGATGCTAAAATAAAAGGCTCGTCTTTGTATCCCACCCTATTAAAATCAACAAGCAAGAATCCTGACTCATCAATCCGAACGCCATTATTATTATCGACCCACTTGCAACCAAATATGGGAACACGAAACATTGTGTAGTCTAACTCCCATATGCGCTCGATAACCCCAAAATATGATAGATTTGCATATATTGGGTTTTTGTATTTTGCACTTGAGACATGCATCGCTTCAGCTACGAGAGTGACTCCACTATTTTGCATAGTGGTCTGATCATATTGTTCTTTGGTATAAAATGTGTAGCCGTTAATAACATAACCAGTGTAAGAAAAGACATGTAAGCTCGCACCATTTGCTAGCCACCTCAATCTCTGTGAAATTGATCCGGGGTCTATGTCAAATTTTGACTTTATGTGATTTTTTAACCATGTTATAAAATTTCGATTATGCTCTCGAGTTATCCAATTTTGATTCCTATTCATGTTCAAACGAGATAACTGATCATGTGTATTGTAACATACGGTTGAACCTCATCATCATTGTGCAGAACATACAATTGTGCCTGCTCCAATTCTGTCCTTGATATAGTCAGTAGTCTCCTTCCAATTATCCCTTCTCCTGATAGTCTTCCCGAATGACGAGACATGGGAAGCTCTATGGATTCAACATTGGACAGATATTCAGTACAAAATTCAGCAGCCTCTTCAACAATGTATCGTTCAGCAATACAACCTTCTGGTCGACTTCTACTTTTTACGTACCCTTTTAATATTTTCATATATCGTTCTATCGGATACATCCATCTCATATAAGCTGGCCCACAAAGTTGTGTCTCCTTAACCAGATGAACAGTAAGGTGAACCATTATATCAAAAAACGATGGTGGGAAATACATTTCAAGCTCACACAAAGTAACAACAATTTCCCTCTGCAATGTCGGTAATTTTTTAGGGTCGATCACTTTACTACAAATTTCCCTGAAGAAGAAACATAATCTAGTTAATGCTAGTCGAAATTTTTCAGGTAAAATGGAACGTATACCTATTGGTAGCAAATGCTCCATTAGAATATGACAATCATGGGTCTTCAAACCTTTTAACTTGAGGTCTTTCCTACAAACCAAATTTCTAATATTCGAAGAGTATCCTTTTGGAACTTTAACTTCGTGTAGAAATTTACATAAAACAATTTTTTCCTTTCTAGATAGAGTATGAGCGGCTGGAGGTAGATATGTGCGATTTCCTTTCTTTACTGGAGCCAATTCATTTCTTATTCCCATATCGACCAAGTCCAATCTTGCGTTGATGTCGTCTTTAGACTTTCCTGGAACATTGAGTAACGTACCAATAACACTATCAAATACATTTTTTTCAATATGCATCACATCGAGGAAATGTCTTATATACAATGACTTCCAATATGGCAATTCAAAGAAAATTGACTTTTTCTTCCACCCAGTTTTGACCAGCTCTCCCGCAAAAAGGTTTGCCAAATTTATTGGTCAAACCTTGTACTTTTTCAAGTATTTGATATCCAGTCGGTGGTAAAGGAGCTTTACCTTCCTCTGATTTTCCATTAAATGCATTTCTCCACCAACGATACTGATGACTATAAGGTAAAAATCTACGATGTCCAAGAAACACATTCTTCTTACAATGTTTCAACCGCATCCAATTTGTACTCTCTTCACATACAGAACATGCACACTGACCTTTAATGCTCTATCCTGATAAATTACCATATGCTGAAAAATCATTAATTGTGCCGAACAACATAGCCCTCAAATTGAAATATTCTTTCTTATACCCATCATAAACTTCCACACCTGTCTCCCACATACGTTTTAAATCTTCTATTAGAGGAGTCAAGTATACATCGATATCATTCCCCGGTTGTTTGGGTCCAGAAATTAACAGAGACAACATCATAAACTTACGCTTCATACATAACCATGGAGGTAGGTTATATATTACCAAAATCACAGGCCACGTGCTGTGTGAGATGCTTTGAAGGCCATGTGGATTCATTCCATCAGTAGAAAGTGCAAGTCTTAGATTTCTTGACTCTATCCCGAATTAAGGATACTCGTGATCAATTTTTGCCCATTGTGGGGAATCTGCAGGGTGTCGAAACATTCCATCTCTAATTCTTTCATCTACATGCCATGTCAAGTGTTTTGAATCTTCTTCACTGCGATACATGCGCCTAAATCTTGGTATTATAGGAAAATACCACACGACTTTTGCTGGAGTAGATTCTTTCTTCTTATATCGAGAGACATTGCATTTCGAACATGCCTTAAGTAGTTCATATTCATTTCAAAATAAAATGCAATTGTTAGGACACGCATGAATCCTTTCGTAACTCATGTCAATAGAACACAAAATCCGTTTAGCCTCGTAGGTTCGACTGGGAAGTTCATTATCATTTGGCAACATATCTTTTATGAGTGTTAATAATTCTGTAAAGCTTTTATCAGACCATCCATTACTCGCTTTTAAGTTGTACAACTTTAATATCGCCGACAGTCTTGTGAATTTAGTACAACCATTATATAATTCTTTCTCTGCATCACTCAACAAACTTTCAAACATTTTAGGACAATCTCGAAGATCTTCTTCAACTGCTTTTGCGATCTCATCAACTCGGTCCGGCTCATATGTATATGTATCGAAGTCAGTTGAAGCATATGTCGAACTATTCTCAAAATTAATGTTTCCTTTTTTTTTCTCACCATGTCTTATCCAACATGTGTAGCTTTGATCAATTCCATTACATACTAGATGTCCTTCTAATTCATCTTCTCTAACACGTTTTCCAAAACAACATTTTAAACAAGGACAAACTACTCTATTTGGATCTTTTGCATTCTTCACTGCAAACTCAACAAACTCCTTCACTCCAATTTCATACTCTTTTGACAATCGATTGGCTGACATCCATTTCCTATCCATATTATACCACCTATATAAATGCAGTTACAAAACTAATAAGCTTTCAAAACATATCATCAAGTTTCAAAAAGAAACCAATATCAACTAACAATTTCAAAAACAGAACAGATCATGTGGTATGAGTTTTTGACTAGTAGAAGAGATTTAATATATATATATATATATATATATATAACAATTTCAAAACATAACAAGATCATGTGGTATGAATTTTTAATTTGATAAAAAAATCTAGTTAAAAAAAAATTCCCTGAGACAACACGTAATAGGTAGATGGCGGCACAACACGTAATGGATATGAGGGTATGAGGGTTCCCAGAGTAGAGGTGATGAAAGATGTAGAGGATATGAGGGTTCCCAACGTATATAATTATTTGAAATTTATGTCTTTTACAGCGCTTGTCAATAAAAGAGTTGTAATAGGTAGTTAAATTCAATGAAAGCGCTTGTATTTTATAGCGCTAGTGAAAAAAGCGCTGTAAAAGGTGGTTCAATTATTTTAAAGCGCACGTATTTTACAGCGCTTGTGAAAAAAGCGCTGTAAAAGCCTTATAACATTATGCGCAAACGTTATATGACCTACAACAGCGCTTGTTTTACAGCGCTTGTGAATAAAAGCGCTGTAAAAGGCTCCGTTATTTTTCAAATACATTTACAACAGCGCTTGTGATTAGCAAGCGCTGTAAAAGGGGCGCTGTTAAATGTCATTTTTGGCGTAGTGCATGTTATAAAAATGTCCTTAAATATTGTGGTCCTACTTGTAGGTAGGTTGCAATTTCACAATGTGAGTAGAGTTAAGACCGGAGGTAAAAGGTATAATTCAACTATGCTCGACGATGGTAGGTTACAATTGTATCTTCATTCTTAAGGGTTCTTCGCAAGTGCTTAACGACCATAAGCGAAACAAATGAACACATTTGTGTCGCTTTTACTTTTGCATTTTCGATAGTAATTTTATATATATTGTATATATGCATGACAGTCAAACACTAGCAACTGACATTTTTTGCTTTTACTTTTTCATCATCAGTGCTTAACAGCCAATGATGAATTTTTTGTAGTCCTTAATAATATATGTTTGTCTCTTAGGTGTCAATAAATGGTAAAATATTGACATTGCAACTTTAAGAGATATAGTTCAAATCTTGTGTTGAACAACCTTAAGACACTAATTTTAAGATAATTTTGTGTTGCAACTTTAAGGGATATAGTGCAACCCCTAATTTTATCTGACACTTTAAATTTAATTTGCTAGTTTATCTGCTATAATCAAACAACTAGATTATCTTTCAAAATGTCCCACACGTGTTGATGTATGACACTCATAGACACAAGCCAAAATCAACATGTTAAAGCATTAAAATCAACGTGTTTCCGTTAGTCAGTCTCTAAGATTGCTAATTTATTTTACACACACCACAAACAAAATATAATACCAACATTTATTTACTGATATATACACAACATGTGTAGAATTTCTTCCCACCAAACCCCAACAACAGATCCAAAACAAAAAATGGGGGTGTACAATATGAAAACCAAATCAAAATTAATGCATAAATCACAATAAGATCTTGTCATTCTTTTACAAAGAAACACAAACTATTCCCTTAACTATGAGAAGACAATGCAGTAAATATGATGTTGATTAATTTGTTAAGTCATAATAACTCGTTATTTAGGTAGGAATATGCATACTAAGAAAAATAAAAAGGTTAAAGTTCATATCAAACAACCAACCAAACATAAACAACTCCCTCAAGAGCCAGCCAATGATGTTAACACTAAATTTGTTGCAATAATTTTCTTAATTTCCTCATCGCCCAAATCATATTTAGCTTAATGGGAAAGACAATGTAGTATACATGATGATGATTAGTTTTTCATATTATAATAACTCATTATTTAGGAAGAAATCTAGAAACTAAGAATAATCAAAAGGTTAAAGTTATGATCAAACAAACTTGAACTTTGTTTATATTTATTCTCCCTCGGACTTTTTGACAGTTTCACAAGTATATTTTTTTATATTAGTGGTATCTATGTGTATGTGGTGTCCATATTAGTTATTATTCTCTATGTCTAATCTCCAAAGTTTCTAATTGATTCAACATACATCTAACAAAAAGAAGCAAGAAATATTTATTTTGTTTAAAGAAGATTTCTTTGTTGTATTATTTAAAATATACACAACATATACAACATTTCTTCTAAGAAAGACCCAAAAATATATCCAATAGCCAAAAAAGGTGTACGACACTAAAACCAAACTAAAATAAATGCACAAATCACAATTTGATCTAGTCATTTTTCTAAAATGAAACACAAACAATCTCTCAAGAGGTGGTCATTGATATCAATATTAAATTGGCTCCAATAATGTTCTTAATTTATCCATTGTCAAAACCTGTTTAGCTAAATGGTGAAAACAATGTAGTATATAATGTTGATTAAATAGTCATATCATAAGAGCTCATTATTCAAGTGGAAATCTAGATATTAAAAATAAGAAAATGATTAATTTTTTTTATCAAACAACTAAACAAACCTAATCATTTTTTACACGTATTCTCTTGTGACTTTTTGACATTCTCAAAAATAAATTTTTATATTAGCACTATCAACATGTTCATATTTATTGTGATTCTCTACGTCTAATTTTCATGGTTGCTAATTGATTCTATGCTCACCGAATAAAAAATATAATAACAATATTTATGTATTTATTTCAAAAGTAAATGTATTTATTGTATTACAGATATATATACAACATGTGCATAATTTCTTCCAAGCTAGTGCCCAAAATACGGTGTACTAGACTAAAAAACCAAAATTAATGCATATGAATCATAAGAATATATTGTCATTCTTCAACAACAAAACATAAATTACTCCCTCAAAAGATGGACACTGATATTAACACTAAATTGACTTTAATGATATCCATAATGTCTCCATTTGACTAATCGTAGACAATGCATATATATGATGTTGGTTAAATTGTTATATCATAATAACTCATTATTTATGTAGAAATCTAAATATTATGAATAAGCAAATGATTAAAGTTCTTATCAAACAACCAAACAAACTTGAACTTGGTTTGCATTTATTCTCCCTTGCACTTTTTGTTAACATACATGTATATTTTTTTGTATTAGCAGTATCAACGTGTCTTTGTTGTATGCGTTAATCATTTTTCGCTGTGTCTAATTTCCAAAGTTGATAATTGATTCTACATCCATCAAACAAAAATATGATAGCAATATTTATTTATTTATTTATTTATTTATTCAAAAGCAAAATATAGTTAGTGTATTATTGGCATATACACATAAGACGTGCATAAATTCTTCTATGTAGACCCAAAAAAGATATTCGATACCCAAAATAGGGCCTGCTACACCGAAACTAAAACAAATTTAATGAATAAATATCAATAAGATAATTTCATTCTTCTAAAACAAAACGTAAACTGCACCCTCGTGATATGGTCATTCATATCAACACTAAATTTATTGTAATAATGTCCATATTTTTAATCATTGTCAAACCGTATTGAGCTGAATAAGCAAGAAAATGAAGTATATATGATTTATATTAAACTTTCATATCATAATCTTTTTGTCTAATCTACATGATTGCAAACTGATTTTACACACACCAAATAAATATATGACAACAACATTTTTTTTTTAAAGAAAAATGTATTTATTGTATTACTGATATTTATATATATATATATACAATATGTGCATAATTCCATCCAAGAAGACACCTAAAAGAGATCCAATACCCAAAACACGGTTTATTTCACTAAAACCAAACCAAAAGTAATGCATAAATTACAATAAGAAGTTGTCAGTTTTCAACAATGAAACATAAACTTCTCCCTTTCGAGATGACCATTGATATCAACACTAAATTTATTGCAATAATGTTCATAATTTCTCCATTGTCAAACTATATTTAGTTGCATGGCAAAGACAATGAAAAATATATACATTTGATTAATTTGTCATATCACAATAGTTAATCATAATTTATCCATAGTCGCGATTCTTTATGTCTAATCTCTAGGTTGATAATTGATTCTACACACGCCAAATAAAAATAGATTTAAATATGTATTTGATCCCTACAAATATACCACTTTTTTATTTTAGTCCATATAAATTTTTTTGTTTGGATTTAGTCCCTGTAAAATTAGAGACGATCGATGTTGGTCTCTAACGTGAAATCAACATTAAAAGAATGAAAAGTTTTCCGAAAACCCCTAAACCCTTCTTTTAATTTTTATTCATATTTTCTTTATAAAATTACACTAAATATTAAATGATCAATAAACAAATATATTATTTAATAATATAAAATATTTTAATTTTTAATATATCAGAAAATATGATGTATTGGTATGTATTTATAGGTTCAAATGTCATGGTAGCTTATCAACTATTTTTCTAGGGACCAGAACCGATTGTCTTTGATTTTACGGGTACTAAATAAAAAATAAAAAAATCTTACACGGACTAAAATCAAAATTTGAATGTACCAAAGATATATTTAAACTATAAAAATATAATAGCAATATTTATTTATTTTCAAAACTAATAGGTATTTATAGTATTACAAATATATACAGAACATGTGTAGAATTTCTTCCGAGCATATCCCTAAAACGGATCAAATACCCAAAATAAAGTGTACTATACTAAAACCAAACAAAAATTAATGCATAAATCACAATAAGATTTTGTCATTCTTCTACATCGAATCATAAATTACTATTTCAAGACATGACAATTGATATCAACACTAAATTGGCTACAATAATGTCCGTGATATCCCCTATTGCCAAACCATATTTAGTTGAATGGAAAAGACAATGCAATACATATAATGATAACTCATTATTTTGGTAGGGATCTAAATAGTAAGAATAAGCAAATAATTAAAGTTTTTATGAAACAACCAAACAAACATGAACTTGATTTACATTTATTTTCACTCTGACTTTTTCACAGCCTCACAAGTATATTTTTTATATTAGCGGTATCAACGTGTTTCTGGTGTCTATGTGAATCATTAATTTTTATATTTAATCTTCAAAGTTATTAATTAATTGACATAATTGTTTTTGCACTCTCTTAATTTAATTTTAGGTAATACTTTACTCTTTTATCTCTCTTTTTTCTCGATTTGATTATTTATTTAATTTTAAGTAACAATTTAATTTTTTATGTCTTAAAATGTCAAAAATGTTATATTTTTTATAAAAATTCAAAAAAATCATTAAGATTTTTAAACTAAACTTATAAAATTCAATACCAATTTCAAAAAATGTCATATATTCATCAAATGCATAAATCAAATATTTAAATAAATTTATATTTTCATCTCTAACAATATCAAAAATATCATATAATCAAACCTTCCTTATCTACTATTAAAAATAACAGTCAATGGATCATAGTCAAATGCGATGAAAATCAACATTTGGTTAGATTAATGGGTGGAGGAACTGATGGTCAACATTCTTCACATTGAGCAAGACAAACATCCTCATCTACATTCCAAAGTTTGCAACTTCATTCATAATGGTCATTGGTCAATCCCTAATTTCATTTTGCATAACTATTCGTCCATTACTCATTTGGGGTCGAATATTGTCATTCCTTTTTTTTTTACAACAAGGACCATTTAATCTAGTGAAAGAATTCACATGGTATTGTTCAGTTTAAATACGTTTACATTCACTTCAAGCCTATTCAAAAATCTACTGTTTGGGCTAAATCAAAATGGAATCAGCTTATTTCTCCATCGAAATCCTTGCTTATGTGGAGATTACTGCATCAACCTCTTTCTACGGAGGAAAACTAAATGGTTATGGGTTGTAGTATTGCATCATATGGTTTTGTTTAGGTAGGTGTACGTCGAGTCTAGCCAACATTTGTTTCTTAATTGTAGCTTTGTTGTGAGTCTAGCCTCGGGTTGTTTCACAATAAATCTAGATAACACTACTTCAATGAATGTTGAGATCACTGGTGTTATGGAGGCGGTTGAATTAGCACATCACAAATATTTATTGGAGGAATTTGTGGATTGAGTCGGATTTCCAATTCACTATTCAAGCATACAAAAATTATGGCATTACTCCTTGGTATTTAAGAAATTATTGGCTTAATTGCATTTACTTAACTAGGCATATAAATTTTATCATTTCTCATATTTTCAGAAAAAGAAATTATTGTGCAATAGAATTGATATAGTTTTGTTTGGTGGTGATGATATGCCTTCCAACGATATGGGACTCCTTGAATTCAGACTTTGTAATTAGTTATGGCTTATTTTTAGTTTCATTAATTGTATCAATGCATTTTTTTATTTAACCATAATTTTATTCCTTTAGATTTCTATCTTGAATTTTAGTATAGTCCTTCAAATATTCCTGTTCTTATTATTTTTTAATAAATTTATTACGGTACTTAACCTAAGATAAGAGTAGTGGAGCAGATAAAGAGACTGGGGTACGCAGCTCGAGAGGGCGCACATAAAAAGTCACGCCACTTGTGTGATAATTTGCTTACAAAGTTTTTTTTAAAAAAAAAACCCTTAAAACTTCTGAATTTAAAATAAATAAAAAATATTATTTTTATATATTTTTAATGAAGTTTCGTCACGGCTGACGTGCGGTTTTTTTTAAGTAAATATCTCCTTTCTTATAAATACTAATTAAATTGCTCTATTTTGAAAAAAAAATATATCAAAATATCTTACTTTTATTTTTAGCACTCTCAAAAGATCGTAAGTTTTAAAAAAATATTCTAATATTTAAATAATTGTTAATTTAATTAATTAAAATATTTAAAAACAAATAAAATTAAATAAAATATATTAAATTGAAAAGAAAAACATAAAAAATTTAATATGATTGAATAAACGTGTCAAACAAATAACATGTCTCTGATATTTTATAGATAAATTAATTTTATTTTATTAACAATTGTTTCTTACATTTACTCCAATCTACTAAATAAAAAATAATAAAAATAAAATATTGTTAATTTAATAAACAAAAACTAATAAAAATATTTATAAAAAATTAAAACAATATTAATAAAATAAAACAAAATACATAAAAAGAATACATCAAACTTAGTGCATTTGTTAAAATAAATAAAGTGACCATAGTATTTTGTAGATAAAATAGCAACACAATTCTATTTTCTTAACAACTCATTTCTATTTTTTTTCTGATCTAATAACCAAAATAAATAATAATAATAATAATAATAAGATATTGTAATAAAAATATTAATAACAAAAATATTTCAAAAACAAAAACAAAATACATTTAACAAAAAAATAAAATACACAATTAATGTGGTTGAGTAAATGTGTAAAATAAATAACGTGTCACTCCTATCTGGTTAACGATTTTCTCCTGTTTTTACTCCAGATCAAATAAATAAATAAATAAATAAATAAATAAATAATAATAATAATAATAATAATAAAAGTAAATTATATTAATAAAATAAAATACATTAAATTGAAGAAACAAAATACATTCAATTCAAGAAAAACAATACATCAAATTGAAAGAAAAAAAAACATCAAATTTAAATTAATGATTTATTTCTAAATGTCCTCTAATTCCACATCCAGATTGTCGTCAAACTCGACTAGCTCTTTGAACTAGTTGAGGTTGTTATGGTTGATCCTCATTTTGATCATTATCTTCATTATAATTTGTATGTGGATTAGAACTACTACCACTTGTCTCTGTATAATTTTGAGTTACGAAATTATACATGGAATCAAAAACAACATAAGTTCGCTTAGGAGTTGTGCAACGAGTTTCAAACAAATTATAGAAAATCATGCACAGAAAAAACGTAATATTGAGTCGGCATATCTGCAGAGTCATGTAGATGTGGTTGTGGTGATGGACTATAATATGGATTTTCTATAGGGGCATGCAGATGAGGTGATGATAAAGACAATTCTAGTGTTTGGTGCATGGTTTGTTCATGTGGGGTTGATTGAGGAGTTGAGTGCACATAAGAATATGATGAAGGTTGTAAACGTGGATCACGCAGATATTATTCGACAAATATATATAATTCGGTGACATGTCTAAACCAATTCATAAATTCTTTATTATGATGTAAAAAGAGTGAATTATGGGTGATTGATAAATTAAATGTGCCTCATACATGCACAAATTATGCATGTCACAAGATCATAAGAAGCTCGATTCTAACATGATATGTAGTTCCATGCATATCAGCGTTTAAATTCTGCAAACCAATTGTACAAGTTGATGGGACTTGGTTGTACGACACGTACAATGGGACTCTGTTGATGGTAGTTGCACATGATGGGAATAACAATGTAAATGTTATTACTTATGCTCTTGTGGAAGGTGAGATACGAGAGAGTTGAAGTTTCTTTTTGATAAATTTGAGAAAATATGTCACTCCACAAGTCAACTTTTATTTAATTTCAGATAGACATGAATCAATTAAAAATGCTTATAATAATTCAAATAATGGGTGATAAAATCCTCCTTCAAAGCATGTCTTCTACATCAGACATATTTCACAAAATTTCGCAAGAGAATTTAAGGATAATGCATTTAACAACATGTTCTAGCATAAAATATGATTATTGAAGTCTTATACCTGATGTGTACAGGGTAGAAACAATACTAAAAGTCCACGGACATATGGTCATACTAGGAAGTATTGTCCAAATATTGACACGTTTACTCAAATTTGATGTATTTTTTCTTTCATTTTAACGTAGTTTCTTTGAAATTATTAATATAATTTACTTTATTATTATTATTATTATTATTATTATTATTATTATTATTATTATTATTGTTGTTGTTGTTGTTGTTATTATTATTACTATTATTATTATTATTATCATCATCATTATTATTATTTATTTTTTATATTAGGAGAAAAACTAAGAGAGAGTTGCTAACAAAATAATATTAAGTGTTAATTTAACTTAGGAGTTAGCTATTAAAATAATATAAAATATTATTTATTTTGACACATCTATTCAACCGCGTTTATTTTAATATTTTATTTAATTTTATTATTATAATATTAATTTTTTTTAATTTTTTTTTATTACATGAACAAAATTTTATTGTTATTATTTATTAGATTGGAGGAAAAATAGAAGAAAATTATTAAGAAAATAAAATAAAATTGTTAATTTATTGCAAAATAAGAGGAGTTGTTAAAATAATATTACACTGTATTTATTTTAGCACATCTACTCAACTGTATTTTCTTTTTAAATTTAATGTATTCTATTTTATTTTATTAATATAATTTTTTTTAATATTTAATTAATTTTTATTAATTAAATTAACAATTATTCAAATATTAAAAAAACAAAAAAAAACTTAGTACATAGTCGCATCTACTACTAAAAAAAAAATTCTTCGGTTGATAGCAGATCATGGATACACCTTATGAAGGTGAAAACAAATAGAGCAATTTAATATATATTTTTTTAAAAGGATATTTAAATAAAAAAGAATCCGATATGCTGTGTTTCAATGCAGGTTTTTCCATGATTTTTTTTTTTTCACTACCTCGAAACGGAGAATAATGGTAACCAAGGGTATAGATACCATTTTTTCACAACCGTTTTCTAGGTATCGTTCTTTTATTTTAAACCTTGGTCTCTACAATTAAATTGGCAGAACCAAATCTGAAACGTGTGCTCCCCAAGATAATTACAATTTTATAAAACGATCAAGTTCTGCGATATACGAAATGCTCAAGTTCAAAAAACCAGGATGTCAAACCAGTTCGCCGAACCAAATAACCAATTCAGTTTGGGTTGTACTAAAACCAGGTCGGCTTGTGTTTGACTTGATTGGCATCAAGTTCAGTTTTCTTTACAAAACTGAACCAAACCTTAGATCAAAAGAAGAATTCCAAAATCCTCGTCTTTTACGTTGCACGTACTTTTAATTTAGAGCTCTACTTTTAAGTTTGATCTTCATTTCATTGTATCATGCCATTATTGAATTATCTGAAAAATTGACTCCTCCATTGAGGCATTTAATTTACATATTTGAAACCCTTAGACTTGTAGCATACTTCAGGGTAGAGTTCTCTTTGAAATGAGCAGATTTTATATGTAGCTGATGCTAATTCTATAAAAAAAAATTACATCCCCATATGCATGGTTCACTGAGCACAAAATTTTAGTTAGAATATAGCTTCAAGGACAGACTAACTCCAAACCAATGTATAATAAGGACAACAGAATACAGGTAACCATAAACAAAATAGTTAAAACCTGTTAATGAGGATTGAAACGGGACGTATCCTCGGGGACATACTTAGTGCTCATATTGTAATTGTAATGGTCATATTTTGTATTTGCATAATCAACTGCTCTCATTTCAGGCGGCTTTTG
The DNA here is from genome assembly GCA_037974775.1 of Cicer pinnatifidum. Lineage (NCBI taxonomy): Eukaryota > Viridiplantae > Streptophyta > Magnoliopsida > Fabales > Fabaceae > Cicer > Cicer pinnatifidum. Next base: position 25,682,257 of record JBBPBR010000007.1, on the reverse strand, counting down.
CTCGACTCCAACTGCCCCCAAAACTTGTTCGCTCTTTTCCCGTTGCCGATGTTTTGACCTTTGTTTCAGGCTCTTGGATTTAGTGTGAGGTGGAATCTCACTTGATCCATAAAACTCAGCATACTCATGTCTCTTTGATGAACGGTGCTTGCTTGGCAAAGAAGGGTCCTTTGGAACGCTTGATTTTACCTTAGCAGTCTTAGTTTCTGAATATTTTTCAGCTCCACTTGTAAGATGAACCTGCCTACTTTCAGTAAGAGGAGCAGGAGCACTCTGCCTTTTGACCAATGTGGGCACCATTTCATCTTCAGGCATCCTAAGACGATCTTTCAGTGGTGTGAGGCCTCTCTTGGTGCTGTCAGGTCTGAAATACGAGGGTACGAATTGAAGGAACAAACTAGTCAACGCTTCGAGAGAGATCTTCGAAAGATCAACAACAAGCTGTCTAAAAGATGGCCATCCCATTTCTTCATCATTTCGCTCTAGAATCGGCTTAGTCTCACTGCTTGCTTGATCTTTAAATTCTCTTTCTTCTGATGGTTGCTGCAGCATGTATGCAGTGCAATTAGTCAACTACCATCAATGACATTATTTTCAACAACATAAAAGGAAAAGGAAACTGTGTGGCGTAACTATTTAAATATTAGGTCTCTGACATTATAATATACAAAGGGATTGAGAAAATAAGTTTGGTGGGAAGAGGATGAAAGGAAACAAGGGGCGGGAAGTCATACAGCAACTCATACCAAACGACAACAAAGAGGAACCAAAAAAGTTAGGGTTTGTTTACTTTGTAAAAACATTTTATGTTTCATTTTCTTAAGTTCGTTTTAATTTGCTAATAAAAAAATGCAAGACTCTTGAAGTGAATCATTGATGGAGAGAAGATGAAATGTAAGTTAGGGATGATGGATTTCCGAAAATACTGAAAACAACTTTTTTGACATTTTCAATGTTTCCACAAATGTAGAAAATGAAAACAGAAGATATTTTCCCAAAATAAACAAACCCTTATTTTCCATTTTAGAAAATGAACAAGATGTAAAATTGAAGTTAACTTCCAATTTCAAATAAAACTGTTGGAACATTGTAATGTTGCAGCAGGCAAAATGTCAAATGGCTCTAAATTTATTTTATAATTACAAATTTTATTGAGGAAAAGTAGACATACCATTTTTGAGATGAAAGAGGATCCAAATCCCTGCTTAAGCAAGCATGCAGCATATCCTACTATGACAGCACCAACAACTGTAAGGATATCTGCAGAAAACCATCAAGAGTAGTACAATTTAATATCAAAATCCAAGAGTTCATTGGTAATAGAAATGATCTAGTGGACAAAATAATAAGGATGCAGCCACTTGACTAATAAAATTGGACAAAGTCTCTGAGCTAACAAGAAGGCTAAAACTCTGTTTTTCATTTTTCAGATGCCCCATTATTTAACTTCACTTATCAAAACTGCAGTGAATTTACAAATGTGGCATTGTTTTAATCAAAATGTGTTAAAGAAGGGGAGCTTTGGTGTGTACTATTGCGTCTCAAAATATAAACAAAAATGAGTCAAAGAAAGTTGATGAATTTGAATCAAATACATCAAGTTTCTTTGACCAATATTTGCTTATATTTTGAACGGAAAGAGTATGTATAACTAAAAGATCACGGGTCAAGTCATAGAATCATCCTCTTATGTAGAAATGCAAGGTATGGCTACCTACATTACAATAGACTCATAGAGTTTGACTCTTCGGTAGATCTTGACCATAGTCACATAATTCCCAACTAGTTGTGGTATGTGGTACAGGTACGAGTTTGCAGTAGGCTACATGCCAAGAATTTGGTATGTAAGGGGTATAGAGCTTCAGTACTTGTTAATTCGTAGTACTAGTACAAACTAATAGGAAGTAGTATAACCAATAATATTTTTTAACCAAAAGTTAAATATTTTTTACTACAAAATATTTATGAAAGTGTTCTTTCCCACTGCTCAATTCTGCCCCCAAGTACCCAAAACCTCTTAATAGTGCAAAAAAGGTGGAATGACAAGACAAGCCAGCTGTACCCACTTTCCAAAACCTTTTTAATTCTCACTTTTATTTCACTCGTTTTATTTTTCTCTGCTCAAATTTGCAAAGTACTGCGAACCGGTACCCACATACCAATTCACAGTTTGCAGGCATCTCAAGCGAATTGTGTGACTATGACCTTGACATGGCGAAAATTTAATTGAACCGCTCTTTTTAAAGCTTAAACAAACAGTCCCTTTATGTATTTGCCAGACAATTCTAGTTTACAACCAATCCCTTAAATCTGATAACTTGACAAAAGAAGCAAATCTAAAAAACCTACGATTGCATAAAGAAACTGCTAAAAAAATCACCATCCCCAGTTTAGATTAAAACAAAAAAAGAAAAAAAGCGCAACTAAAGTGATGCAAGCAAACTATCACTTAAGATTTTGTCCGGGGCAACTGATGTTTACATTGGTCTCCACAGCACTGATGCCAAACAATACAGTCAGCATATATTCTTTTTATCAGTTCTTTCTTCTGAACTGATAATGATGTGCCCTTATTCATCTTTCTTTTCTTTTAGTCTTTGTATGGGTGGGTAATATCAAAATTCTAAACCAGAACTTTAACATCCGAAACACGTGATGCAAACACAAAATGTGTAGTCATAAGTGAAGAAAAAGTCATTCAAAACTGTTCTGAACATACAAGTTTGGAAGGTAAAATAAAAAGCACAGGGCTGTTAACATATTTCCGCAATATCATGAGATAATGATTATAACAAACATTTCAAACAAAAGATTAAGAATTGAAACCTGTCATAGAAATTGAAGTAGATTGATAATTACAATCCTCTTGGTTGAGAAAGATTTGCCGAAGAGCGGCATTTCCTCTATCAATGACCAACAAGGAACAGGTTGGCCGAACATACACCACATCAAAATCATTTGAGAACTTAGCATCTTCACCAGGCCCGTCCCTGTAGCCTGCAACATTTGACTTCCCTCCAGCAATGGTTGTCACACCTAAAAAATACAAAGATCAGTTACAAAAGGTCAACAAACTTTTTCACAATTCACATAGTAACATAACACTTCTCTATTGAATTTTAAGAAGTAAATTTATATTCAAACTCGATTTTGTTATTGTCAGATATCAGTGGACCATATTAGTCTAAACTAGATCCTGAAAACTTGTATTCTTTTAAATCAATTAACACGTACCGGCATCTCCAATTTTTCTGATGGCCATATTCTGAGTATCAGCAACATAAACATTCCCTTTATCATCGAGAGCGATGCCTTTGGGATTATTAAAACGTGCATCGCTTGGTTTTCCATCCACATGACCTGTGTAGCCCTGAAATGACCCAGCTACCAATCTTCCTCTACTATCTGCATTAGTATAAAGAGATAAAAGAGGGAATTAACTATTAAGTCCAAAAGTCTGTTTCATTAACTACAATTTATGCTGCTGGCATGCTGCTATTTGCAATACATAAACAAAGTACAATGAAGCTTAGGTTTTTTTTCTTTTCATTTTGCTTTTCCTTTTCTACCATTATTTTTGTCTGGAGAACATAACTATTTTTTTGTAAATTGGGAATGGAGGAAATTATTATTAATTAAAGTGACTCTAGTGGTCATTTTACAACCATACCCGAGGAGATTTGAACTTCATCCTTTGAGGTTACAAACACTTAGAACTTAGTTGTTAAAGACATGCATAAGTTGAACCAATAAAAAGTCTAAAATCTCAACAACAAAAGAAATTATCATCATTCTTAATCTTATGTTTTGCCTGCAAAATACAAGAAATAACCAACTTTAAAGAATCATAAAAGAACATAAGAACATCCAAATAATACATTCCAAAGCTATGATTGTCCGAGTAATCAAAATTGACCATAGTTGTAAAAGGCAATAGTACATTGAGACAACAATACATACACTGAGACAATGGTGGGGTGATTCGAACAATGTTGCTATTAATTGCATCAACAGCAAAGAGTTCATCCTCGTCGGAGACACGGATTCTATATGGAATGACCCCAATATCGTTTCTTTCCGCAAGAGTCTCAACTATGTAACCATTCTCAAATTGAAGAGCATTTCCATCTGAAAAAGCAACAATGAAATTACATTTCACATGCTACCATTCATTCAATTTCACCATACATTTAACAAACTAGTGATCATAGAAAAAAAGGGATTGTAAGATAAAAACATCCAACCTGATGGAGAGGTCTTGGTGTTAGACCATTTCCGTATGAGAAGTGAAGATAGATGCTTGATTAATGTTCCTGATAAATTAACATTCTTTAGTCTAATTAACCCAATAAAAATAAAGGAATAAAATTACTGAACAAATTTAATTATTTTTATAGGGAAATAACATATTTTAAAAAAATGTAGCAGGTTAAATTTTATTGGATTTCAGCTGCAGAACTAAGCAAAACAAATTGGAATAGAAAGAACAGACACGGAAAGAAAAATAACCCAAAAAGAAATGCTTTGTAAAATGGTGAAAAGGATCGAACTTCAGATTGCCCATAAAAAATAGAAAAAAAAAAAAAAAGAAAAAGAAAAGGAAAAGGAAAGTTTGAAGAAATGAGAAAGTGACAAGTTAGTTTACCTGAAGGAGCAGCGTGAGCTGGAAAATGAAGAAAGGAAGTGAGAGAGAGAACAGCAAAAGCGTAAAAGAAGATATGATTTCTCATTCTTCTCTGTGAATGTGATTGATACAAGAGCGAGTACTTCTACTTCTACTTCTACTTCACTCTTCACTTCACCGACTCGCTCTCTCTCTCTCTCTCGGACACGCAAACGAGCACATAGAAGTACGAAGAACTGGGAAAAATAAATAGATGGCATTAAAAATTAACCGGGGAATAAACAAATTTATCTCTAGGACCATAACCGTGTCAAATTAATTTATTAAATTTTATAAATTAATAAGTTCATCTCTCAACTTTTGTTAGATATTTTAATATAATATAGTAGTCGACTATTTCATTCTCTCATATATAAATTTATCAGTAAAAAATTTTAATCTCAAAAACAAATTTATGAATATTGAAGTTATTTATAAATTAATTTTTGACAAATTAATTTATTAAATAATTAAATTTCATAAAAAATTAGTTCATAATTAACTAATGATACTCTAAAAAAATATAATTAATGAATATAATTAACTAATTTTTATATATTAATATTCTCTTTAATTCTTTTTTGTCTTGAAAATAATAATTAACTAATTGAATAAATGTTTATATAATAGTATTCTCTTTATTTTTTGTCTTAAAATAGATTGTAATTATGCCTACATTAGAGCTAATATAACTGTATGTATTGTGTTTAATAAATAAATAAAATTAGAGCTAATATTAATTAAAAAAATGTTTATTAATAACTACGTCATTTTGTTTTTTAGTTAAATTTCATAATTTATTATATTATTTGAGTTAATCTTTAATAAAATAAACGCAATTTTCCATTTTAAATAGTTTGTAAATATTAAATACACTTTTTACATAAATCCTTCAAACGTCAACTTATGGTCTCAATTTTGTTTTGTTTTTATTTTTAATTTTTGCTTTCATTTTCAAGGAAAGCGAGTTTTTTAAGAACCGAATGTTAAGATCAAAGTGAAAATTTTACATCATGCAGCTATAGCATACAATGTGAATGGAATGACTTATCTCGACCGCTCGGTTAATCTTAGGAGTTTTTTTTTTTTTTCTTTCCAATAATTCATATTCTAAAATAATTTACTAAACTACTGCTTTTCAAAATTATATCTTAAAATTTCTTTTTTTTTTCTCTTATAAGTTGCATTTATAAATGACGATTTTTTTTAAAGAAGTCTACATTTATAAAGGCGACTTCTTTAAGCAATTTTCCAAAAAAAAATCAATTTGTTTTTCAAGTTAACAATATATATATATATATATATATATATATATAATTCATAAAAATATATAAATACAAATTTTAAATTACATAGATTGACTAGAATTTTTTGTAATATTTGGACAATATTTTCGAGTATGATCAGTTAACTGACATAGTCCGCATTTTCTTGACATTTTTTCTTTAACGTCCATTTCAGTTCTAATTTGGGTACTATTTAAACGACCTTTTTTAGTTCTCCGCATTTCTGGATTGTGATACAATGTTTCACCTTCATATGTAGGTCAATATCATTCATTGTGTATAGGTGGAAACTCTTCTTTCTAGATGGTGAATACATTAACATCCTTTGACACGTCAAGTAGATGCACTAAGTAGTTTTGGTGAACGTAAGAACTGCAGCTATGACATGTGAACAAGACATGTGTATAGCCTGAAATTTTCCACAATCACACCATTTTCTTTGAAGATTGACTTCAAAATGACCAATTGGTCGCACCTCTCTTGGATTTACTGTTTCATGCACCATGAAAGAATAACAATTTCGGTCGAATTACATGACTTGGTGAACATTAGATTTATCAACTTCATATTTAATCTTGTCCATGCAACTGTCTGTGTATACTCGACCAGAAGCTAATGATGTCTGATATTATTGTCCCCTTTATGCATATAAAACTCTCAATATATAGTATGTTGATTGTACAAAAGCAGTGATTGGGAGATTGAGTGTACCCTTGAGTATTGCGTAGATTGATTTGGAAATGTTTGTTGTCATGTGTTCCCATTGTCGACCTTGAGAATACGCCATAATCCATTGTTTTGGGGGATATTATCGATCCATCTTAAAGCCTCTAGATTTGCCATCCTAATTTGATTGCAGTAATATTTGAATGATGACTTACTTAATGCATATCCTGTTATAAATGATGTAAAAATTATCAAGTATTATAAACTGATAAGTGGAAAATATACTAAGAATAATTATAGCACTACCCATGCAAACAAGTTTTCTTTGAAGTTCCTTGTCTTTTAACTCTCTCATGAAATTTTGTGCAATGTGTCGGATGCAATACACATGTGTTGACGGATGATCATGTCAACTATTATTTGAATTATTATAAGCACTTTTAATATATTCGTGTCTATCCGAAATCAAACAAACGTCAACTTAAGGTGTTACGTACTTTCTTAAATTTTTCAAAAAAAAAAAAAAAAAAAAAACATCCAAGTACCCCATATTTCACCTTCCACAAGTGCATAAGCAATAGGAATTGTATTTTTGTTTCCATTTTGTGCAATGGCTAGCAACAAAGTCCCCTTGTACTGGTCGTACAACCAAGTTCCATCCACTGAGACAAATGGTTTACAAAATTTAAACGCAAATATGCACGGTGGGAAAGCCAATAACAGTCGTTTGAATTCGAAATTTGTAACAAAGTATTATCAGAATATGCAGGTGATACTTCCATTTCCACAATAGTTCTTGGAAGAAATTTTTGCATAGCCAACAATCATTGATCATAGCATTTGGGCACATGTTTCTAGCTTTTTAGTTTGGTATTTTAAAAGCTCTTTATAGCTTAGAATATTATTTTAGCTTGTTTCTAAACTTTGGGTTGAAATTGAATTATAATTTTATTATTTGCATTTTGACTCTTGCTCGCTCTGTAGACCATAACTTGAGCTCTGGATATCTGATTGGCGCATACGAGCAGGCGTTGGAAAGCTAAACATCAGAGCTACAACTTTTGTGTTGGAATAAATGCCCAATGCCGAAATTGACTGGGTCTAAATTGCAGATTTTGTAATATGAACTTTTGTAATAATTTGAAATAGCGGGCCACTTATTTTTAAACCTTAAACCCTAAAGCCCAAAATCAAGTATTATATATTGGGAGTTTTCTTTCTTTTCTAGGGGATGAAATTTTAGGATTTAGATTGATACAAGAAATAAACACTTTTTATTTTAATTTCATGGAGTACTAATTTTATAAGATTAACCCACGAGTTCAGAGTTTCATCAACACCTTGAGATTCAAGTTACACTGTCAATTTTGATTCATGATTCTATTCTTGTTTAATTGATTATATTGATATTCTGATTGTTTAAATTGAATTTCAATAGGATCGATTAAATTCATTTGACAGAATTTGGTTTCAGTTTCTAATTTAATTGAATAATAATTTTGCGACGCTTGATCGATAATTGTAATATTTTGATGATTGTGATGCATAATCCATTCAAAGAAACCGAATTCACATAGGATTGATTACGCTTGTTTGATCAATTCTATAGTCAAATAAGAATAGAATCACAAATTAGAAATTAAACTCATTGATATAATATGTGATAGGTTTGAAACTTGAATCAGTAGATTAATCATTTTGCTCATCTGTTAAAACAAAATATTAAAAAAAAAAAATCCTTTGGAATTTCAACTTTCAATTTGGTTAATATTATTATATCAGAAGTCCTTGCAAAATGACTCGAGTTATTACCGCTATTTACATTTTATCAATTGTATTTGACCCGTGTGCAACAGCGGATCAAATTATCGGGGACTCTCTGATAACAATATTAACCAGTTTTAGAGTATTACTAACCATCCTAACAATTGTTTCTTCGTGTTTTGTTGCTCTACAGGTTGGATAGTCTTGTTGCTAGCTCGTAGGCTCGTGGCTAGTAAAAAAAAAACCCAATTTTCAGACGATTGTCTCGGATTGCCCCGAAATTTCGCCAGAAAATCAGGAAAAAAAAATCAAGGAATAGGTCTCCCATATAGGGACTTATTACAGGATTCGACGCTCAAAATCCCAAATTCCTTCGTTTAGACCATTTTTTTCAATTTTTTTTTTAATTTTTCACATTCTCCAAAAATTCCAAATATGAATTTACAAATGGTTTACAAAATTTAAACTCAAATATGCACAGAGGGAAAGCCCATAATAGTCGTTTGAATTTGAAATCTGTAACAAAGTATTATCAAAATATGCAGGTGATGCTTCCATTTCCACAATAGTTCCTGAAAGAAATTTTTCATAGCCAACAACCACCTTAGAAGGTCATTGTAAGACTTTTCCCAGTTTCCATAAATTGTTTCGATAGCTTTGTTCTTTGCCATCCATGCCTTTCTATAGGTGATTGCGTAGTTGTATCGTTCCCGAATATGTGCAATGATCACCTTCACTTTAATTGATGGATCAGCTTTCAAAAGCGACTTTATGCTTTCACATATGATGTTAGAGTCAAGCTTAGTATGATCCTGTGACATAGAAGAATTTATGCAATTGTGGGGCCCTTCAAACGACCAATCACCCATTGCTTACTTTTTTGGCTTAACAAAGTCATGCATTTGAACAAGCATTGTGAATTCACACATTTAATTACATACTTGTATTGATCAAATTGCACTACACGGTAATTGAGTGATTTCCTACACATTGGGAAGTCACAAAACACATGAGATTCTCTCCTTCCAGTCTAATCCTCTCCATCAAGTTCAGTCTTCTCCATCCAGAAAGTGTTAATTTTCAAAGTGTTTTCTTGTGTGAAGCCATGCATGGGATTCTATTGGTTATTGAAGTCTTTAATTGAATGAATATAGATTTTTTAATTGGGGCCAATTGAATTTTATGTTACGTTTGTTTGTTCGTTCGACGAATGAAATTTTATTACTTCTTCGACCACAAACTCAACCATAATTGAAACTTTATAGATAAGTCAAGTTTATGATCATTCTCCACAATTTCACTCTTCTACTCTTTAAATATACATATTTCTTATTTGCTCTTAGTCAGAATTTTGTAAGCAATAGAATACTTTATGTTATATTTTTATATTAAGTTTCATTCTAAAATATAGTTTCATTCTAATTATTGTAAATATAGGATTCATCTCATTCTAATATCTTCAAATATATTTTTAATCTTTGCTTATTACAGGATTCATCTCAAAATTTAAGATCACTTAGCCATAAACACATTGCACCAAATTCTTTAATAATTCAATTGTTGAATCAAGTCGGGTTTGGTAACGTATCATAAATAGAAAGTTATAAAATAGACAATTCACTTATTAATACTTTAGTTGAAAGATGGAGACGTAAAACCCACATGTTTCATCTTCCAACAGGTGAATGTACCCTAACATCAGAAGATGTTGCACTGCTACTTGGCTTACATGTTGGGGGTCAAGTAGTAACTGGATCAACTATAGTATCATGGACAAATGATATTTTAGATTTGTTAGGATTTATGCCACCTGAATCTCAAAGAAAAGGGAATTTTATAAAATTAAAATGGCTGAGAGAAATATTTTCAATGTTAACACTTGAATCATCGAATGAAGAAATAATTATACATTATAGAGCATACATTTTAGAATTGATCGACGACATATTAATGTCTAACAAATCCCACAACAGAGTACATATTATGTGGTTGCACTTATTGAGAGATTTGTGAGAGACGGGAGAATACAGTTGGGGTTCAACGTGCTTGGCAACACTTTATAGAGAATTGTGTCGTGCATCTGAACCTGGTGTTATGTTAATCTTGAGCCTCATTTTTCGTTCGCAAAAAGGTAAATTTAGATTTACAAAACTATTAATTAATTCACTAACGTTCAAATTTATTTTCGTAGATATAGTGGAAAGGGTATGAAATTTGGTGATACACCACGTTATCATACCGCTGGATATCGATAAAAAAATTGATCACATGATCGTTAACGATGTAATACATTAAAATATTAATTTATTTCTATTATTTTATTTCTTCTTATGCATATATTACTAACAAACTTGTTATATATTAGTTTCTCTGGAGGCTCTACCTACGTCTAACATACGATAATTCAGAAGACAATTGGCTATGGAATGCATCTACATATTTGATTTGTTTCTACATAATACAAATGCATCAAACAAATAGAGTAAAACTACAATTTGGATTACCTCAAAAAGTACCACATCCATCGAGGAACATGAAAAAGTATCATAAGATAAATTTGCATAAACAAGTTGACTATAGTTGAGAATTATTCTACGAAAATGAGAACAAAGAGTGAAATGAATAAGAGAATCATATTCTTCATGATCAACCTCCAAATGTTGAATTTAAACCAAATTATGAATATATGGTTTGATTTTGCAAAAATTCTAAACGATTATTTCTATAGAAAACCAATTGGTTGATCCTCGTGTCAATCCACCCCAACCTCCACCACAATCTACCCAACATTTTTTTTTTCAAGAATCAATGCCCAACACAACACATTAACATCAATATTATATACCAACACCTCCTAACATTCAACCGTCTCCTCATACTTTTACCCACACACCACATCAATCTTACGGGTTCACGCTAAAGGAACAATTTAATTTTGACAGCCAACAACCACATCAAGAAGACACTCATCGACTATCCTTTTCATCAAGCGAAGAGAAATTATTGTATAACACGTTCAATACTCGTTCGATATTAATTTTATCGTATTTTTTGTGAAATTTGTGATGTTATTTTTTATGAATGAACTATATTAATTATATATATATTTGTTAACAAAATCGAAAAATTGCCAAGAAAATGCGGACTACGTCGGTTAACTGGTTATACTTGAAAACATTGTTTAAATATTACAAACAACTCTAGTCAATCTATCTAATTTAAAATTTATGTTTATGAATTATATATATTTTTTTTTTTTTGTTAACTTAAAAAAACATTGAATTTTTTATTTCAAAATTGCTTAATGAAGTCGCCTTTACAAATGCGGTCTTCCTTAAGGAAGTCACTATTTGCAAAGGCGACTAGTAAGGAAGAAAAAAAAAAAGAGTATTCTGGTATATAGTTTTGAAAAATGAGTATTTGAGTATTTTTTTTTAAAAAAAAGGTTATTGAAAAGAAAAAAAAAACCTAATCATACCGGTTTTAAATTTTCATATTGATTTTAATTCTTTAAAACAAAAATTTTGATCATAAAATATGAATTGTCGATCTTGATCATGTAGAAACTTGATCAATTATAACTATGTTTAACAATCTCTAAAAAAAGCATCAATAAGAAACCATTTTTAAGAGTCTAACTAATAAATTATTTATGATAGTGCATGGGTTGGTAGGGTTGTAAATCATAAACTAATATTTACATTAGATGTAGGGTCTGATTCATATTCGAGCAACTCTCTAGAAGCAATTTTCTCTTTATGAATGAAGTTAAGAGTTTATAAACATGTGACGAAAGATGACACATGTTGTGCGATTACGTGGATGTTCAACAATATTGGAATCAATTCATTACGAAAGACAATTGGGCTATGTTTATTAGAATGAAATATCATTATAAGAAACATTGGATCAAGCAACACAAATTGGAGTATTGCCTTTTGTACCCCCAATTAGACTTCTA
>JBBPBR010000007.1:25646496-25659792 GCA_037974775.1 Cicer pinnatifidum | reverse complement strand
TCAATGATTTCCTCCTATTTTTTCATATTATTATTATTATTATTATTATTATTATTATTATTATTATTATTATTTAGTATATTCAGAGAAAAAATAGAAGATAGTTGTGAACAATATAATATCAAGTGTTAATCTAACGAAAAAATAAGAATAAACAGTTAAAATAATATACCATATTATTTATTTTGAAATATCTACTGTACTAACTTTGATATTTTATTCGATTTTATTATTATAATTTTTATTATTTTTAAATATTATTATTATTTTTTATTATGATGTTAACAATATTTTATTTTTATTATTTTTTATTTATTAGATCAAAGTAAAAATAAGAAAAATATATTAACGATATAAATTATTTAATTTTTTTATTCATTTAATTTTTATTAATATTAATAAAAAGTAAGACAATTTAATATTTTATTTTTTTAAGTAGAAGCATTTTAATAAACCTTTAAAAAAAAGAGGATATTACAATAAGAAACCTCATTAATACCACATCTTTTTAACTTTTAAGTAATATTATTATATTCTTGTCACTTTATTCTGTCATTTTTCTTCTTCAATTCAAAATTTCTCCTGATCTCTCTTTCCCTCCTACCTTCTCTATCTCTCACATGTTTGGTCTGAATTCGTTTATGTGTCTCATAGATAGATCAAAATCGCTCTTTCTGAAAGAAGGTTCACATTCAACTTCACAAGACTTTCATAATTCCTTTCTCTCTTTCAAGTTTTCATTCTCCTCCATCGTTCTGCTCTTTAAGGTAACCCCTTTACAAACTGTTTTAATTTTATTTTTATATTCTCTTGCATTCTTTTACGTTTAGTTGTTGATTTACTATCAGTAGTCAAACTTGATTTGTCACACTGACGAGATTGAATTTGTGATTACTGTGGAAGAATCCTTCGGTTGAGGTTGTAGTGTTATAAACTTTGTTATCTTCAAATGGTTGGATATGAAAATAAAATTAGGAGTAATGTAGTTTTTACTTTAATTGTTTGAAATTTTCATGTGGTGAAGAAAAATTGAGGGATTGATAGATTAGAGTTTGATTATGACCTAATACGAGGGCCATTTTGTTTAGTATTTTATTTGCTAAATTGATATTATGAAGTTGAAATTTTCCTCTCCTTTTTTTGCTAAAGGTTGAAGATTCAACTCTCCGTCATCTTTCTCACAATAGTTTTTTGTTTTTTTAAACAATATAGTTTTTATTGTTTCAAACTTTGTGTTTATTGTCTTATATTTTGCATCTGCAGATGTCAAATGGTGGCATGCTTGACAAGAACCATGATGAAATGGATTTTGAGATATGATCTGATTCTGAAGTGCTTGTTTTATGTAACAAGAGTTTTTATACAAGAAATAATAGATGGATGATGATGCACGGGAAAATGTCTCCTCCTTCTTGTCAAGAGGTACTCCTTTTCTATATTTTGCTTATTTAATTGACAACAAATAATTTCCGTTGCCGAGTGTTTCTGCAGTTTATCTCCGAATATTAGGGCCTGTTTGAAACACTTTTGCATTTTAGTTTTTAAAAATTGTTGTGTAAATTTGATTTTAAAAATGGTTTTGAAAAATAAAATTAAAAAAAAAACTTGTTTGAGATACTTAGGGTCTGTTTGATTTTAATTTTAAAAACTCTATTATAGTTTTTAAAAATTTAAAAATTAAAAAATTTGTTTGGGTTACATATTTTTAAAAATTGATTTATAAAATTATTTTTAATATTGTAGTTTTTAAAATTAAAAAAGCAAAACTGGTAAATAGTGTTTTACTTTTGATTTTTTCAATTTTAAATTAAAAAAAAAAAAACACGGAAAAGAGTGTATTTTCATTAATGGCATAATTGTAATTATGTGGAACTTATAAGACTAAATTTTTTGCTCATTTCAATGTAGATAGAACACAAAAACGCAAACGAGAGGAAGCCATGGAAATAGCGCTCAACATAAACCCTAACTTTGCAATTCCAACTCTAGCTCGTGATTTGATTAATTTCAACCACTTCATTCCCTCTTCTTGATCATTGTTGTGTTCTTCATTCTATCTGATAATTTCTTTGGTTAGTTTTTCTTTTCCTTTCTTTTGATTACGGTTTTTTTGAATTTGGGTTTTAAATTGAATTTTATTTTTCTAATTAAGTTGGTTTTATTTGTTGATTTCCTTGGTTTCCTTTGTGTTATGAATCATGATCTATTTATAATTAATATTAGCATATATATGAGATCAATGAGTTTAAATTTGGTGTTTCCTTTGTGTTATGAATCCTGGATGCCAATATAGTAGCATTAGAACTAAATCAAAAACAGCAAAGTGAGCACACAATCAATTAAATCACATTAATTACTTAAGAAAATCAACCAAATACAATAACTAATTAAACTTCTAGGTTCTAGTGGATTAACGGTTACCTAGTGCTGCAATCAATGTAACTAAGTTCACAGTTAGAACAACAATATGTGAATATTCGCCTTGATTATTAAATAGTACCTGAAGATAATTTCGCCAGACCTCTTCGCTTGCAGTAACAACGTTGGTGTCTGCATTCCACCCAAATCCAGTGTTTTGCAAAAGTGAATAGAACTCGCGATACATGGCTCGTAGTCGGTGCATTTTTGCCTTTATTTGATCCATTTTAAAGGAACGATTAGTTATAGAATTCAGCCTAGTAGTCATTGAGTTCCATGTTCTAGCATGAAATATACCATTTGACATATTTCCTTTAGTAACTTCGTCAACCATAATATCAATAAAAGCTTTAGTTACAAAGTCAGGCCAAAGCTTTGATTCAAGACTGTCAACATTAGTTGCCATCTATAAAAAAATAAGCAAACTCATGATCATAAAAAAATGTTTAACTATAAAACCAAAAGGTTAAGAATTAAACAAAAAATTGCAATTGATTCTTAAAGAGAAATGTGACAGAATAAACACTAGTAATATTCTCCATTATTATTTCAAGAGCACTATAAGAAAATGAAGAACCTAATAAAAAAAACCAAAGAACAATTAAGAAACACACAAGTCATACAAGCATAAAATACACAATTCAGTCACTCAGTCAATGAGTTGATAAAAAAAATTCATAATCTATAACTTGGTAAGGAGCTAGGTTACCTGTGCAACAGAGGTAAGCCCAGCAGCGGGTGCAAGTACAGCAGGGGGTGCATCATGTGTGGCGGAAGAGGAGGAAATCGTAAGGAATTGCGAACGAAAGCTTGAATTCTTCATTTTTTTTAATTCTCCAACCTGTTTAGTAAACTATATGTATCGATGTTATTTTTTTAGGATCCTATAAAATAAACAAGAAACTCATAACACTATATTCCACAACCTGTTTGGTTTGTACACTCCCATGTGTTTCAGCAATAACAACACTAATATGACAAAGGCAACTAAGTCTTATGTAATTACAGTGGTTGGTATAGGAGAAGAAGCTGTTGGAGCCATTGGAAGGGTAATGAGAACAACTAAACAAATTCAATATCTTCTTCTTCCTTATAATCCACAAATATGTGAGTTTGAATTCCACCACTCAAGATCTCAGAACCAACTCGCGTGTCATTCATCGTTTTATCGACAGAAGTAAACAATCATTCGACAAGACCACTCATACTTCGTATGCATTAAACTTTAAATTACTCTCAATTTATGCGAATTATATTGTTAATATTTTTCATTCAATTTAATTTAACTTAATGATGGTTTAACTCTCTGAATGTGTCTAGGCATACATCACATATTGTTGTTCTAACTGTGAACTTAGTTACACTGATTGCAGCACTAGGTAACCGTTAATCCACTAGAACCTAGAAGTTTAATTAGTTATTGTATTTGGTTGATTTTCTTAAGTAATTAATGTGATTTAATTGATTGTGTGCTCACTTTGCTGTTTTTGATTTAGTTCTAATGCTACTGTATTGGCATCCAGGATTCATAACACAAAGGAAACACCAAATTTAAACTCATTGATCTCATATATATGCTAATATTAATTATAAATAGATCATGATTCATAACACAAAGGAAACCAAGGAAATCAACAAATGAAACCAACTTAATTAGAAAAATGAAATTCAATTTAAAACCCAAATTCAAAAAAACCGTAATCAAAAGAAAGGAAAAGAAAAACTAACCAAAGAAATTATTAGATAGAATGAAGAACACAACAATGATCAAGAAGAGGGAATGAAGTGGATGAAATTGATCAAATCACGAGCTAGAGTTGGAATTGCAAAGTTAAGGTTTATGTTGAGCGCTATTTTCATGGCTTCCTCTCGTTTGCGTTTTTGTGTTCTGTCTACATTGAAATGAGCAAAAATTTTAGTCTTATAAGTTCCACATAATTACAATTATGCCATTAATGAAAATACACTCCTTTCCGTGTTTTTTTTTTAAATTTAAAATTAAAAAATCAAAAGCAAAACACTATTTACCAGTTTTGCTTTTTTAATTTTAAAAACTACAATATTAAAAACAATTTTATAAATCAATTTTTAAAAATATGTAACCCAAACAAATTTTTTAATTTTAAAATTTTTAAAAACTATAATAGAGTTTTTAAAATTAAAATCAAACATGCCCTTATTTGTTCAATTATATGTTTTTCAACTCTGTTATGTCAATATATCGTTGACTACTATGATGCAGAGTGTTTCAATCTTTTAGTTTTTAATTTCCATTATTATGATTTTACACCATTATTTAAAATGGTTACTCTTCTGTGTCATGAACTCGCAAGTGATCTTTGGGCTGAGTGATTTTCTACATAAACATTAGAAAATGTAAACGAGTGAATATGAACTGTAGATTTGTGTTTGAATAGATTGAATCAGACAATAAAGTAATATGCTTTATGCTTCAAAGACATCAATCAGCTTCTACAGGAAGACATCAACTACCTTATTTGAAAGGTTGGAGTTGGTCCGAGTTTATAGCCCCAACATCATAAGATTAAAAGTTGCTCAATAATTTGACAGGTTAGAGGTGATATGAGCTTATAGCTTGCTCACAGAAGGTTGGAGCATATCAAACAGTAACTAATGATTATGTGAAAGATATGTAGTAGGAACACATTATAATGAAGAGGATTAGAGGATTGATTTCATCTGTGGAAAATAGACAAGAACGTGCTTAGTCAGTTTCTTTTCTTTTTTTACTAATAAAATGTTTATTAAAATTATTGTAATATGGCATGACAATTTATTAATCTTTGATTGGATGTCACTCTAAAATAGTCTTACATTGACCGTGTTTATCAAGTGCACTCTATATAATGCTTTCAGCATATAAAGTGATTCACTTTTTTGTTTGCATATTTTATACTTAGTGAATTCATAACATTAACAATTGCTGCATAACACTAATAAATTATTTCTCCTTGTTGAAATGTATTAGATTTCAACATATATATCGTTGGGTATCAATATAAGTGTTCCCTATCAAATGCAACAATCACTATTATGTATGTGTCTCACTTAGGGTTCAAACAAAAGCTTCTCATCATGGTTAACAATGAACCGAGTTAACTCGAACTTAATTTGAAACTCGATTCGACAATTAATTCGTTGAACGTAGTTCATGAACCAAATGAGCTGAAAATTAAGTTTGTTAACTAAATGAGCCGGATTGGAGCTATGTATAATTTAACTCGTTGATTTCACGAGTTAACTCGATAATATATTTATATTTCAAAAAATTTATGTACCTTAAAAATTTAAATTAAATTTACACATTCTTTTAAAAAATTACTCATGCCTTCAAATTTTATATTGTATATTAAGATGTACTCTAACCCCCTCAGATCAAGATGTTTTAAGCATTAAGTGCTAGAGATACATTGTGGTGGATAAGTAGAGCTGTCAATTTTTGACAAATCCCCTAATTATAAGTCCCGATCCACACGTTGGAGGGGCCAAAACAATTTATAATTTAAAAGGCCCCAAAATAGTATGCCCCTAACACTAAAAGCCCCTAAAATTTTGTGGGCCTCTAGGCCCACTTTTTTTTTTAAAAAAATCGATCTTTTTTAAAAAAAATTTGACAATTTTTATTTTCGAGAAATAATTTTTTCGATTTTTCCATCGATAAAAGATTTTCTATTTTTTTCGATAAAAAATTATTTATAATTTTTTTTCGAATTTTTTTTATTCGAGAAAAAAAATCAATTTTTTTTCACAATTTTCTAAGAAAATAAATATTTTTTGATATTTTTTCAAAAAAAAAAATAACCCCTCCCATAAGCCACATAAAATAATGGACCGGAGCTTTAAAAAAATTATTTTGATAGAGGACCTAATATTAAGGGATTAATAAAAAAAAATTGAAGGGAACCTTGAAGGATTTTTTGAGAGCTCTATGGATAAGTGAGCCAACTAGCAAAAGGAAGTGCAGGGCTCTTAATCTTATCATTAACTAACCAAGACCAAGCAAGAATTTTAGTTCCCCTTATGACTCTACAAATGTCTCCACCTCCCCCCTGAGAAAATAATTTTATTTCTCATGCACCATAGATTCCAATATATTCAAATCCATAAGATATTTTTGACCCCCTTCTTACTCTTTATGTGAATAAGGGGTTGAAATGATTATAGTGTGCTACAACATCCAGCCTCCAAACCCAGCCAAGTGCAGAAGTGCTTATTTCAAACGAAACTTTCTTGGCGTAACTACACGAAAAGAAGAGGTGATCGCGAGACTCCACCTTTCTAAAGCATGGTACAAAAGCTAAATTATTACCAGTCGCAAGGGATCCATGTTTTACTAGTTCCTCCCTGATAGGCAATCGCAACAAAATAATCTCAAAAAAAAAAGGAGAAGTTTTGATGGTGCCTTGGTCCTCCATACTTCTTCATTCAGAGCATGTTTGATGTTTTCTGCCAAAGGTTCTTGTTCTTGTGCATTTAACAAAGCTGTTGTATAACAACTTTTCACAGTGATGCCTTCAGTTTTATTCAGGCAACAAAACCACTTATCCTTAGTATCTTTAATCGGACTAATTTTTGCCAAATTTTTTAATAACTCCTCCAACTGAGTGTTGCACAATGCATCTAAGGGGATTCTCCAACTTAATTTCCACTTCCAATTTATATCTGACCAAGTGCCGCAATTTGCAATACACACATCTTGGCGAAGAGCCGTCTCAAATAGTTCTAGAAAATCCATTTTGAAAGGTTTGTCTCCCAACCACTTATCTGCCCAGAAACAGATTAATGATCCATTTCCAAGTTTGCAGCAAACATTCCACAAAAAGTCCTTTGTTCGATTAGAACTGGTTTCCAACATAAGCAGATCCCTCTGCCACAAGGAGTCCTTTTGGGATCTCAAGTCTTCTTTATGCATAATTTTCTGGATGATTGGATCATACCTAAAACTCACCAAATCAGACCAAACAACATCATAATCAGTTAAGATTTGCCATCTCCATTTATCGAGGAGGCCAATGTTGAAAGAGTCAATGTCTTTCACACCTAGTCCTCCATTGTCCTTGGATTTGCACACATTTTTCCGGGTAACCCAACATATCTAGTTCTTGTCGCCATCGCTGTTAGTGAAATCATATTCATTAGAATCTCTTGCTCTGATTTCCAAAGGGTAAAGAGAATGAACTGAAAAGTGAAAAACTGAAAACAAACCAAAGCTAATAAACTAACTACCTAGAGAAGAGGGGAAAATAAAGACTTAGTCATAATACAAACTAAACCAATATATGACTCTTATAATAAAAGGACTAGCTATGTTTAATATCCCGTCTCAAACTAGAATGGATATCCAACATTCCAAGTTTGGATAAAAGACGTAAGTAAGAAACTGGATGTAAAGCTTTTGTGAAGATGTCAACAACCTGCTCAACATAAGGTATTGGCATTAAGTGAAGAGTTACATCTTGAATCGTGTCGCGAACGACATGACAATCCATTTCAATGTGTTTTGTCCGTTCGTGGAAAATGGGATTTGAAGCAATATGAAGACCAAATTTATTGTCGCAGTATAGAACAACCAGCTTTATATGAGGAATATGCACGCCGTACAGTAGGTAAAAAAGCCAATGAGCTTCACATGTAGCTTAAGTCATCGCACAATATTCAGCCTCAGATGAAGAACGTGAAACAGTGGATTATTTTTTACTTTTCCATGAAATTAACGAATCACCAAGGAAGAAGCAAAAACTCGTAACAAAACGTCTTGTGTCTTGACATGCACCCCAATCAGAATCGCATAAGCCTTTGATTTGAAATGAGGAACGAGCTGGAAAAAATATTCCTTTACTAGGATTGTTCTTGATGAACCGAGCGATACGAAAGGCGGCCTAGAGATGCAAGTCTGTAGGCAGCCTAGAGATGCAAGTCTATAATACGCTCAACAATTCCAATTTGTTGAGGTGTCTCAACACAAGATGTTTGATGGACGATGTTATTGGTTTGGTAAAAATCTTTTAGAAGGAATTCACAATCATTGTCAAATCGAATGCATTTTACTTTCATATTAAACTGAGTATGAATAAAGGATATGGAAGATTTAACAAGCATTGAAGTTTCAGATTTTAGTTTCATAAGAAAAATCAAGCAATATCTACTTTTATCATCGACAACAGTTAAAAAATATTTGTAACCAAACATAGAGGGAACAAAAAAAGGACCCCAAATGTCCATGTGAATTAAATCAAAGCAAACATTAGAACATGAGACATTATGAAGAAAAGGTAACCTTTTATGTTTGGCAAACAAAACATATATCACAAGGGGCAATACATTTATCAACATGAATAAAAGGGAACTTTTTATTAATATGTGTCAAAGTATCAAAAGAAGGATGACCAAATTGAAAGTGCCAATGATTACATTTGGAGCTTAGAACATGATTAATACTAGAAAGCAAAATAGAATCAAAAGTACAAGAAATAGAGGAACTAGTAGAAATACATAATTGAGGAAAAGTGAGCAAATATAAGCCATGTTGAACACTAGTTATACCAATTATCTTCAGGGAGATGTTGTCATGTATTAAACATTTAGTGTCATGAAACACCATATTACAATTAAGAGACCTAATTAACCTAGGAGCATATATGAGATTAGTGGTACATTGAGGTAAGTAAAGTACATCAGTTAGATAAAAAATGTTATTACAAAATTACAATGCCAACAAATTGAACCATAACCATGGAGCCATTTGGCAATTTAATGGAAACAGGTGCAATATGTTTAAAAGATTGAAACATATTAGCAGAAAAACAGATATGATCTATGGCTCCTGTATCCAGGGGCCAAGAATGATTGGACATATTAGCAGAAAAACAGATATGATCTATGGCTCCTGTATCCAGGGGCCAAGAATGATTGGAAAATAAATTCAAAATTTGATGTGATAAAGGATTACCTAAAATAGTGGAGGACGAATTTTGAAGGTGATTAACAGTGGTGGAAGGTAAATCACTAGAAGCTTGCAACAATGCTAATAAAGCCTTTTGTTGATCCAAGGTGAAACCTAGGGAGCCAACTTCAACATCAGATGTGTTGTTTTCATTAGCACTGCCATTAACATCATGATCTTGAGAGGTAGATGAACAATTGTTAGAAATAGAACTGGGTCTTGGATGGTTAGGAGGATAATCGTGTTTCTTAAAAATCACATCCACAGTATGACCAGGTTTATTGCAGTGAGAGCAAATCTTGTATCCACGACCACGACTACCACAGGTGCGACCACCAGTGGAGGAAGAACAACGTCCAAAACTACGATCAGAATTAGAAACATCAACACCAAATTTTGGTTCCTCAGTAGGATTAAAGAATTGTCGTTCTTGTTGTATAAGCATAGAAAAAACCTTACTGATATGAGGAATTGGATCCATTAACATTATTTGGGATCGGACAAGTGAATATTTCTCATTTAAGACCTTTAAGGAAACGAATTACATAATCATTTTCCCGATAATCACGAATTTGTGTTAATAGGGTGGAAGAACATTTGGGGTTACAAGAACATGTAGGTAGAGGACGAAAATTATCAAGTTCTTGCTAATTACAAAAATCACAACTATTTCAGATACATAAATTCCATTGCGACCAATAAGAAAAGGAGAATAAATAAAACTCTTAAATAAAATCCTAAGGTGATCTTGAACTCTAATTGAGGACAATTGGATAGTGAGGATCCACGGATGACATCAAGTCTCACTACTTCCAATCGCCAATCTAAAATCACCGCTCTGTCACATCTTAGATGTCGTTGCAATTCTCACACGACTCAAACCTCTAAGAACCTGGGCTATAAGCCCGATCCTTAATAATAGTAAATGATCAATCATGAAAGTGAATGACGGTTCTTTTTTTGGTGACAAGAAAAAAAGGTTTTCACAAACTCAAGTATCGTAATACTAAAGTTTTTCAATGAGTGAAAGCATATCGTGCATCTCGAACTTAGAGAAAAATTTAGAGATTTGATGTGTGAGGATTTTCGAATATGGGACAGGGGTATGGGGGAGTAAGGTGAGAAAAAATGTTGGAACATAACTTAAGAAAATAAAACATGAGGTAATTGAAAATACAACATGCGTTTCCTTGTGAAGTGTTGCGGCATTTGCACAAACCCATCGCAATCCAAAAATGAAGGCAATTTTGAGAGAACTGTTGCAAATTTTGCGTCGTAATTTCTTAATTTTCTTGTAGTGAATAGATATATGAATTAATTGTTTTATTATAGTTGAGTTATCTTGTGATATTATATTAAAACCTTTTCAATTTTGTGATTTGAATTGTTATAATGGACAATGAATTACTTTGTTAAAATATATTGTAACATTGCTGAAATACTTTGTTATCTATAATTTAGTTATACAATAAAAATAGAATACGGGATTATTATGCAACAAAGTAACAAGAGAAAGAAAGATGATAGATATTAAATTGTTTTTTATCAATATTTTATAGTTCCTTATGCGTTTTACAATTTAAATTTGATATGATGTATTGAATAATTTATATTAAACTTAAAATTACTACAAATTATTTTTTTACTTATTATTTTTTTTACTTATTATTTTTTTACTTATTAATTTTTTAAAATTTAAATTATTTATTTAGTTGCATCAACGATTATTTTAAACTATATAAATTATTTTATTTATTTAGTTGTATCAATGATTATTTATTTATTTTATTATTTTAAACTATATAAATTATTTATTTAGTTTATTTATTATTTAAATTATTTATTTAGTTGTATTAATGATTATTTAAATTTTTAAGCAGTTTTTGTTTATTTATTAAAAAACAAAATAATAAAAATTAAATTTGATAGAATAGAAAATGAAATAGTTTACAAAGTTAACTTTTTTGATTTATTATAATATATATCTTATCCTGCCATTATATGCTATATATCAAACACTAAATATAATAAAAAAAATTAATCTTATTTATTGATGAACTTATAAATTCTTATCTTATCTATATCATATATTATTTCTATCCAACTCTCTATGCTAAATTTACTATTAAAGGAGCTCTCAATGATATATGAGGTGACAGATCCACAAGCAAACATGATGAAGAATGAATTTTGTGATGCTGGGAGTTGAGGTACCAATAGTAATCTTAGCCGTTGATTCTAATACAAGGAATATAATTAATTATTTTTGTTTGTCTAAATAGTAAGATGCTCAGTGCTCTTAACAAGGTCAATTCCTATATAAATCATAAAAGGTATTATTGTGAATTTTATACTTATTTTGTTCTATTAAATATTATACAAGTAAAAAAGATTGCCTAGTAATTTAAAGAATTTTTTTGGACCAAATTATTTTATAATATGCTATTTTATTGAGTATTTATTATTTTATAAATATGAACGTTTTCTTTTTGTGTTTTTAAAAGATAAATACTTTATATTAAATGATCTGATATAATAGTAAAAAATTTATTATATATATATATTTAAAACAGACTCCACTATCACCTCAGACTATTTCCTCCATGTATGTAAATATTTTCCACCTCATCAATAAAGCTGAAGTGTATGTCTTCATAGAGCCTCTACTCAATTTCTAAATAGTTTTTTTTCACAAATTATATACATAATCCACTATTTTATATTATATCTTCTATTTAAATATTATTTCATAACTTCTACTCAAAATTTCTAAATTAATTCCACATTATTATTTCATAACGTGACATTATTATTTCATAACGTGACAATATTATTTCATAACATTTGCATAATATTTTTCACATTAATTCTACATTATTACTCGATATGTTTTTTTTGTCTGCATTAATCAACTTTACATTTTCGCCTTTATCTGCCAATGCGAAAAATTGTAAAGAGTGAGAAGAAGTTTTTACGACCTGGCTTTGAAGGTCCGATGGAAGATTTTATTAATAGCGCTACCGACTAACATGGCTACGAAAATGATTGATTTATGTCTTTTCTTGCAATGTTATCAAAGGCCAAAAAACATCTAGCAATTTCAACACCAGATTTAGTAGATTTCTTTAAATTTAACAATTTTTTTTTTGCTGTTATTAGACCAAAGAAAAATTGTCGGCACCGCCTAAACTTCTACAACACCGCGGTTTAAGAATTTTTTCGTTTAAGTTTCTCTGTTAAGGTAGTTATA
Organism: Cicer pinnatifidum; assembly: GCA_037974775.1. Classification (NCBI taxonomy): domain Eukaryota; kingdom Viridiplantae; phylum Streptophyta; class Magnoliopsida; order Fabales; family Fabaceae; genus Cicer; species Cicer pinnatifidum. Next base: position 25,647,160 of record JBBPBR010000007.1, on the reverse strand, counting down.
TTTTGAAGTGTCTGATATACTAAATGATAATATTTTTTTATAGACAATTAAACTCAAATTTAATATATTATAAGATTCTGGTTTGTTCTCATATATCAACTCAAATTCAATTATATGCTTAAATATTGAATGTTGAGTATAGAATGCTTATAAATTAAAAATTGTATTGGTTTGTGTACTGGCAATAGCGTTTTAAGTTGAATATAATAGAGTTGGTGCTCTTCCTCTGTCAGTTTGTGATGAAATATCTCCTAATTAATATCAGTTAACATTTAAAAATTTTACTACGTGACAAAATTAAATTATATGAGAAATTTAATCATATTCATCTCTTTTTTTAAATATATATAGTTCTATCAAGGTATGAACGATTGTCATTTAGGTATGAATAATTGTGCAAAAAAAATAGATTTTTCTCTTTCTATTCTCTTTAGATTAATAAATCAAGATACAAATCTTAATACTATATTTGGTATTAATTATTTGAAAAAATATAGCAATTTTTTTAATTTTATTTATAAAAAAAATTGTGATTTTTAAGATGTATTTATTGTTTAAATAAATTTTTTTTATTTAATGTTTGTATTTTAAATATTAGTGAATGTATATAATGTTTTACATTTTTTTATGAAGAGTTTATTTATAAAAATATTCAAAAAATAAA
>JBBPBR010000007.1:25628234-25645949 GCA_037974775.1 Cicer pinnatifidum | reverse complement strand
TATTAAGAGTGTTGAAATTCATTAGTTATTATTTAAACGTAATTAATTATAAATTTAAATATAAGTATTTATAAATTTTAAAAATTCAATCCGTAAATATCTTCCTAGAGAGTTTTCTCTATTAAGTTTTTAAATAGTTTTTTACACAAATTCTGTACATTATCCACTATCTTATACTATATCTCCTATTTAAATATTATTTCATAACGTCTATTCAAAATTTTCTAAATTAATTTCACATTATTAATTAATAACGTCACATTATTATTTCATATTGTTTGCCCAATATTTTTCACATTAATTCCACCATTACCACTCAATACGTTTTTTTTTGTTTACATTAATCAACTTCACATTTTCATGTCATCTACTTAATCAACTTCACATTTTCGTGTCATATACTTATTTGCCTGCAATTGTATATAATATTGAACTTATGAATTGAGAGTACATATAAATTTTTTTCAACTTCTTTTAAATTGAGAGTACATATGTCTCTATTGCTTACCCTAAAATATATTTCGACTATTTATTCGTGCCTCTTATTGTTGGATACTTATCTTCTGTAGATTACATTGATAAAATTGAATATATATTATTCATACAACTACTTTATAAATAATTATTTAATAATTAGAACATAAATATTATATTAATTTTTTTTTAAAATCACTTAAATTAAATAAATTAAAATATATCCATGCGTTAACGTCTAGTTATATATTAAATTTTTAAGTTATAATTTGATTTTCATTGATGGTATTAATAAAATAAAAAATATATTATTAAATTTAATAGGTTAGGTGTTTGATTTATGTTAATCTCATTAGAGAATAACAAATATAAATTTTTTACGAGTATTACTAAAAAAGAGAGAATTTTTGAAACAAATGTAAAAGTAAGAAACCCATAAATATCGTGAGATAAACATGTGAAAGAAATTAACCAGCAAAAATCTATCAGATTTTTTTGTGGATTTATCCGCCAAAATTTGCAAAAAATTGTGTTGATAATTGAAAAATAATTGACCCATGAAAAAAAAAAAAATAGCAAGAGAGAAGTCAAAATTGGTTACTCTTGCCACGTTACCATAATTAATTACGTGGCACATTATAATTCGTTGGCCCACGTAAAGATCTCATCCACCCTTTCTCCTATATGAATCGGAAATTCTATTTCTCAGATCCAGTTCTCACCGCAGCAGCGGAATCGAATCTCTCTCTCTTGCACCTCTCCACCCTCCAGAGTCACAATATCTTTTATCAATTGTTTTCTATTTCTCAACAAAATTCATTCGATCGCAGATCTCCAACAAACAGGTAAACCTATTTCTCTTTGATTCATTTCAGAGTATTCTCTGATCTACAGATCTGTATCAATTTCTCTGATTTGTTCGATCTGTTATTTGTTTTTATGCCATTGTGTATGCTTGCATGTGAATAAACTCTGTAGAATTTAGGTCTGCTTCGTATCTGGATGAACATACTGTGATCAAATTGTTGATCTGTGGCGTGCGATTAGGGTTTTGAATTCGTGTGTATGTTCGGATTTGTTTTGCTTATTTTGTGATTTTCTCTGAATGCGTTGATACAGATCTAGCTCGATCGAGCTGGATTTTGGATCGCATGAATTTTATTTTCAGTTTCATGATGAATGTGATAATCTATTATTTTTTTTCTTCATTTTGTCGTTTTTTATACCACAGATAGGGAGGTTTTGTTGGATTACATAATTTGTATTACTCAATGCATGTCCCAAAAGATTGAATCAGTCAAAATTTGTTTCTTTCTGGGAATATATTTTAATTAAATATATGAAGGATTGAACGTTGTTTAAATATATTCATGGGCATGCACAATTTGCTTGTAGATATGACAATCTTTCAATTCAGGATTTTTATGGGAACCTGCAATTGATCATGTTCCCTCTTTTTTTATTTTTATTTTTATTTTTATTTTTACTTTTTTTTATTTTTTAAATAAAGGTTTTGCTTTGTATCATTCAATGAATGCTCAAACTCAATAATACAGAAGCTTCACGTTTTATGTTCCGTATTAGGCATCATGGGTTTTTGGTGAATAGATGTTAGGTCTAGGTAGAGATTTTAATGTGAAATTGATGCTGCTCCTATGTGAAATAGAACTGAATGAACAAACAAACTATAATGTCATGTCTATTTTTTTACAATATTGGTTTCTATTCTTTATGAATTGTCATTTGGATGCCGAGGTGTTCTTATTAGTATTAGTTTTCCCGTTCTCTCCTATTTGAAGGCTACTTATCTATGCATTGTAATTATCTGGTGCAGGTTAAATTAGTGTAATTTGTTAAGATGGGAGGTGGATTTAGAGTGCTTCACTTAGTTAGACCGTTTCTATCGTTCCTTCCTGAAGTTCAGACTGCTGACAGGAAAGTGCCATTTAGAGAGAAGGTCATTTATACTGTGATCTCCCTGTTCATTTTTCTGGTTTGTAGTCAGCTTCCTCTGTATGGAATACACTCAACAACAGGCGCTGATCCATTCTACTGGATGCGTGTTATCCTAGCTTCGAACCGTGGAACTGTTATGGAGCTCGGAATCACCCCCATTGTGACTTCTGGGCTGGTAATGCAGCTTTTGGCTGGGTCAAAGATCATTGAAGTGGACAACAATGTACGGGAGGATCGTGCTCTCTTGTAAGTATTATTTATTGCATGTTATTTTCTTTCATAGTACATTATTATATATTCCACATTTTGTATGCCAGAAATTTCATATGGTTTCATTGTTGGTTCTGAATTTGTTATACATGCTTTATGCTTTATTTAATAGTGTGTGGAATTAATATAGTATGTGCTCTGGGTTTTGGGTTATGATTGTCAATTCCTTCAATTTTGCATATTTCCTATTGAGGTTTTGTGTTATATGGTGGCAATTTATGTTTGATCTCATCCACAAGTAGATTGACTAATGAGATGAATTCCTCTTTGCGCACAGAAATGGTGCACAGAAGCTACTTGGCATTTTGATTGCTGTTGGAGAGGCTGTTGCCTATGTTCTTTCTGGGATGTATGGTAGTGTGGGCCAACTTGGAGTGGGAAATGCCATCCTCATCATCCTCCAGCTCTTTTTTGCGGGTATCATTGTCATATGTTTAGATGAGCTCCTTCAAAAAGGTTATGGTTTGGGATCTGGAATTTCTCTTTTCATTGCCACCAATATCTGGTAAATTTTGTGCTGCCTTAATTTTCTATGTCAATTTTTTTTTTCTGTGTGCTAATGCAACTGCTAAACATAGAATGCCCTCATTTTGATGCAGTGAAAACATTATATGGAAGGCATTTAGTCCCACAACCATTAATAGTGGTCGGGGAGCTGAGTTTGAGGGTGCTGTTATTGCTCTATTCCATTTATTGATAACTAGAACAGATAAGGTTCGTGCACTTCGAGAGGCATTTTACCGGCAGAATCTTCCTAATGTCACAAATCTGTTGGCCACTGTCTTGATCTTCCTAATTGTGATATACTTCCAAGGTTTCCGTGTGGTTTTGCCTGTAAGGTCAAAGAATGCTCGTGGACAGCAGGGTTCATATCCAATCAAACTGTTTTACACCTCCAACATGCCCATTATTCTTCAGTCTGCCCTCGTTTCCAATCTCTACTTCATTTCCCAGGTAGTGGAGTTTTGTTATGGTTAGTTACAAATTGGAGTAAATATTTTTCTCTTGTTTTTAACAATATGATTTTACCCGATTTCTACAGCTGCTACACAGAAAGTACAGTGGAAACTTCATTGTGAATCTGTTGGGCAAATGGAAGGAATCTGAATATGGAGGTGGTCACTCTATTCCTGTCGGTGGCATTGCATACTATATAACTGCACCATCCAGGTAATAGAGGTGTTTCCATTCATATTGCTTTATAATTATAAACATTAAATTCTTTGCCTAGTTTGTTAGACCCATATATGATATAAAACATCAACCAATTATATATTTTTAATGTTAGTTATTGTTGTCTCAACTCTAATTAGTCGTTTTGAACTATTGTTTTTTTCCAGCTTAGCTGATATGGCAGCCAATCCTTTCCATGCACTGTTCTATCTTGTGTTTATGTTGTCAGCCTGTGCCTTGTTCTCTAAAACTTGGATTGAAGTCTCTGGTTCATCTGCTAGAGATGTTGCCAAACAGTTGAAGGTGGGGATTTGAATTGCATTTATATAACATTCATTTTTGGTCTATACTTTTTCTCAATAAGCAATGTGACTGAGTACACTATTTCAAGATGTTGAAAGTCTTGTTTCCCCAATTCATTTGTTTATACTTGTCTCCACTTAAAATACAGCGCTGATTATAAGATAGGTTTGAATCTGATTTAAAAGCAATACCGTGTATGAAATTTCTAACCATGTTGCAACTCTACTAGTATTGTTTTTATGTAGTTGATCACTGTCTCATGGCTATGCACTGTTTAAACCACACAGAAATTGGTGTTTGTAGTGAAATTTGTGGGTCAACTGATTCGTTCTATTGCTTTTTAAAATTTCTGCCATTAATATATTTTCAACTTGCAGGAACAACAAATGGTAATGCCTGGCCATCGGGAGTCGAACTTGCAGAAAGAGCTGAACCGATACATTCCCACTGCTGCAGCATTTGGAGGAATATGTATTGGTGCCCTGACAGTATTGGCAGATTTCATGGGGGCAATTGGTTCAGGGACTGGAATATTACTTGCAGTAACAATCATCTATCAGTACTTTGAGACCTTTGAGAAGGAGAGAGCCAGCGAGCTTGGTTTCTTTGGTTTCTAAGCTCTGCTCAGTTATCACTGTTGGTGACGCAATCGGGTTAAATCCCACACCCACAGTTTTTGGGTATTGAGGAATGATTGTAGGTACTTTAACACAGTAAGGAAGAACGTAGATTAGCTTGCTATCCCTTTTTTCTCAAGTGGGGAAGTACCAACTAGTATATCGTTGTAAACGTTTTTGCATTTTCTCTGGAAATATTTGTGTTAATTTAACGTCAAAGTTAGACACCATCGGTTAAAAGTGAATCTTGATTGATCTGTGCGTACATTTAGAAATTTATTAATTTTGTTATTTATTTTTACTATTTGCATGAATAAATATTTCTTTGATGAGTTTATGTTAATTTTGACCGAAGACTAATTAATTGAAAGGAATGGACTCGCATAGTTGAAGCTGATCCTCTATCATTCTAATACTTTGTGTAGTTCTTCTACCTAAGTTGTCAAAAGCTCCAAAAGCAACCCCCTGCCGAAATTACCTCCAACCCTTCATGATTTACCTGAATAGAATTATCAGATGGTTATCATAATTTATGTTTAACACCATTATGTTAATTGATCATAACCTCTCCACCCTCTCTCGATATAGAAGAGAATCTTTCGGCACCCTTCTTCTCTGACCTCAGTGCTAAGACTAAGTCATATTTTGTTTTATTTTCTAATAAATTTGCCTCGCTTTCCTCCAATTTTTTAACTTGATTTAGGTAAACATTTTCCCTTCTCTCACACTTTATATGAAGTATGTTGAACAAGAAGATACATATTGCACTCTTAAACTTTAAATCCAAATACACAATTTAGTGAATCTTTTTCATGATTCTTTGGAAAACTTTTAAATGAATTGAAATGATATTTTATAGAATAAATTTTTTTCAATTATTCTAATACAACAAAGAAATGACGAAATGATTTAAAAATAATTTGGTTGAACTTTGACATAAAACCATGAATTTGACATGTATTTTCTACTTATAAAGTATCTTTATTTATAAAAAAAACTTATACTATATTACATATAAAGGAAAGTAGCTTTTGATGTGGATTAACAAGTAATATTAGAGACCCTCTTTGGGTTTTTGAATTTTTATACATTAAACTACCATACATCCCAGAATAAGTAAAATTTTCAAAATTATCGAGCAACGGATTTGAATACTGAACCCCAACCTTCCTCCCAAGGAGTGCAACCATGAGAGCATCCAATGTAAACTTAAGACAATTCATTGTGACTAAATATATCACACTACCCTTTCCTCTTTAATTGACAACTCAACATTTTCAAGGACTTCATTGTCGTTTTATTTAATTTTGTGCAACCTTTTCAAATAGTTGTTAGTAACATTGAAAAGGACAATAATAATCTTCTATCAATGACTACACCATCAAAACATTTATATTTGTCTAAGAGTACAATTTGTAAAAACACATGACATTGATTTGTCACATGCATGATTTGTACAAAGTGATACTCATGCAAGGCCTTTGGTACACCAATTAGCAACTTTCATGGCCAAAAAGCTCTGACCTCCCACTCAATGAAGCTCACACTGTTTCCCTTATTCATTTTGCAACCATAAAATTAAAAAAACAATCACTACATTATTTGCATGTCTTCGTAGAGATTTGACTGAGCAACTGAAGACACTATGCTGAACCAAATAAATACTGATATGACTTAGGATAACAATAACCTTGTTGATTTAATATTCTTTGAACATGATCATTTTCTAAATTTATGTTTTCGTTGTGTGAATAATACACGTTTTTGATGTTTAATATATCTTTCATTTTTATAGACAATGGTAGAGCAATAATGCAAATGGAACGACCAATTGAGTCGATTAGCATGGTTGATGACTCTAAGGATGTTTGAAACTTGCAGTGAGGGTCACAAATATGTGGTTTGCCAACAAAGGCAAACTGGAACACATTGAAATGATCTTCATGGATAAAGAAGTAAGTGTTTTTTTATGCACTATTACATTTTATTGTACATTAGAAACATCAAACATTTTCCGTCACAATCATCTGTTCATGTTATAGGCCATTTATCATTATAAGGAAATGTTCTAAAATACAAACAACTGTTATGGTGGTGGAAATCAGTCCTCAAAGAATGATATACTTATATTGTGTAAAATTTTAAAGTTCAAGTTGCTTTTATGTGGTACTACAATTGTGGATTCATTTGAAAGTCCTGATATTCCTATTAATAAGTATAACTTTGTCAATTTTTCAGATATACTTGATGGGAATTTTTGTCCTAATCTTTTAATAGGTAAAATAATATTTGATCTCTATCAAGACATCATTTATAAATTAACAAAATCACATGTATGGTTTACAAATGTATGCTGGTTGAATGTTTATGTAGATGTAATTGGTGGTGTAAATGAGATTGATAATTCTCAGGCAGAAGAAGGCTACACAAAACCCAGAATTTCACTGACCATTACATATTGTAGGTATGTTGAGGCAATAATGAAAGTGAAAAATGATGCCATATTGTACATTTTTTTTATCAAAATGAGCATTCGGTTCTTTTTTCCAGTGGTTTTTTGATTTCATGCACACTTTGAAATGATTATGAAATGAAACTCCAATCACCATGACTGTCCTGTTATACTTATTCTTACCTGCACTAGAGTAAAACACGCAGAAAGTAATTATATTGATATGTGTTACAATTTCTCAAACATACTACACCATATTTCATTCAATAAATTAAGTAACTAATCTTATCATTTACCAAGATCGTATCCCGTTTTAGTTTAAAATTCATGGAATGGCTCGAAGTTATTTATATCTTTTTCATAATATCTTACAATGAATATCATTCACAACACATTTCTTTTAATAACATCATCTTCCACGTCATATTCCATTGTTATTCTAGAGTGACACTATAACTCAATGGATACAATCTTCACAATTCACTAACCGTGAAAAATATTTTGGTATAAAGCACAAGTTTTGACTCTTGCACAAATCAATAGTTTAGAATATGTAGGTTTCTTACATTGTTCATTTTATTATCAATGACTAGTTCCATATTGTCATTTGACATTGTATCAAATAATTTTTTTTATTATGTAACATGTTATAGATATTGATTTCAAAAATATTTAGGAAACACCAATTGTAACGACCGATGGCTACCAGAAAAAAGTTTACAACTAGAAAAAATGGTTGGTTTTAGGATATATAGGGTTTTTAACCTATCTTGCGTATCCAATAAGTGTGTTTGTGTCATTGGATTAAAATTTAGGCCATTTTCATTTCCGCTAGGGTTATTCTAGTCCATTTAAGGTTTTTAACCAATCTTGTGCGTATGAAAATAGTGTCTGTGTCATTGGATTAACATTTAGGTCATTTTCGTTCTTCCTAGGGTTATTCTAGTACATTTAGAGTTTTTGACCAATCTTGAGCATCCAATAAGTGTGTTTGTGTCATTGGATTAATATTTAGGTCATTTTCCTCCTCCCTAGGGTTATTCTAGCCCATTTAGGCTTTTTAACCAATCTTGTGCATTCAATAAGTTCATTTATGTTATTGGATTAACATTTAGGCCATTTTCGTCCACCATAGGATTATTCTAGTCCATTTAGGGTTTTTAGCCAATCTTGTGCATCCAATAAGTTCGTTTGTGTCATTGGATTAACATTTAGGTTATTTTCGTCCTCCCTAGGGTTATTCTAGTTCATTTAGGGTTTTTAACTAATCTTTTGCATCCAATAAGTGTGTTTGTATCATCGGATTAACATTTAGGTCATTTTCATCCTCCCTAAGGTTAGTCTATTCCATTTAGGGTTTTTAAACAATCTTGTACTTCCAATAATTCTGTTTGTGTTATTGCATTAACATTTAGGTCATTTTCGTCCTCCCTAGGGTTATTCTAGTCCATTTAAGATTTTTAACCAATCTTGTGCATCAAATAAGTGTTTTTATGTCATTGGATTTTCGTCCATCCTATGGTTATTCTAGTACGTTTCGGGTTTTTAATCAATATGGTGCATCCAATAAGTTTGTTTGTGTCATTGGATTAACATATATGTCATTTTCGTCCTTCCTAGACTTATTCTAGTCCATTTAGGGTTTTTAAAGAATTGTATGCATCCTATAAGTTTCTTTGTGTCAGTGGATTAACATTTAGATCATTTTCGTCCTCCCTAGGGTTATTCTAGTGCATTTAGGGTTTTTAACCAATCTTGTCTATCCTATAAGTGTGTTTGTTTCAATGGATTAACATTCAGGTCATTTTCATCCTCCCTAAGGTTTTTCTATTCCATTTAGGAGTTTTAACTAATCTTGTGCATCTAATGATTGTGTTTGTGTCATTGGATTATTATTTAGGTAATTTTCGTCCTCCCTTGGGTAATTGTAGTCATTTAGAATTTTTAGCCAATCTTGTGCGTCCAATAAGTGTTTTTGTGTCATTGGATTAACATTTAGGGCATTTTCGTCCTCTTTAGGATTATTCGATTCCATTTAGGGTTTTTAATCAATCTAGTGCATCCAATAAGTAAATTTGTGTCATTGGATTAACATTTAGGTCATTTTCGTCCTCCCTAGGCTTATTCTAGTCCATTTAGGGTTTTTAAGTTATCTTGTGCATCCTATAAATTCATTTGTGTCATTGGATTAACATTTAGGTCATTTTTGTCCTCCCTAGGGTTACTCTAGTCCATTTAGGGGTTTTAATCAATCTTGAGCATCCAATAAGTGTGTTTGTGTCATTGCATTAACATTTAATTCATTTTCCTCCTCCCTAGGGTTATTCTAGTCAATTCAGGATTTTTAACCAATCTTGTGTATCCAATAAATTCGTTTGTGTCATTGGATTAACATTTTGGTCATTTTTGTTCTCCCTATGCTTAATCTAGTCCATGAATGGTTTTTAACAAATCTTGTACGTCCTATAAGTTCGTTTATGTCATCGGTTTAACATTTAGGTCATTTTTCGTCCTTTCCAAGGTTATTATAGTCCATTTACGGTTTTTAACCAATCTTGTGCATCCAATAAGTGTTTTTGTGCGATTAGATTAACATTTAGGTTATTTTTGTCCTACGTAGGTATATTATAGTCCATTAAGGATTTTTAACTAATCTTGTGCATCCAAGAATTGTGTTTGTGTCATTGGATTAACATTTAGGTAATTTTCGTGCTCCCTATGATTATTCTAGTGTATTTACGATCTTTAATAAATCTTGTTCGTCCAAAAAGTTTGTTTGGGTCATTGGATTAACATTTACGTCATTTTAGTCCTGTCTAGGGTTATTCTAGTCGATTTAGGGTTTTTAGCCATTCTTGTGCATCTAATAAGTGTTTTTGTGTCGTTGGATTAACATTTAAATCATTTTCGTCCTCCTTAGGGTTATTCTACTCCATTTAGGGTTTATATTCAATTTTTTGCATCCTATAAGTTCGTTTGTGTCATTGGAATAACATTTAGGTCTTTTTCGTCCTATGTTGGCCTATTTTAGTCCATTTTGGTTTTTTTATACAATCTTTTACATCCAATAAGTTCAATTGTTTCATTGGATTAACATTAAGGTCATTTTCGTCCTATTGAGAGTTATTATAGTCCATTTAGGGGTTTTAACTAATCTTATGCATCCATTAAGTGTGTTTGTGTAATTGGATTAGAAATTAGGTCCATTTCGTCGTCCCTATGGTTATTCTAGTCCATTTACGGTTTTTAACCAATCTTGTGTATCTAATAAGTGTTTTTGTCGCATTGGATATGCATTTAGGTCATTTTCGTTCTCCCTAGAGTTATTCTTGACCATTTTTGGTTTTTTTTACCAATCTTGTGCATCCAATAAGTGTGTTTGTTTCATTGGATTAACATTTAGGTTATTTTCATCCTCCCTAGGGTTATTCTAGTCTATTTAGGGTGTTTAACCAATCTAGTGCATCCAATATGGGTTTTTGTGTGTTTGGATTAACATTTTTGTCATTTTTCGTCCTCCTTAGGGTCATTCTAGTCAATCTAGGCTTTTTAATTAACCTTATGCATCCAATAAGTTTGTTTGTGTCATTTGATTAAAATTTAGGTCATTTTTATCCTCCCTATGGTTATTCTAGTCCATTTAAGGCTTTTTAATCCATCTTGTGCAACCAAAAAGTTTATTTGTGTTATTTGATTAACATTTAAGTCATTTCCATCCTCCCTAGCATTATTTTAGTCCATATAGGGGTTTTAACCTACCTTGTGCGTCCTATAAGTTCGTTTGTGTCATTAGATTAAGATTTAGGTCATTTTTATCCACTCTAGGGTTATTGTAGTCCATTTAGGGGTTTTAACAAATCTTGTTCATCCAAAAACAGTGTTTGTGTCATTGGATTAGCATTTTGGTCATTTTCGTCGTCCCTAAGGTTATTCTAGGCCATTTATGGTTTTTTATCAAATCTTGAGCATCCAATACGTGTGTTTGTGTCATTGGATTAACATTTAGGTCATTTTCCTCCTCCCTAAGGTTATTCTAGTTCATTTACGCTTTTTAACCAATCTTTTGCATCCAACAAGTTTGTTAGCGTCATTGGATTAACATTTAGGTCATTTTCATCTTCAATAGGATTATTCTAGTCCATTTAGGATTTTCAACCAATATTTTGCATCCAATAAGTTCGTTCGTGTCATTGAATTAAAATTTAGGTCATTTTTCGTCCTCCTTAGGGTTATTCTAGTCAATTTATTGTTGTTAATCAATCATGTGTATTCAATAAGTTCGTTTGTGTCATTGGATTAACGTTAGGCTTATTCTAGTCCATTTAGAGTTTTTAACAACTCTATTCATCCTTTAAGTTCGTTTGTGTCATTGGATGAACATTTAGGTTATTTTTGTCCTCCCTAGGGTTATTCTAGTTCATTTAGGGTTTTTAACCAATCTTGTGCATCCAATAGGTGTGTTTGTATGATTGGATTAACATTTAGGTTATTTTTGTCCTCTCTAGTGTTATTCTAGTCCATTTAGGGTTTTTACCAATCTTGTGCATCGAATAAGTGTGTTTGTGTCATTGGATTAACATTTAGGTCATTTTCATCCTCCCTAGGGTTATTCTAGTCCATTTAAGGCTTTTGAATCCATCATGTGCAACCAATAAGTTTGTTTGTGTCATTTGATTAACATTTAAGTCATTTCCATCCTCCCTAGGGTTATTTTAGTCCGTATAGGGGTTTTAACCTACCTTGTGCATCCTATAAGTTCGTTTGTGTCATTAGATTAACATTTAGGTCATTTTTGTCCACTCTAGGTTTATTTTAGCCCATTTAGGGTTTTTAATCAATCTAGTGCATACAATAAGTTAATTTGTGTCATTGGATTAACATTTAGGTCATTTTAGTCCTCCCTAGGGTTATTCTAGTCCATTTAGTGTATGTAACCAAAGTTGTACATCCAATAAGTTTTTTTGTCTCATTGGATTTACATTTAGGTCATTTTCGTTCTCCCTAGAGTTATTCTAGTCCGTTTTGGGTTTATAATCAATCTTTTGCATCCAATAAGTTCATTTGTGTCATTGGATTAAAATTAAGGTCATTTTCGTCCTCCATGGGCATATTCTAGTCCAATTAGGATTTTTAACCAATCTTTTGCATCCAATAGTTATGTTTGTGTCATTGAATTAACAAGTAGGTCATTTTCTTCCCCAAACTTATTCTAGTCCATTTAGGATGTTTAACAAATCTTTTGCATCCTATAAGTTCGTTTGTGTCATTGGATTTAAATTTAGGTCATTTTTGTCTTCCCTTGGGTTATTCTAGTCTATTTAGGGTTTTTAATCATTTTTGTGCATTCAGTGAGTTTGTTTGTGCCATTAAATTTACATTTAAGTCATTTTCGTCGTCTCTAGGCATATTATAATCCATTTACGATTTTTAACCAATCTTGACCATCCAATAAGTGTGTTTGTGTCATTCAATTAACATTTAGGTCATTTTCCTCGTCCCTAGGCTTATTCTACTCCAACTAGGGTTTTCAACGAATATTGTGCACGCAATAAGTTTGTTTATGCCATTAAATTAACATTTAGGTCATTTTCGTCCTACCTAGGCTTATTGTAGTCTATTGACGGTTTTTAAAAATCTTTTGCATCGTATAAGTTTGTTTGTGTCATTAGATTAACATTTAGGATATTTTCCTCCTCCCCAGGGTTATTCTAATCCATTTAGGCTTTTTAACCAAACTTGTGCATCCAATAAGTACGTTCTTTTTCATTGGATTAATAATTAGGTCATTTTTTGTCCTCCCTAGATCTATTCTACTCCATTTAGGATTTTTAACAAATCTTGTGCATGCAATAAGTTCGTTTGTGTCATTGAATTAACATTTAGGTCATTTTCGTCCTCCCTAGGGTTATTCTAGACTATTGAGGGTCTTTAATAAATTTGTGCATCCAACAAATTTTTTGTGTGACATTGGATTAACATTTAGGTCATTTTAGTCCTCCCTAGGGTTATTCTAGTCCATTTAGGGTTTTTAACCAATCTTGTGCATCCTATATGTTTGTTTGTATTATTAGATTAACATTTAGGACATTTTCCTCCTCCCCAGGGTTATTCTAGTCCATTTAGGGTTTCTAGCCAATCTTGTGCATCCATTAAATGTATTTGTGTATTTTGATTAACATTTAGGTCATTTTAGTCATCTCTAGTGATATTCTAGTCCATTTAGGGGTTTTGACGAATCTTGTGCATCCAATAGTATTTTTGTGTAATCGGATTAACATTTAGGTCATTTTCGTCTTGCCTAGGGTTATTCTAGTTAATTTAGGTTTTATAACCAATCTTGTGGATCCAATAGGTGTGTTTGTTTCATTGGATTAATGTTTAGGTCATTTTCATCCTCCCTAGGGTTATTCTAGTCCATTTCGGGTTTTTAACCAATCTTGTGCATCAATTAGGTGTTTTTGTGTCATTGGATTAACATTTCGGTCATTTTCATCCTCCTTAGGGTTATTCTAGTTCGTTAAGGATTTTTAGTAATTCTTGTGCATCCAATAAGTTAGTTTGTGTCATTGGATTAATATTTAGGTCATTTTAGTCCTCCCTTGGGTTATTTTATTCCATTTAGGGTTTTTAACCAATCTTGTGCATCCAATAAGTGTTTTTATGTCAATGGATTAATATTTAGGTAATTTTCATCCCCCTAGGGTTATTCTAGTCCATTTAGGATTATTAATAAATCTTGTGCATTCAATAAGTTTGTTTGTGTCATTAGATTAACATTTTGGTCATTTTCATCCTCCCTAGGGTTATTTTTCTCCATTTAGGGTTTTTGAACTTATCTTGTGTCATTGGATTAACATTTAGGGCATTTTCTTCCTCCCTAGGGTTACTATAGTCCATTTAGGGTTTTTAACCAATCTTGAGCTTCAAAGAAGTGTGTTAGTGTCATTGGATTAATATTTAGGTCATTTTGATCCTCCCTAGGGTTATTCTTGTCCATTTAGGGAATTTAACCAATCTTGTGCCTGCAATAAGTGTTTTTGTGTCAATGGAGTAACATTTAGGTTATTTTTTTTTGCTTCCGTAGGGTTATTTTAGTCTATTTAGGATTTTGAACCAATCTTGTGCTTCTAATGAATGTGTTTCTGTCATTGGATGAACATTTAGGTCATTTCCGTCCACTCTAGAGTTATTCTAGTCTGTTTAGGGTCTTTAATCACTCTTGTGAATCCAATAAGTTTGTTTGTGTCATTGGATTAAGATTGAGGCCATTTTAGTCCTGCCTAGGGTTATTCTTTTCCATTTAGGGGTTTTAGCCAATGTTGTGCATCCAGTAAGTATTTTTGTGTCATTGGATTAAGATTTATGTCATCTACGTCCTCCCTAGGGTTATTCTAGTCCATTTAGGGTTTGAAATCAATATTTTGTATCCTATAAGTTCTTTTGTGTCATTGGAGTAACATTTAGGTCATTTTCGTCATCCGTAAGCCTACTCTAGTCCATTTAGCATTTTTAACCAATCTTGTGCATCCGTTAAGTGTGTTTTTGTAATTGGATTAGCAGTTAAGTCATTTTCGTCGTCCTTATGGTTATTCTAGTCCATTTGGGTTTTTAACCAATCTTGTGCATCTAATAAGTTCTTTAGTGTCATTGGATTAACATTTAGGTCATTTTGGTTCTCCCAATGGTTATTCTGTTCCATTTAGGGTTTTCTTACCAATCTTGTGGATCCAATAAGTGTGTTTGGGTCATTGGATTAACATTTAGGTCATTTTCATCTACTCTAGGGTTATTATAGTCCATTTAGGTTTTTTTTGACCAATCTTGTGCATCCAATAAGTGTGTTTGTATCATTGGATTAGCATTTTGGTCATTTTCCTCGTCCCTCGGGTTACTCTAGTCTATTTAGGCTTTTTAACCAATCTTGTGCATCCAATAAGTATATTTGTGTTATTGGATTAACATTTAGGTCATTTTCGCCCTCGTTAGGGTTATTCCAGTCCATTTAGGGTTTATAATCAATATTTTGCATCCAATAAATTTGTTTGTGTCATTTGATTAAAATTTAGGTCATTTTCATCCTCCGTAGGCTTATTCTAGTCTTTAGGATTTTTAACCAATCTTGTGCATCCAATAATTGAGTTTGTGTCATTGGATTAACATTTAGGTCATTTTTATCCTCCCTATGGTTACTCTAGTCCATTTAGGGGTTTTAATCAATTTTGTGCATCCAATAAGTTAGTTTGTGTCATTGGATTAACATTTAGATCATTTTTGTTCTCCGTAGGCTTATTCTAGTCCATTTAGGGTGTTTAACCAATCTTGTGTATCCAATAAGTTTTTTTGTGTAATTGGATTAACATTTAGGTCATTTTCATCTTCCCTAGGGTTATTTTAGTCAATTTAGAGTTTTTAACCAATGTTGTGCATCAATAAGTTCGTTTGTGACATTGAATTAACATTTATGTAATTTTTGTCCTCTCTAGAGTTATTTTAGTCCATTTAGGGGTTTTAACCAATCTTGTGCATCCAATAAGTGTTTTGTGTTATTATAATATCATTTAAGTAATTTTTGTCCTACCTAGGTTATTCTAGTCCATTTAGTTCTTTTAATCAATCTTGTGTACAAATAATTTTGTTTGTGTCATTGAATTAACATTTAGGTAATTTTCGTCCTCCCTAGGCTTATTATATTCCATTTAGGGTTTTTAACAAATCTTGTGCATCCAATAAGTGTGTAAGTGTCATTAGATTAATATTTTGGTCACTTTAGTCATCCCTTTGGTTATTCTAGTCCATTTAGGATTGTTAACCAGTCTTTTGCATCCAATAAGTTCGTTTGTGTCATTGAAATAAGATTTAGTCATTTTCATCCTCCATAGGGTTATTCTAGTCTATTTAGGGTTTTTAACCAATCTTGTATATCCAATAAGTTTGTTTGTGTCATTAGATTAACATAAAGGTCATTTACGTCGTCCTAGGTTTATTGTAGTCCATTTAGTGATTATAACTAATCTTGTGCATCAATAAGTTAGTTTGTTCTCTTCAATTAAAATTTAAGTCATTTTCGTCCTCCCTAAGGTTATACTAGTCCATTTAGAGTTTTTCACCAATGTTGTGCATGCAATAAGTGTGTTGGCGTCATTGGGTTAAAATTTAGGTCATTTTTGTCCTCCCTAGGGTTATTCTAGTCCATTTATGGTTTTTAACGAATCTTTTGCAACAAATAAGTTTGTTTGTGTCGTTGAATTAACATTAAGGGCATTTTGATCCCCCTAGGGTTATTCTAGTCCATATAGGGTTTATAACCAATCTTGTGCTTTCAATTAGTGTCTTTGTGTCATTGGATTAATATTTAGGTCATTTTCATCCTTGTAACACCCCAATTCCTCGTTACTTTATTTTAAATAGTATAATGATACAATATTATCTTTATTTTTATTTTTATATATGAGTGTTAATATGTGTTCTAATCTCTTTATGTATGTCTATGTGTTTGCCTTAGTAATTGATTTAAATCATTGATTTTAATTGTATGTAACTTAATAAAATAATATATATATATATATATATATATATATATATATATATATAGAATACTATAAGAAGTGAAATTGTACCGCTATATTAATTTATTATTTAGCACTAATAGATTGAGATAATAATAATAATAATAATAATAATAATAATAATAATAATAATAATAATAATAAAAATTCTAATAGTGAGGAGGGATTATGACAATAACCAACCCATGTTTTGTGAACAGACCCAGATAGCAAAAACCTAAATTCACTAATATATATATATAGATGAGAGACTATAGGATGACATTTGCTCTGCCTCCTGTTCCGAAAAAAAATTTGGCTGGACACATGCTATATCCCAGAAATTCCAAAACAGAAAAGAAATTCTCGTAGAAACGGCTTAACTTTTATACGGTGAGTATATTTTGCTATCTATACAAATTTTCTGTCATATTATTTTCTTAATTAAATCTTCATTTTATGAATTTGTCAAAAACTCTAAAGATTTGGTAGGATTATTGTCCCTCATATTAGTCTTCATCTTCTGTCTTTAACTCCTTATTTCCTTTTATTCCTTTCCTATAAACCAACAATTTATTTTCTTTTGGTATAATTGGGTATTCGAATTATTATTCTGCTATATTTATCGACATACAAATTTGAGAGCCTTGAATCAAAATGAGTACTAATTGCATATAATTTTTTTTTTCATGTTCAAAGTCAATATTCAATTTTGGACTTGACTGATTTGTATTAATATTGTGCATAATTTCCTTACGTTTTTAATTATTATATGATCGTATATATTTTATTTATATGCTTTATAATTATAATCTTAGGTTATATCAGAGAGAGTCTAAAATTTGTGTCAAGCCTAAATACTTTGTTTATTGTAATTATAATTCAATGTTTTATAGTGTGCACTAGACAACAAGGAAACATTGCT
>JBBPBR010000007.1:25608065-25627331 GCA_037974775.1 Cicer pinnatifidum | reverse complement strand
ATATATTATCATATTATAAACTTAAATATTCTAATATTATACTTTTATATTTCTGTATACGGATTATAGTAATACTTGATATGTGTTATTTTTATTTTAGTTATAATTAAAAATTGTTACAATACTCACCAATTTAAATAAATGTAAACACTACTAGTTTCATTATATAGGACTTATTACCTATCTATTTTAACACCCAAATTATAGATATATGCCATATTCTGTTTTTTTTTAATATGTGATTCTATTTTATTTTAATTAAAATTTGACGTTTGTTTTATATTGGTATACTAATATGTATGTTCGATGATATTAAATATAGTTCTAGTTATATTATAAGTAGCAAATAATTTATTTAATTAATTTTAATAAATAATTTAATTATTTATTGGATCAAGTAACTAATTTGTATTGGTTGTTGCGTTAAATTATTTTCTTTCGCGGACTATTAGAGACAACGGCTGATAAAGAAACGACTCGTTAGCAGATCAGATTCATTGGACGGAATCTTCAGTCGAGGTAAGGGGTGAGATGAGGTTCGATTTTATGAGTATAAAATAACGTGAGATGAACGGGAATCCTGAAATTCCCAGATGTTCATTCGGGGCTTACTACGTACAGTTGAGCCCTATTGAGTAATAATAATTAATTAATAAAATGTGAATGGTAATAGTGAGGACTAAAATATAATTTAGCAACCTATAGAATTGTCGTGAATTTATATCAAGATTGCATGTTGTCTGATTTTATGAAATCTTATGCTGATTGTTAATGTGTGAATGATATGTACTTGAATATTTTGTTAATTGATTGAATTTGTGATATTATTAGAATGTGCCACTTGTTGAATTCCTTATTATGTGATTGATGAAATTGGATGGTGTATTGTGAGTAATTTAAACCAAATATTGTGATTTTATTGTGATTGACTGATATAAATATAAATATATATATATATATATATATATATATATATATATTGATGAATATTGTGAAGTTAAACTGAAACATATTGAATTGTGATGATCATTGAATTGTGATGATCGAGTAAGTCTGAGATATGTGTTATAGATTTTGGAGATAGGATTATTTTGTCATCATATAGGAAGGGTTTGACAAACCTAGTGATTCGGGGAAGTACAACTGAATGAGCCTGATCGTGGAGGGCTACAGTCGAACTGTAAGGTAAGACTGATATACCTTGGGGGTACACCTAGTGGGGAATTCCTAAGTGGATTAGTGAGTTATTCCCTAAGGTCGGGAACTACCGTGCAACACAAGAGTACCCCGACTGTTGCGTATATGTGTCTCGGGTTGAGTTGAGGGGATCTATGAGGACTTGGCCATTCATGAATTGTCCGTCCGCTCTTGTAGTGGCATAGTATCAGGCCTCCTAACCAAGTACTTCAGAGTAGAATGGTACCAAATGATGAAGTATAGAGTATAGGACATGCATAACATTTCATTATTTTGATTGTCTTATTATGAATGGGTTTGATAAGTCGTTGATATTATACATTTGACTGTTTTTGGAGTTTGAGATAATCTGATTGTTTGCGTGTTCTCCTCGTGTATTTTATACTATTACATAATTTCGATACTCACCCTTCGTTGTTTGTGTTTGGCGTTTGCGACGGACGCAGACGAGCTGTAAGTTACAGGTGATGACTAATACCATCAGAGAGGCGGAAGCAGTCATGTCTTGGAGACTCTATTTATATGCGTTGTATTGGTGTTATTTGAAGTATTTTTATTTTGGGAATTCCCGCTCTGATAGTGACATCGGGTGGGGACTTTATTTACACTGGATTTAAAACATAAGTACGTGTACTTCAAAAAGGATTTTGTTGTTTAACATTATGATTTCGATTTCAGTATGTTTGATGGAAATTTTAAATTTACGTGACATGTTTATGATTATGTGATATTCTTTACCTAAAAAAAAAAAGATTTTATTGGGGTTTAGGGTGTCACAATCCTCCCTAGGGTTATTCTAGTCGATTTAGGGTTTTTAACTAATCTTGTGCATGCAATAAGATCGTTTGTGTCATTGAATTAACATTTAGGTCATTTTCATCCTCCCAAGGTTTATTCTAGTCCATTCAGGGTTTTTAACCAATCTTGTGCATCCAATAAGTGTGTTTGTGTCATTGGACCAACGTTTAGGTCATTTTAGTCCTCCCATGGGTTATTCTAGTCCATTTAGGGTTTTTATCTAATCTTTTGCATAAAATAAGTTCATTTTTGTCATTGAATTTACATTTTTGTCATTTTCATCCTCGCTAGGGTTATTCTAGTCCATTTATGGGTTTTAACCAATCTTGTGCATCCAATAAGTGTGTTTGTGTCACGGGATTAACATTTACGTCATTTTCATCCTCCCGAGGTTTATTCTAGTCCATTTGGGGTTTTTGTTCAGTTTTTTGTATCCAATAAGTTCGTTTGTGTCATTGAAATAACATTTTGGTCATTTTCGTCTTGTCAAGGGTTATTTTTATCCATTTAGGATTTTTAACCAATTTTGTGCATCCAATAAGTTTGTTTGTGTCATTAGATTAACATTTAGATCATTTTTGTCCTCCCTAGGCTTATTCTAGTCCATTTAGGGTTTTTAACCAATCTTGTGCATCCAACAAGTGTGTTTGCGTCATTGGATTAAAATTTAGGCCCTTTTCATCCTACCTAAAGTTATTCTATTCCGTTTAGGGTTTTTAACTAATCTTGTGCATCCAATAGGTGTGTTTGTGCCATTGGATTAAAATTTAGGTCATTTTAGTCCTCCATAGGGTTATTCTAGTCCATTTATAGTTTTTCACATATCTTTTGCATCCAATAAGTTTGTTTGTGTTATTGAATTAACATTTAGGTAATTTTCATCCCCCTAGGGTTATTCTAGTCCATTTAGGATTTTTAACCAATCTTGTGCTTCCAATAAGTGTATGTGTCATTGGATTAACATTTAGGTCATTTTCATCTTCCTTAGGGTTATTCTAGTCTATTTAGGGTTGTTAACCAATCTTGTGCATCCATTAAGTTCGTTTGTGTTTTTGAATTAGCATTTAGGTCATTTTCATCCTCCCTAGGGTTATCCAAGTCCATTTAGGATTTTTAACCAATCTTGTGACTTCCCGTTTTTTTTTTTAAAACCAAAAATCAAATTTCAGAAATGAAGGAATCAAAAGAGATAAAGAGAGAAAGAAATATTTTTGGATAAAATATTTAAGTCGTAACACAATGACAACAGTCAAACAATATTTAAAAGTAGCAGAATGGTTTTTGTAATAAAAAACCAAAGTATTTAAATATCAAAATACATTGGGATTGTGAGGCCTATCAGACATAGCTCATACCCCCTAGAGTATTCTCGGAAGACTCCTATACAAAAATACTGCCCCAAGAATTTTAACTTCCCCACGTAACATCAAAAGTTGTACATGGACCCATCAAAATAAAAGACAAGCTGACAATATTTGGTATAGGTATAGTCTTTTAAAATAAAGTAAATACATTCCCAAAAGAAAGACAACTAATCCCTTTACAACCATCTAATCTGATCATACTACAAAAAGCTATACAACTTGGGTGGTCTCCATACTCCCCGCACAAAAGTTGTACATGGACCCATCAAAATAAAAGACAAGCTGACAATATTTGGTATAGGTATAGTCTTTTAAAATAAAGTAAATACATTCCCAAAAGAAAGACAACTAATCCCTTTACAACCATCTAATCTGATCATACTACAAAAAGCTATACAACTTGGGTGGTCTCCATACTCCCCGCACAAAATCCTCCTGACACAGCTTCGGTCAGGTATGTCCAACTACCTTCGCATCTCCAGGGTACTAATTGGAAGGACGATCTTGGTTCTCATATGAGGGAAAGACCCAGATTTCCACAATATTTGTAAAGGGTCACCAACCGAAATTAACAAATAAAACATAACATTTAAGTTTTAATTGCACAAAATAACCTTTCAACTTAGCATGCACCCTGAAAGGGTTTTCATATGCTAAACATGCATAATCAAAGTTGAAAAATGGAGTTTTTAGCAAAACTGCACTGTTGTTTTCGAATATAGCATCCTTGTATTCGAATACAATGCTATTTCAGAAGTCAGTAGCAAAAACAGGACATCGGTATTCGACTACACTACTGTTTCATAAGTCAGTAGCCAAATCAAGACATCTGTATTCGACTACAACCGTCTTGTATTCGAATACACATCAGGAAAACAATAGAACACATCAAAAACAACATAAATCAGCTTTTAAAAAGGTTTCGCAATTAACCAACACTTACACACAAATCCAAATAATCACACTTAGCAATTATGGGACAATCACAACAACAACATGAGTTTACACACGCAATCATAACATTAAATCAAACATGACTCGCGTGCCAAGCACCCTAATGCAATGCGTATATGCCAAAATGCATGGACTCGGAATACCAAATTAAACCTTCCTCGAAGGGGCGTAAATCATAATTGTACCGCCTATCACAGGCCAATAGTACTAAATTACCAAGGTGCCACCTATCACGGGTCAACACGATTTACTAAAAACGTAAATCATAAATGTACCGCCTATCACAGGCCAATAATATTATTTACCTTGGTGTCACCTATCATGGGTCAACATGATTTACCAAAAAATGTGCAGTCTATCGCGTACCTTACACGACACGATAATCCCCGCAAGGATAAGATGAACCAACAAATCACATGGAATCATCTCGTGGCCCATCCGGTCACCACTATCACCATGGCCCATCCGGTCGCCATATACTATGAAATGCATGAGCATATTCTGACTCTTTCCGCCACAATCATTAAGTAAATGCAACTATTAAAAGATTCCCCTTTTTTAATACTCATCTAACACTAATGATTTTTCAAATACAACACAGAGCATATTCAAATATATTCTCAAATTCATTCCACAATTCATACCAAGTCATATCAATTCATTTTTCCACAAAATCCACACATAAAACATATCTCAAAATTCATAATATTAATTATGAACACATCAAACATGAATCACCACAACCACACCTAGTTCAATCATTATCCACCCATAAATTTCTGCATTTTCAAACATAAATCGCGCCAAATTAATTTTCACCAAAACCCAACTCCAAAGTTTCACCCAAAAAAACATTTAATTCATTTTTCCCAAATCTACACTTCAAACCCAACACATTTATTTTCCACCCAACCACAAATAAGTCCCTAAATGCAAACTAAAAGTTTGGAAGGAGCCCTTACCTTAACGTTAGCTTTAACGAGCGATTACGGTACCACGATTAATTACGATAAAATCTCCGCTCGGGACGTTGCTTCCAATGTTAGCTCACTAGCACCGTAGCATGGAGATGAGAAACTTCCCCTTCTATCACTTCTTGAAAGGAATCTTAGAAGTAGAAGGAAATGAAGGTTTGCGTTCGTGGGTTTTGGTTTTCTTGAAACGGAGAAAGAAGGAAGAAGAAGGGTTCTCGCAAAGGCTGGGAGGAAATGGTTTTCTTTCTGTTTTCCTTTCTTCCTTTTTCCTTCCTTAAGTATATATATACTACTTACCAAACAATATATATATATATATATATATATATATATATATATATATATATATATATATATATATATATATATTTATATATTTATATATTAATTATAACTTAACAAATATCTAATTATCTAGATATTTTAGATATTTATAAAAATCAACATTTATACATCACCTCCCATCACTTCTCAAACCATTTTGATAAAAATATATACTCTCGTCGTAACTCAATTAACAGATAAAATTTTCAGCAACTCGAGATATTTTGACAAAACTGCCGGTATTAAATTCTTCGTAACATAAATAAATTATTCTTTGACAAAAGATTCACCGTAATTAATCTAATTTATTTATCGACGAATAATTTTAATTGGGGCATCAAAAGATATTTTTGGGCATTAATCTCACAAAATATCAATAACTTGGATAAAAAGCCTCAGAGTTCAATACCAAAATACACCAAAATACACCAAAATACATAAATTAGAAATTAAAACTAAGGGCCTTACATTCTACCCCCTAAAATTAGTTTCATCCACGAAACTACGCGTCAATAAACAACTCAGGGCGTTGTTCCCTCATCTTGCTCTCTAGTTCCCAAGTCGCATCTTCAGTAGTTGGGTTCCAAATCACCTTGATCAACGAAAAATTCTTGTTCCTTAATTGCTTCATCTTCTTGTCATCAATTCTTACAGGTAATACTTCAAATGACAAGTTCTCCTTCAGTTGAACTATGTCTGGTTTGATCACATGAGACAAATCTGCTAGGTATTTCTCAATTGCGACACATGAAAAACATCGTGAATATTGGACAGTATCGGAGGCAATGCAATCCGATAAGAAACAGGTCCAATTCGTGTAGAAATCTGATATGGTCCAATGAATTTCGGAGTCAATTTCTTCGATTTCAAGGCCCTACCAACTCCAGTCGTAGGCGTGACTCTTAGAAACACATGGTCACCCTGTTCGAATTCTAGAAGTCTGCGACGCTTGTCCACATAACTCTTCTGACGATCTTGTAAAATATTCATTTTCTCCTTTATCTTATTTACCTTATTCGTAGTTTGTTGTACCATCTATGGTCCTACAATCATACTTTCACCGTCCTTATACCAACACAAAGGCGTTTGACACTTGCGCCTATATAAAGCCTCATATGGTGTCATTCCAATACTAGCGTGGAAACTATTGTTGTAGGTAAACTTAACCAATGGAAGTACATCATCCCAACTTCCTCTATCATCTAATACACATGCCCTCAACAGATCTTCCAAGGACTGATTTGTCCTCTTAGTCTATCCGTTTGTTTGTGGATGGTAAGATGAACTTAATCTTACTTTCGTTCCCAACGCTTCATGCAATGCTCCCCAAAAATGTGATGTGAATTTTGGATCACGGTGTGATACAATACTCGATGGTACTCCGTGTAATCTCAAAATCTCAGCAATGTAGATCTCTGTTAGCTTATCTACCTTATAGGTGGTCTTCACTGGAAAAAAGTGTGCGGATTTTGTCAATCAATCCACTATCACCCATATAGAATCATACTTTCTCATTGTTTTTGGCAATCTAGTTATGAAATCCATGGAAATGCTGTCCCACTTCCACTCAGGTATATCTAAAGGTTGTAACGTTCCAGCAGGTCGCTGATGTTCCACTTTCGCTTTCTGACAAGTTAAACAAGTTGATACATACTCCACGACATGTATCTTCATTCCTGGCCACCAATAATTCTGCCTCAAATCTTGATACATCTTTGTTGCTCCAGGACGAATACTCAATTTACTCTTATGAGCGTCTTCTAAAATGGTTTTCCTCATATCTGAAATTTCTGGTACACAAATCCTTGCATTACATCTCAAAATAAACCTCATGTAGTACCCTGCTAGTCCTACAAAAATTCGTATGTTAGTTACAGTCTGAGGCTGATTCCAAGCAAGAAGTGTCTCAATCTTTGTCGGATCCACAATGATTCCTTCCTTGACATACAATTGCTTCTGGTGCAAAATCCCAAGAACTTGACACAAATGTTCACCATGCTCTTCTTCAGTCCTTGAATAAATTAATATATTATCAATGAACACCACAACAAATTTATCAAGGAATGGACTAAAGATTATGTTCATGTAGTCCATAAAAATTGCTGGTGCATTGGTAAGTCCAAACGGGATAACAAAGTATTGATAATGTCCATAACGGGTTCTGAAAGCAGTTTTTTGAATATCTTCTTCCCTTACCCGAATCTGATGGTAACCCGACTTCAAGTCAATCTTCGAAAATAACGTAGCTCCTCTCAACTGATCCATCAAATCATCAATCTCGAGCTCCCCTTGGTGATACACTTGGCCTAATAAATTTCTTCTCTAACAAATCTTAAATTTGGCCTTTGAGTTCATTTAATTCCAATGGCGACATTCGATGCGGTATAATTTGGCCTTTGAGTTCATTTTCGACTTCCCAAGAGTTATTCTAGTCTATTAAGGGTTTTTAATCAATTTTGTGCATCCAATAAGTTCGTTTATGTCATTGGATTAACATTTAGGTCATTTTCGTCCTCCCTTGGCTTATTCGAGTCCATTTAGGGTTTTTAACCAATCTTGAGCATCCAATAAGTGTATTTGTGTCGTTGGATTAACGTTTAAGCCATTTTCATCCTCTATAGGGTTATTCTTGTCCAAGTAGGATTTTGGACCAACCTTGTGCTTCCAATACTCTTTTGATAAAATCTTGTGATACTATTATTTACTTGAAGAAAAAATTATTAATTGATACTAGAACTAATTTTTAATCTCGACAACATAATTATAATATTTTTTCTTTCTTCTTATTTATATATTCAAATTAAAACAAAATAATAATGAAAAAGTTTGACTTTTCTAGTTTTTAAAATGTATATTTGAAATTAAATTTACTCAACATTGTTTTAAAATAGAATTACCAAACAAGATTTTTTTTTCTTTATAAAGAGTTTTTAAAATTAAGTTATAAAAGAGTATTGAAAAATTAAAAACATAAATTCATTCGAATAGGCCCTAGAGTCTTGGGGCATTTCCCATTACCCTTAAAAAAGAAATTGTTATTAAAAAGACCATTCACACATCATGTTGAGTAATCCCATTTTAAACAATAATGAATAACATAGATGGAATAAAATACAATATATAATATAGTGATTCACAATTTGCTAAGATTGAACTACAAAAAAGTTAAGAATGAATAATAGAAATTATTGTGGAAATATTGTTGTTCGTGAATTCAACCAGCAGTGGTTTGAGTTGCATATCTGATTAGCAGTCGTCCCATCTTTCTGTTGCCACTTTGACTGGTGTTTTTAGTATTGCAACAATGCTTTAACTATTGCCACCTTGATTGGTGTTTGGAATATGATATGTATTCCATTTCTTAGCAATCCATTGATGTCTCCAGTACAGTGTAAACATTACGATACTCACGATGATTAGGCCACCAATCACAATTGACCACGAAACGATCTCAATAACAATGTCATTGAAATGCGTAGGGGATATTCTCGCTATAGAAATTATATAACTAAGGACAAACCAACCCACTGGACAGAACAGTAGAGCACCAACTCTCCCACCAGGGGTCAAAATCAGTATTGCTATAGTTGATACGTAAAAAGAAAGCATATTCATCAATGAAAACCCTAAGAAATCATCTTTTGACAAAACAGACTTCCCAACAATTCCTGGGTTAGAAATAGTAGAATTGGAGGAAGTGATGTTCACATTATTGTCACCAGCATCAGCCTGATAAATTCCACCGGGGGGACTCAGTGCTGATTCATAAGTGGCAGTCGCAACAAGTGTCGCAACTATCAGCCAAGTTTGGCGTTGCTGTTCTGATATATCTCTTCTAAGACGAAGTATATAAATTAACATTTTATCCAATATTTTCGTCATTGATATTATATTTTCCAGTATGGGAGTGAGTTGTGAGGCCCTTTTTGCTCCAGCACTTAACAATATACTCTTAATCTCTTCATTGGTTGCCATGTCTAATGTTGTTCTCTTATGCAAGTTCTTTGCCTTCAAATTTATCCCAGTTTTTACCAACAATCCAACTGTCTGTGCTACCAAGTAAAATAATAAGAAATATGACAATCATTTACAAATAGTTTTTAATTTGAGGGGAGAACACAATAAATATACAAAGGAAATATACCTGTGGCTGACTTCTTAGAGCTGAAATGTGCAAAATAGTGTTTCCATCTACATCCTTTTGGTTTAGTATTTTCTTTTCCAACTCTGTAGCACCTCTCTCCTTATTTGTTCTGAGCCAGCCAACAAGTAATTTAAGGGCCTCAAACTGTTCATTCTTAATAGCAATATGTAGCGCAGTCTCATTCCTCGCAGTCAAGCATTGAATTGATTCTGGACTAGCAAAGAGAAATTTATTTAAATATTTAATATTACCAATTTGGCTTGCTAAATGAAGAGGAGTTAAGCCTTCTCTTCCTTTAACACTAACAAGCTCCTTCTTCATGTCAACAAAACAAAACACCATCCATTTTCGGCTGTTTAGCATAGCAAGGTGGATAGGGCTAAATCCTTGTTTATTTAGCTTACGAGCAAATGAAGGTTTCAACATCATAATTTCATTGGCGAACTGGATACAACCCATAGCTGCAGCTATATGTAAAGGAGTTTCGACAAATTGTTTCGAATTGATACGCTCCAAAATGGATGGATCATCCTGAATTACTTCGTAGAGGAGATCTATGTTGCCTTCTTCAGCTGCTTCATTCAGTTGTTGGTCAACATTATTTGATTTCATGTTTGTGAAGCTGTAATTATATTTTATAACGTGTGCAAGATAGGTTATGTGCGACTGTTGCTAATAAATAAACATCTATACCTCGTATCAATATATAGTATTCTACTGATGTGGTTTCAATGTTCTTTACTCCTTTACTCCTTTTACACGTTATGTTTTTGATTCCACACCTTTTTTTCTTTCGAAAAATTATTCTATCAAAAAACGTTTGTGAAATAAATAGTTGTTTATTAGGACATTTTAGCATATGTTAAAGGAGCTGCAAAGTACTTTATTAGGAAACATTTCCTTCAAGTTAAAACACATATGGCTTAAACAAAAACTCATTGTACATCATAAGCTACTTCTATTTTTTTTAAAAATAAATTAAAAGAATCAACTTAACTTCTAATAGAAAAGGAAAAATTACAATGAGGTAGCTTCTTATATGGACTAGTAAATAACAACCTAAAGAAACAGAAATTGTGTCTATAATGAAAAACAAACCCATATTAGATTTATTATGAAGTATATGAGAAAAATCACGTCTTGTTTTGATGAAATTTTATTTTGCTCTTTGTTTTGGTTTTTATATGTAGTGCAACATTTTTGTTGTTCCCATTTAAATTTTAGGAACCATTTATGAAGTGTTGCAAAAATAGTGTTGGATGTCGGATGAGTAAACAAATTGATAGCTGGGCAAAGGCAAAATATAACACGTCTTTATTCAAAAGTTAAATTTACTTTAATCATGTAACTGATGGATGATGGATGGTTATATCATTGTACCTACAAGTTTTCTTATTGAATTTGTTATAGCACACCTTTAAACCATATCATTTAGCACAAATTTTAAAGTTGAATTGTCTAAAAAAATCAACTGAGTAAAACTGTAGATATATTTTAAAATTGAGTATGCATGTGTTAGCACATGGTTCGTAAAACATAAAAAGCATTTGTGCACACTTTATTTATTTGCTTTCAATCTTTTCACATGACCAAGGATGTGGTAAAATCTTCCACATCAAGTATGTCTTCGAAGTTGGGAGTGATTGCAACATCAACTTTATTGGGATTTAGGTGGGTTGAGATATGCCTTAATGTTTTTTGTATGCGAAGTAACTATCACCCTTAGAATCTCCAACAAGTGGTATTCTAACAAATATTCATGTTTTATTTATTAGGATTTGTGATATATGTCTCGATTTTATCCATTTAGGTTTTCATCTCCTTGTTGTAGGAACCCTTATTTCAACACGATCGATAAGTTTAAATGGTTTGTGTGTACCATCAAATTGCAAAATGCTGATAATGTCATGCAGATGAATAGAGATTTTCTAGATCTTTTTTGAGAATTTAACTTGACAATTTTTTTGAATGATGTCACTTCAACTCATCCATTTTGTTCTTCATATGTATTTATTAGTGTTCTCATTGTGGATAAAATTAGTCATAAGTTTTGCAGAGTACAGTTGAAAAGAGGAAAAAAACCACTATTTTTAGGTTGAAGAAGATCATAAAAATCCAGGTTTATGAGTTTGAAGATAAGTCAGATGACAAAACTTAACTTTTTTTTGTGCAAAAAATTAACAAAAATATCCAACTTGACTAACAAAAGTATATTGAAGAGACTAAAACAGAATGAAAATAACTAGGAGATTAAAGTGAAATCAAAAAATAAGTTGAGGGACTGAAAGACTAATTTAGCTTAAGATTAATTATTGAAATATTCTCTTGTACCCTATCTATATTTTTATTGTAAGTGTCTTAATTTAGCGACGACAATATTTTAAAAGAGCATTTCTTCAGTAAATTTATCAATTCGACATGTATCGATACATTTGATATTTAAATTAATAGTTAATTGAATTTTTTAGGAAAAAATTAATTCCTATTATTTATATAATTATAATAGCTAAATATAATTTACCAAAAGTGTAAGTGAAATAAATATTAATTGTGAATATTGAATATTTTTACAATAAAATGTAAAAAAAATTAGTATAATACTTATAAACAACAAAATCATTTTTTTTAAAACTTTTTTTTCATATGAAATAATCTTTTATAAAATACAGACGTCAACAAATAACTATTTGATTCATTAAAATTATTCTTAATTTATTGATTTAGAGAAAAAAAATGTACCGAAACTCTTCGATTAATGAATGTACTATAAAATCTCCAAAACCGTTGCTAAATAAATTATTTTTATTGTTTTGTTATTAAAAGGGTCGGAAGTGGATTATCAAGAATATAATTTTAAGACATTGATTTTGGGGTTTGAATATAATTTGAAACTCTGTATCTTATTTTTTGAGTAGCATTCCTTTTTTTTTTTTCATGATAAAAGGGAAAATTACAAAGAAAACTTAAGTGAAAGAAACAAGAGAAATACATACATCTATAATCATCATCATCAATAAGAAGTAACACACTAGGAAGAGGAGTAAGTGGGTCAATAATATTAAAATCTCAACTGAGATTAAGGTTAGTTAGCTTATCTGCATATCGATTAGTCTGAAGATAGACATGATTAACCACACAACTCCATTTCTGGTGTACAATAGAGATGACTTCTTGACGAAGCGTCGTAAAATAGATATTATCCATTTTCCTTGACTGAATCATGCTGACTATAATACGAGAGTTCATTTTCACCAAAATAGTAGTCAAAACCAAACTACACGTCATTATAAGACAATGTAACAGGCCTCAAAGTTCAGATAACACATATATAGCTCGACCGAGATTTTAAAAGAAGTTGCGAATATAAACTCCTTTATGATCTATAATAAGCCATCCACATGCAATGAGATCTGTTGCGTTTGATAAGATCTTATTCTTTGAGTAACATTCTTTTTTCTCCATGATAAAAGGGAAAATTACAAAGAAAACTTACGAGAGAAATACATCCCTCTATAATCATCATCAATAAGAAGTAATACACTAGGAAAAAGAGTACATCGGTCAACAACATTCAAATCTCAACCACTACAAGAAAAAATACAGATTGCGACGGTTATAAATGGGGTTTGCGGCGGTTATAACCGCCACAATTGAAACTTTGTGACAGTTCTCTAACTGTCGCAGATTCGTGCGTCGCGAGGCTATTTTGCGACGGTTAAAAAAATCGCCGTTCTAACCGTCGCAAATATTTGCGACAGTTCTAACCGTCGCCAACATTATCTTCAAACCTTTCTCCTGGAAGGTATTGCGACGGATGCAAACCGTCGCAAACTTATTTTTTTTTCTGTGTTTTTTTTTTGTCATTTTTCATTAATTTAATTAAAATAAAAAATATTCATAAATCTGATTCATATAACTAAAATACACAAATGTAAAATTATAAATAAACCTCATTCATATAATATATTTAAAAGTAACAACTATACATCAAATTTAAATCAAACAATAAATAAATTAGTTTAAATATTCAAAAACTAGAACATTAATAAAGTGAATGAACATGCAAAATAATATCAAACTTAGTTCATAAATCATCTAGATAATCCCTAATGATGTTGTTCTATGATTAGACCGGAAACTAGAATCAGATGAAAGTCTTCTTCCTCATGGTGATTCTAAGCATGTGTTGCCTGCAAAAACATACAAGTATATATATTAAATTCAACCTTACGTTTTCATAAATAATCAAGACTTTTATATTAACATCAAACGAGATCAAAAGCTCAAAATCAATACATGCAAACATCAAACTAATTCCCGATTTTATAGTGGTAATAAACAACTCAAAATCAAATATTATTTGATACATTTTATTAAGAAATAATTTCAAATGCAAAGCCTTATAAATTGGAGAGCAAATATTTATTATATATAAAGCATTATATTCAAAGATACCATATATTCAAATGTTTAGCTCGGTACATAGCTGTAAAAATGTTTTTGAAAATGAAAAATTGCTTTGAAGTTTAAAAACTAAATGATAATGTAAATCCACTTAACTAGTTTTCCAAAAAAGAAAGCCGCTACATTAGACTATCCAGTTTGGCATGCCATAGAAACACAAGTTTGGCATACTGTCCACATTACAATTCCTCTAACTCCTCTATGAGAGTGTGCTTCTCTAAGAACCTCTTCAAAGTACCCTGCTTGCATAAACATAAATGTAATAACAGTTAATAATCATTCATTCATACTATTGCATAAGAAATTATAAGTGTGATTGATTTTACCTGGTTAGGCTGATCAGCAACATCTATTTCTGTTATCCAAACAAGTAAATCAGTAGCAACAAGAGTATCAAGTGAAGCTCTCATGTAAGGCAAATTAGGAGGAGTGTTAGGGAAATGAGACTCCAATCCAAAAGTTTCAAAATAGTTTACAAATAACTTTTGAATTTTTAGTCAGAATTTGTTCACTGAATTTCATTAGTCAAAAGATGCAGAGACTCTTGATCATTGACTCCAAAAAATTATAGGAATCACTATTTTTCTACAAAGAAATAGGGAAGGATTTCCCTATTTAGAACACAAGTCAGAAAAATATTAAACCATGGTCACATAGACGAGCACTTAAACCAGTAACCATAAAACATTAATTGTTACATGGTTTTCCCATCTTGCTGCTGCACCAATTGCCTCTTGATATGAATTTGTTGAGAGATTAGAATATTCCTCAAAAAGCCTCTCTATTTCTGTAGATTGCGAATCAATCTGCCAACAGGATGACAAACTAACCACTCTATTAGATGGAATATACACAGCAAAGTACAAAGTAAAATATAGAAAGGAAGAGTTCACCTCCATTAGAAGTTTCTGCCTACTGCTTTCCAGCCTCTCTACAACTAACGCCATATCATGAATAAAAAAGAACTAATATTTGGACTGGTTCAAAAATTATAAAAAAAAAAACCATGACTAAGAATTCATGAATAAAAAAGAACTAATATAATGAATGATCCTAGCTACAAAATTGCTCCGGTAATCATAAACTTCTCGATTGTGAGATAATATGATGTAATGTCATATGCATGAGAATGAATCCTCTCACTAAACTACATAATTCACCAACACATTAAAGGTTAAATTTGATACCATCCCCTCTCACATAGGCTAAAACATTAAACTGCAACAATGTGAGTGCATTAGTAATCATGAATTCAAAAGCAAATCTACATTCTCATATACCTGAATTTGTCATATTCTTATTTTGAGGAGGCCAAAATGCACTAGTATAAAAACAACACAAAAAACCAACACAAAATATACAAGGCTAGGCTATATAGAGTACAAAACAGTATAAGACATTAAAAACCCAACCCACTAGAATCCACTACGAGCAAAAGAGATATGATCCCAATACAAGATAGGCTAGCTACAACCAAAACACTTGAGTACACCAATAAACTGAAAGTACCTCGTCGTTCGGTAACACTACATGCGACCGTTCTCATCCAGTTCTCCTCCTGTTTCACAGAAATGGCATTCAAAGCAAAAAATCAGCACCCTTAGAACAGTGTAATCAAAACCCTAACAACGGAAAGGAAATCGTACCATAGGTTGCAACAAACGGAGATCGAATGGAAAGCTAGTAAGAGATAAAAGTGAAATTGTGAGAGCAAGGATATTTGGGGGAGATTGAGGTTTTAGGGATTTGAGGGAAGCAAATCAGAACACTGAGACTTTGGAAATCACAGTTTTGAAGCAAATCAAACCCTTTGCAATGAAGAAAATCATATTGTAAACAAGAACACAAATAAAATGCTCAGCTAATGAGATTCACTATTAACCAACACCAACCATTCGATCGCATAAAAGATAAATGTCATGAAGCTTACCACAGAGAAGAGAAATTGCTTCAATTCCAAATATGGAGAGATCAAACTTCCGCATAGGGAGATCGAGGGGTTTTGGAAATTTGAAGGAAACAACTTTGGGAGAAAGGGGTTTTTGGTTTTGGGAGAAAAGGGTCGCAGAGATATGAGAAGAATTTTAGAGAGCGGGACTTGCAAAAAATGGGACGCGGGGTTGGAAAAAAAAAACTAGCGCCTCTTGATTTAGCACCGTAGTAGGAAGTGTCGCAAAGAGAGAGCTGCGGCGGTTTTTTGGCACCCGTCGCAATCCATCTGTCACAAAACTCAAAATTTCTTGTAGTGAACTAAGATTAAGATTAGCTAGCTTATCTGCACATCGATTAGTCTTAAGATAGACATGATTAACCACACAACTCCATTTCTCGTGTACAATAGAGATGACTTCTTGACGAAGCGGCGCAAGATAGAGATTTCCCATTTTTCTTAACTGAATCATGTTGACTACAATATGAGAGTTCATTTCCACCAAAATAGTAGTCAAAACCAAACTACATGTCATCATAAGACCATGAAACAGACCCCAAAGTTTAGCTAACACAGATGTAGCTCGACCGAGATTGCAAAAGAAACCGCGAATATAAACTCTTTTATGATCTCTAAAAATCCATCCACAAGCAATGAGACCTGATGTGTTGTGATAAGAACCGTCAATGTTGAGTTTGAAAGAATTAGCATTCGAAGGATACCATTTAACATTAATCTCTCTCTCTTACAATCCTCTAAAAAGGAAGGAGGACAAAGGTAAAGATGTTGATGAATGGAGAAAAGTTTTCTATTAAAAGATTGCAAATTTTTTCAGGATCAACCGGTGTTCTTGAGAAAACTACTTCGTTCCTATCCATCCACGATATTTTTACCATGATTCCAAACACCAGAGGCCAATAGCCTATGATCGAACCAACATCAGTTACCGTAAGATTAAAGTCAATTCATTGAGGATGCGTAAGGCTAAAAAAGGAACTTGATTGCTCACTCTCCATAGTAATAAAGTTTTCCCAAAGACTATGTGCCACATCACAATCTCTAAGATCGTGCATAATGGTTTCCGGAACTTGGGAGCATCTGATGCAAACCATATTAACAGACATACCCCAGTGGTTTCTTTTGACATTAGTTAGAAGTTGTTCGTGTGAAAGCTTTTAAAGAAAGGTATGAAATTTGGGAGGACCAATCCATTTCCACACCAGGTTAAAATTAGGAGACTCAAAAGGAGTATGATTCTCTCTTGACAAAGATTAATAGTGAATAAACTATCATTAAAAAATGTCCATATAGGAAAATCATCATGGCCTACAAAAGGAGGCTTAAAACTTGCGATTATTATACAAATGTTATTAAGAAAGGCCTGGTTGATCATGGACTAGTTCTAATGATTCTCACCAACATAATCACTTACATGAATGTTCATAGCATATGAACGGATGGCCATTGCATGATCACATAATTTACCAACTCTAGAGACCAAATCATCAAGCCAAAAGCTAATAGAGTGGCCATATATATATAATAATCCAAGAAATAACATTTTCTAATTTAAGCCAATATTTGGTAGTTCCTCTCCAAATATGAGAAGCTTTGGATCCACATTGAATTAATGCACAACATAATCAAGTTATCGCAAATATATTTCGACTGTATAACTACAAGAAAACCCTAATTTGTGGCCAACTTTACAAATATTTTGTGGCCGAAAAAAAACCCTCACAAATTAGTAACCGAAAAAGCCCTCACAAATACAAAATTTGAAATTGGTCTTTATTTGTGGCTGAAAAATCTCTCACAAATTCTTAAAAATTTTGGTGGAATTTGTGGCTGCCTAAGCCCTCACAAAATCACAACGTTGTGATTTTGTGAGGGCTTAAGCAGCCACAAAATCCACTTAAATTTTTAAGATTTTTGTGAGGGCTTTTTCAGCCACAAAATCTAAATTTTGTGAGGGTCAAGGCCGCCACAAAATCCTGAAGTGACATGACAATTTGTGGCTGCATAGGCCGCCACAAAAGTCTGAGATTGTTACCTTTTGTGGCTGCAAAGGCCGCCACAAAGGAACCAAAGTAACGTTGCATTTTTTGGCCGCCCAGACCGCCACAAAGTTTTAGACCGTTATATTTTGTGGCGGCAAAGGCCGCCACAAACACCCAAAGTACCGTTGCCAGTTGTAGCCCCCCAAGCCGCCACAAATTCCTACATTTTTGACAGTTTAGGCCGCCACAAACACCACATATCCGTTGCTCATTATGGCTGCTTTGGCCTTCACAAAGGATCAAGCAAATCCTATATATATTACTCCACTCCTCTTATCATTTTTCACTTCTAACTTCTCTCTAAACCATCCTTCTAAATATTCTCTCCACCTTCTCTTTACAAAAAATATTCGTCCAAGTTTGCTTCAATTTTGGTAAGTTTATATTATATTATATATGTAGTTTTTTATTTTCATTTTTGATTTGAAGTTATTTATGTAATTAATATTATTTAATTTTATTTTGACAGTGGTTGTTAATTACTTCGAAGAGTTGTAAGCTCCGTACGTGAAAGCTTCAAGTCAAACACTACCCAACATCAAGTTAGTATTTCATATATTTTAAATTTAGATTAGTAAATATATATGTGATATTATAATTATATTTATATTATTTTTAAAATATAGATTAGTAATATATATATATATATATATATATATATATGTGTGTGTGTTATTATAGATTTATTTATAAAAAAATAGGAATTATGTTGTTTACGTAATATATGATAAATAAAAGTTTCAAACACATGTAAAACATATTGATTTTAATATAACTATTTTTTTAAAAATATTATTAAAATTGGTGATATTATTATTTTTTGTTATAATTAAGTCTTGATACATATTAATATAGTTTATTGATTGTTAGTCTTGATATTTTTTGTTAGTCTTGATTATTAAAAAAACATCATTTAGAATTTTATTTTGGTTTATATAATTATATAGTCTTAATAATAATTTATTATATTGTTTGCAAATTAATTAATACTCCCCTAATTGACATATAAAATAAAATTTATTGATTTTAATATAATTATTTTTTAAAAAAACATTAT
>JBBPBR010000007.1:25554445-25601514 GCA_037974775.1 Cicer pinnatifidum | reverse complement strand
TGTTTACTCTTTTTCTTTTCTTTAGAATAAATGAATATTTTTTGATATAAAAAAGAGACATTCCATTAATATTAAACTCATATTAAAGAGAAGTATCAACTTCAAATAAGGCTTATCCTAGAATTTAAAATTTATGTATAGTTTATTGAAAAGGAAATTTTATATTAGATTTGAATTTTTATTATGAGATATATCTATATTATTTAATATTCAACGTATTTCGAATAGGATTAAAAAATACCTATGAAAAACATTGTTCGACTCTTTTGACTCTTAGAATTTAAATATCTATGAATTTAAATTAGATTTTAATTAGATTTAAAATAAGTTGAGTTTGGAGGAATCTTTTGACTCTTGTAAAGTTCAGTTTCATGTAACTGTTTTGCTATTTTTCATTGGAAAGCAGTGAAGCTATGGAACACATTTGCAGATTTACTCTATGAAGTTCTTTTGATTAAAGGTTAAATAAATATTTAATTTTTGTAAAATTTTAATATTTTGTTTTAAGTTTTTATAAAAAAAAATATTTTCATTTTTTAGTCTCAAAAATTTTATTATTTTTATTTTTAAGTTAAATTATGTGTACTTTTTTAATTTGACAATGATTTTTGCAGATATATTTAAAATATTATAAAAATTGTTCACACAAAAATTTAAATTTTTTAGCAAAATATAAATAAGTTGAATATGAATTTTTAAGCACCAAACACATAAAAAATTATATTTAATTCATCATTTGTAAAAGAATCTTTATTTCGATGTGGAAGATATTTACAATTTTATTAATATGACTACAAAAATTATTCGAAAATTAGAAGTATACAATGAGTTGACTTAAAAATTGAGATTAAAAATGATATTGGAAAGTTTAGAAGTATACAATGCTTGCAATATACCATTTCTCTGTCTGAATAAATTTTATTATCATAATCATTCAATAAAAATCACTGTTGGTTTCCTTTGTCTCAATGATGCTTAACAATTTGAACTAGTCTAACCTTCAACAATTCTCTCTATAGTCTTCATCAATTGTTATTATAGGAATCCTTGACACTCCTTGATAAACTCCATTTACATTATCCCAATTCCATTTTCAAGTTCATCGGTTACAACATCTCTTCTACAGTAGATTATTTTATCAATTGGATCATAAAGCCTATATGCACAGGCTTCGTGATAACCAATCAACACCAACCTTACTCTTGTCATGTAGTTTCTTCTTTCTTTCATCTAGCACATGTTTAAAACATCGAGAACCAAATATTCTATGATGTGCCACAAATGGTTTTCTTTTTGACAAAATATCATCAAGAACTTTTAGCTTCAATCTTTAGGTTGAACACCTATTGAGCACATAGGTGGTTGCAGTGACTACCTTAGACTAGAAAACATAAGGCCAATGTTTTCGTTTCATCTAACTCATCGCCATCTCAAAAACTGTCTTATTTCTCCTATTTGCAATGCCAATGTGTTAAGTATAGGGAGTTGTTACCTCATGGGTAATGCCACACCTTTCATATAAGTCCTAAAAATATTTGAAATTGTACTCTAACCTAGGGTTATTCTAGTCCATTTAGGGTTTTTAACCAATCTTGTGCATCAAATAAGTTCGGTTGTTTCATTGGATAAACATTTAGGTCATGTTCGTCCTCCCTAGACATATTCTAGTCCATTTAGGGTTTTTAACCAATCTTGTGCATCCAATAAGTGTGTTTGTGTCATCGGATTAACATTTAGGTCATTTTCGTCCTCCCTAAGGTTATTCTATTTCATTTAAGGTTTTTAAGGAATCATGCGCATCCAATAACTGTGTTTGTTTCATTGCATTATCATTTAGGTCATTTTAGTCCTCCTTATGGTTATTCTAGTCCATTTAGGGATTTTAACCATTCTTGTGCATCCAATAAGTGTGTTTGTGTCATTAGATTAATATTTAGGTCATTTTCATCCTCCGTAGGTTTATTCTAGTCCATTTAGGGTTTTTGATCAATTTTGTGGATCCAATAAGTTCGGTTGTGTCATTATATTATCATTTAGGTCATTTTCATCGCCCCTAGACTTGTTCTAGTCCATTTAGGGGTTCCAATCAATTTTGTACATCCAATAAGTAATTTTGTGTCATGGGATTAACATTTGGAACATTTTTGTCCTCCCTATGGTTATTCTAGTGCATTAAGGGTTTTTAACCAATCTTGTGCATCCAATAAGTGTTTTACGTCATTAGATTACCATTTAGGCCCTTTTTAATCCTCCCTAAGGTTATTTTATTCCATCTAAGGTTTTTAACTAGTCTTGTGCATCCAATAAGCGTGTTTGTGTCATTGGATTAACATTTAGGTCATTTTAGTCCTCCCTAGGGTTATTCTGGTCTATTTAGGGTTTTTAATCAATCGTGTGCATCCAATAAGTTCGTTTGTGTAATTGAATTAACATTTTTGTCATTTTCGTCCTCCCTAGGGTTATTCTAGTCTATTTAGGGTTCTTAACTAATCTTGTGCATCAAATAAGTTCGTTAGTGTCATTGGATTAACTTTTAGGTCATTTTCGTTATCCCTAGGCTTATTCTATCCATTTATGGTTCATAACCAAGCTTGTGCATCTAATAATTGTGTTTATGTAATTCGATTAATATTTAGGTCATTTTCATCCTCCCTAAGGCTTTTCTATTCCATTAAGGGTTTTTAATGAATCTTGTGCATCCAATAAGTGTGTTTGTGTCGTTGCATTCACATTTAGGTTATTTTAGTCATCCCTATTGTTGGTACCAGTAACCTCTGTTAAATGAAAATTATGCGGAAGATTACCTATTTTTTGAGATATGCGCAGCAGTTTAACAAATCGTACATTTATTAAACATAGCATCAAATAAGGTCCCAAAACTACAATACAAATGAATGCACAAAGTATATGGATCAAAGAATATATTGAGAGATGCACCAGTTACGTTTATTGTTCAAGATATTGATTCACTTACAATCATGCTGGAAACAGTCTTTCATGTAATATCAAAATATGCAGAAAGATATTCAAGTACTCAATCAATATCAAACAAATACACACTGCAGAAATTAAACAGAGATAAGGGTAAGAAAGATTGTACGCAGTGATTTATACTGGTTCAGCCGTTGTTGAACGACCTACGTCCAGTCCCAAGATCAAATCCAATCTTGGCCTTTCCAATAGAATATCTCAGAATCCGTTTACAGATGTTCTAGCTCCTCGCCTATCAATCTAAAACGATTCTTTCTATTCTATTCTTATCTCCCTGAATCCCAGAGTTTATCTCCCATAAACTCTTCCAAGATTACAGTCAAGTTTCTTCTTGATGAGACCTCTCAATCACAGAAGATAACTACCAGTTAAGACTGGATTTCTCAATGTTATTTGTTTTTAGAATTTGTTTACAGATGTATCTAATCAGAAATTACACAGAGATTTCTTCAGCAGTCTTCTTCTCTAAAGTTGTTTCTCCAGCAATCTTTCTCAGTTCTTGTGGATCATGAAAGATGAATCTTCATGACTGAAAAAGTAATGTTCAAAGTTATTTCACAGTGAGAAACAAAGATATCAGAAAGTTATGTGTACGTTGTTGTATATTCGAAGAAGAGACTGAAAAACAGTTTATATAGTTTCAGGAAAAACAACATATGCATCGATTTATCCAATCGATTCATTAAAGTCATAATGCTGGTTAATCGATTTCCTCAATCGATTTCGCGAGTCTTGTTTTTCTTGAATCTTGAAACTGTACATTCTAATCGATTTACTCAATCGATTATTTTAAGTAGTTCTTCAAACTTTGATGACAGTATATAATTAAATCGATTTGCAGAATCGACTTGATGTGTTTTGTTCAAACAACGAGATCAAAACCATCGATGTGCTTAATCGATTTTACCATTCAGTCATCTCTGTTTATAAAACTTTTATGTCAATCGATTGTGCCAATCGATTGTGGATTTTAAGTCTGAAGTACTTTTCATCAGTTGGGTTACTCAATCGATTTACCAAGTCGATTGATACCAACTTTTATTACACAGATGTATATAAACAGATTGTAGTAATCGATTGTGTATGTTCCAGACCTAAGTTATTTTGAAACTTGTTTTAGTGAATCGATTGGCCTAATCGATTTAGTAAACAGGTTTGGCTCTGGGACATTAACAATCGATTGTTTCAATCGATGTAGACAAAAACAAAATTAAAGATGTGATTATTTCAATCGATTTGCCAAATCGATTGCCTGCAAAACGTGCTACTGACTTGCACATTTTAATTTCAGTAAGAATGTCAATCGATTTGTCTAATCGATTTAAACAATCAGTTTAGTCTTAGTGATTCACTCAATCGATGTGCCTAATCGATTTGTGGCAAACTGGCTCTCTGACTTGTACAATTTATTTTCCAATATGTGTACCAATCGATTTGGAGAATCGATTGATAGCCCGTTTGATTTCTTCAAGGATGTACAAATCGATTGTGCTAATCGATTGGGTAACACCAAACTTTGTAAACTTATTCAACCCTGTTATAGAATCGATTGTACTAATCGATGTGCTCATGGATCATCAAGATTTTGTTGATTCCTTGAGTTCCAAGCAATTGTCTCGAGTATGTAGGATTGAATTTGTTGTTCCTGAAATTTTTCTCAGTTGACAATGTTAGATGTATTTCAAATTGGATGCTTGTCAATAACATCAAAAACGAACATATGTCTAACACCTATGGTTATTCTAGTCCATTTAGGGTTTTTAACCAATCTGTCGCATCCAATAAGTGTGTTTGTGTCATTGGATTAACATATAGGTTATTTTCATACACCCTAAGGTAATTCTATTCCATTTAGGGATTTGAACCAATCTTGTGCATCCAGTAATTGTGTTGGTGTCATCGGATTAACATTTAGGTCATTTTAGTCCTCCCTAGGTTTATTCTAGTCCATTTAGGGTTTTTAACTAATCTTTGGCATCCAATAAGTTTGTTTGTGTCATTGAATTAACATTTTGGTCATTTTCATCCTCCCTAGGTTTATTCTAGTCCATTTAGGGTTTTTTTATCAATATTGAGCATCCAATAAGTTCGTTTGTGTTATTGAATTAACATTTAGGTCATTTTCGTCCTCCCTAGGCTAGTTCTAGTTCATTTAGGGGTTTTAATCAAATTTGTGCATCCAATAAGTTAGCTTGTGTCATTGGATTAACATTTAGAACATTTTTGTCCTCCCTAGGCTTATTCTAGTCCATTTAGGGATTTTAACCATTCTTGTGCGTCCAATAAGTTCGGTTGTAACATTGAATTAACATTTAGGTCGTTTTTATCCTCCATAGGGTTATTCTAGTCCATAGGGTTGTTGTGTCCTTGGATTTACATTTAGGCCCCTTTTTTTCCTCCCTAAGGTTATTTTATTCCATTTAGGGTTTTTAACCAATGTTGTGCATCCAATTAGCGTGTTTCTGTCATTGGATTAACATTTAGGTCGTTTAAGTCCCCCCTAGGGTTATTCTAGTCTATGTAGTGTTTTTAACCAATCGTGTGCATCCAATAAAATCGTTTGCATCATCAAATTAACATTTAGGTCATTTTCGTCCTCCTTAGGGTCATTCTAGTCTATATAGGGTTTTTATCCAATCATGTGCATCAAATAAGTTCATTTATGTCATTTGATTAACATTTAAGTCATTTTCGTAATCCCTAAGCTTATTTTAGTCCATTAAGGGTTTTTAACAAATCTTGTGCATCCAATACGTGCGTTTGTGTTATTGGATTAACATTTAAGTCATTTACATCTTGTGCATCCAATAAGTGTGTTTGTGTCGTTCGATTAACATTCATGTCATTTTCAACCTCCCAAGGGTTACTCTAGTCCACTTAGGGTTTTTAACCAATGTTGTTTATCCAATAAGTGTTTTTGTGTCATTAGAATCATTTAAGTCATTTTTTTTCCAGTCTAGGGTTATTCGACTCCATTTAGGGTTTTTAATCAATCTTGTTTATCAAATAAATTTTTGTGTGTCATTGGATTAACATTTAGGTCAT
This sequence comes from Cicer pinnatifidum, assembly GCA_037974775.1. Classification (NCBI taxonomy): domain Eukaryota; kingdom Viridiplantae; phylum Streptophyta; class Magnoliopsida; order Fabales; family Fabaceae; genus Cicer; species Cicer pinnatifidum. Next base: position 25,595,478 of record JBBPBR010000007.1, on the reverse strand, counting down.
TTTCATCCTCTTAGGCTTATTCTAGTCCATTTAAGATTTTTACAAATCTTGTGCATCCAATAAGGGTGCTGGTGTCATTGGATTAATATTAAGGTCATTTTAGTCCTCCCTTGGATTATTCTATTCCGTTTAGGGTTGTTAACGAATCTTGTACATTCAATAAGTTTGTTTGTGTCATTGAATTAACATTCAAGTCATTTTCATTCTCCCTAGGGTTATTCTAGTCCATTTAGGGTTTTAACCAATGTTGTGCATGCAATAAGTGTGTTTGTGTCATTGGATTAACATATAGGTCATGTTCATACTCCCTAAGGTTATTCTATTCCATTAAGGGTTTTTAACCAATCTTATGCTTCCGATAAGTGTGTTGGTGTCATTGGAATAACATTTAGGTGATTTTAATGCTCCCTAGGGTTATTCTAGTCCATTTAAGGTTTTTAACCAATCTTTTCTATCCAATAAGTTTGTTTGTGTCATTGAATTAACATTTAGTTCATTTTCATCCTCCATAGGATTATTCTAGTCCATCTAGGGTTTTTAACCAATCTTGTGCATCCAATAATTGTGTTTGTGTCATTGGATTAACATTTAGGTCAATTTTATCCTCCCTAGTGTTATTCTAGTCCATTTAGGGTTTTTAACCAATCCTGTGGATCCAATGAGTTCTTTTGTATTATTAAATTAACTTTTTGGTCATTTTTGTCCTCCCTAGGCTTATTCTGGTCCATTTAGTGTTTTTAACCATTCTTGTGCATCCAATAAGTGTGTTTGTGTCATTGGATTAACATTATTGTCATTTTCATCCTCTCTAGGGTTATTCTTGTTCATTTAAGGTTTTTAACCAATCATGTGCATCCAATAAGTGTGTTTATGTCATTGGATTAACATTTAGGTCGTTCTCATCATCCCTAAGGTTATTGTATTCCATTAAGGGTTTTTAAACAATCTTGGGTATACAATAAGTGTTTTTTGTTATTCGAATAACATTTAGGTGATTTTCATCTTCCCTAGGGTTATTCTTGTGCATTTAGGTTTTTAACCAATCTTGTGCATCCAATAATTATTTTTGTTTCATTAGAATATCATTCAAGTCCATTTAAGGTTTTTAATCAATCTTGTGCATCAAATAAGTTTTTTTGTGTCATTGGATTAATATTTAGGACATTTTAGTCCTCCCTAGGCTTTTTCTAGTCCATTTAGGGTTTTTAGCAAATCTTGTGCATCCAATAAGTTTGATTGTGTCATTGAATTAACATTTAGGTCATTTTCGTTGTCCCTAGGGTTATTCTAGTCCATTTAGGATTTTTAACCAATCTTGTGCACCAATAAATTAGTTTTTTCCATTGAATATAAATTTAGGTCATTTTCATCCTCCCTAGGATTTTACTAGTCTATTTAGGATTTTAAACCAATCTCGTGCATCAAATAAGTGTGTTGGTGCCATTGGATTAACATTTAGATCATTTTAGTCCTCCCTAGGGTTATTCTAGTCCATTTACGGTTTTTAACCAATCTTGTGCATCCAATAGGTGTGTTTGTTTCATTGAATTAACGTTTAGGTTATTTTCATCCTCCCTAGGGTTATTCTAGTCCGTTTGGGGTTTTAAATAATATTGTGCATCCAATAAGTGTGTTTGTTTTATTGGAATAATTTTTAGATCATTTTAGTCCTCTCTAGAGTTATTCTATTCCATATAGGGTTTTTAACCAATCTTGTGAATCCAATAAGTGTGTTTTTGTCATTGAATTAACATTTAGGTGATTTTAGTTCTGCATAAGGTTATTCTAGTCCATTTAGGGTTTTTAACCAATACTTTGCATCCAATAAGTTTGTTTGTGTCATAGAATTAACATTTAGGTCATTTTCATCCTTTGAAGGGTTATTCTAGTCCATCTTCGGTTTGTAACCAAACTTGGGCTTCCAATAAGTGTCTTTGTGTCATTGGATGAGCATTTAGGTGAATTTCATCCTCCCTAAGGTTATTCTAGTTCATTTAGAGTTTTTAACCAGTCGTGTGCATCCAAAAAGTTCGTTTGTGTCATTGAATTAAAAGTTAAGTCATCTTCTTCCTCCCTAGGGTTATTTTAGTCCATTTAGGGTTTTTAAATAATCTTGTGCATCAAATAACTACGTTTATGTCATTGGATTAACATTTTGGTCATTTTCGTCCTCCCTAGGCTTATTCTTGTCCGTTTAGGGTTTTTACAAATCTTTTGCATCCAACAAGCTTTTTTTAGTCATTGGATTAACTTTTAGGCTATTTAGGGTTTTTAACCAATCTTTTGCATCCAATAAGTTCCTTTGTGTAATTCAATTGAAATTTAAGTCAATTTCATCCTCCCTAGCCTTATTCTAGTCCATTTAGGGTTTTTATTAAATCTTGAGCATCCAATAAGTGTGTTTGTTTCATTGGATTAACATTTACGTCATTTTCATCCTCTCCAGGGTTATTCTAGTTCATTTATGGTTTTTAACCAAACCTGTGCATCCAATAAGTTTGTTTGTTTCATTCGATTAACATTTAGGTCATTCTCATCCTTTTTAGTCTTCTTCTAGTCCATTTAGAGTTGTTATCCAATCTTGTGCATTTAGTCTTTTCAACCAATCTTGTGCATCTAATAAGTGTGTTTGTGTCAATGGATTTACATTTACGTTATTTTCATCCTCTCTAGGGTTATTCGAGTCCATTTAGGGTTTTTAACCAATCTTGTGCGTCCAATAAGTGTGTTTATCTCATAGGATTAATATTTAGGTAATTTTCATCTTCTCTAAGGTTATTGTATTCCATTTAAGGTTTTTAAACTGTCTTGTGCATCCAATAAGTGTGTTTCTGTCATTCGATTAACATTTAGGTCATTTTCATCCTCCGTAGGGTTATTCTAGTCCATTTAGGTTTTTAACCAATATTTTGTATCCATATAAGTCATTTTTGTGTCATTAGAATATCATATAAGTCATTTTTGTCCTACCTAGGGTTATTCTAGTCCATTTAGGGTTTTTAATCAATCTTGTGCATCAAATATGTTTGTTTGTTTCATTGAATTAAAATTCAGGTCATTTTAGTCCTTACTAGGGTTATTCTAGTCCATCTAAGGTTTTTAACCAGTCTTGTGCATTCAATAAGTGTGTTTGTGTCATTGGATTAATATTTAGGTTATTTTAGTCCTCCTTAGGGTTATTCTAATCCATTTAGGGTTTTTCATCAATCTTTTGCATCCAATAAGTTTGTTTGTGTCATTGAATTAACATTTGGGTCATTTTTATCCTTCTTAGGTTTATTCTATTCCATCTAGTGTTTTTTACCAATCTTGTGCATCCAATAAATTTGTTTGTGTAATTGGATTAACATTTAGGTCATATTTATCTTCCATAGGGTTATTCAAGTCAATTTAGGGTTTTTAACCAATCTTGTGCATCAACAAGTTCGTTGGTGACAAATTCATTTTTGTCCAGCCTAGGGTTATTCTAGTCCATTTAGGGTTTTTAACCAATCTTATGCATCCAAAAAGTGTTTTGTGTCATTGGATGAACATTTAGGCCCTTTTCATCCTCCGTAAAGTTATTTTCTCCCATTTAGGGTTTTTAACCAATCTCGTGTATCCAATAAGCGTGTTTGGGTCATTGTATTAACATTTATGTAATTTTAGTCCTTCTTAGGCTTATTCGAGTCCATTTAGGGTTTTTAACCAATCTTGTGCATCCAATAAGTGTGTTTGTGTCATTGGATTAACATTTACGTTATTTTCATACTCTCTAGGGTTATTCTAGTCCATAAGGGTTTTTAAAGAAACTTGTGCATCCAATAAGTGTATCTGTGTCATTCGATTAACATTTAGGTTATTTTTATCCTCCCTAGGGTTATTCTAGTCCATTTTGGTTTTTTAACCAATCTTGTGCATCCAACAAGTATTTTTGTGTCATTAGAATATCATTTAAGTCAGTTTTTTCCTACCTAGGGTTATTCTAGTACATTTAGGGTTTTTGACAAATCATGTGCATCCAATAAGTTTGTTGGTGTTATTGGATTAACATTTAGGTCATTTTAGTCCTCCATTGGGTTATTTTAGTCCATATAGGGTTGTTTACCAATCTTGTGCATCCAATAAGTTAGTTTGTATCATTGAATTAACATTTAGGTCGTTTTCATCCTCACTAGGGTGATTGTAGTCCATTTAGGGTTTTTAACCAATCTTGTGTATCCAATAAGTTCGTTTGTGTCATTCGATTAACATTTAGGTCATTTTTTCTTACTATGTTTATTCTAGTCCATTTAGGGATTTTAACTAATCATGTGCATCAATAAGTTAGTTTGTTCCATTGAATTAAAATGTAGGACATTTCGTCCTCCCTAGGGTTATTCTAGTCCATTTAGGATTTTTAACCAATGTTGTGTACGCAATAGGTATGTTTGTGCTATTAGATTAACATATAGGTCATTTTGTTACTCCCTAAGGTTACTCTTTTCCATTTAAGGTTTTTAAACAAAATTGTACATTCAATAAGTGTGTTGGTGTCATTGGATTAACATTTAGGTCATTTTCATCCTCGATAGGGTTATTCTAGTCCATATAGGGTTTTTAACCAATCGTGTGCATCCAATAAGTTCGTTTGTGTCATTGAATTAACATTTAGGTCATTTTTGTCCTCCCTAGGGTTATTCTAGTCCATTTATGGATTTTAACCAATCTTGTGCATCAAATAAGCTCGTTTATGTCATTGGATGAACATTTAGGTCATTTTCGTTATCCCTAAGCTTATTCTAGTACATTTAGTGTTTTTAACCAATCTTGCGCATCCAGTAAGTGTGTTTGAGTCATTGGATTACCATTTACGTCATTCCCATCCTCTATAGGGTTATTCTAGTCCATTTAGGGTTTTAACCAGTCTTCTGCCTCCAATAAGTGTGTTTATGTCATTGGATTAACATTTTGGTCATTTTAATCTTCCCTAAGGTTATTTTATTCCATTTATGTTTTTTAAACAATCTTCTGCATATGATTAGTGTGTTTGTGTCATTCGATTAACATTTAGGTCATTTTTATCCTCGCTAGGGTTATTCTAGTCCATTTAGGTTTATAACCAATATTGTGCATCCAAAAGTATTTTTATGTCGTTAGAATATCATTTAAGTCATTTTGTCCTGCATAGGGTTATTCTAGTCCATTTAGGGTTTTTATTCCATCTTGTGCATCAAATAAAGTTGTTTGTGTCTTAGGATTAACTTTTAGATCATTTTCATCCTCCCTAGGCATTTTCAATTAGTGTGTTGGTGTCATTAGATTAATATTTAAGTTATTTTAGTCCTCCCTTGGGTTAATCGCGTCCATCTAGGATTTTTAACCATTCTTCTGAATCCAATAAGTGTGTTTTTGTCATTGGAATAACATTTAGGTGTTTTTCTTCCTCCCTAGAGTCATTCTAGTCCATTTAGGGTTTTTAACTTATCTTTTGCATCCAACAAGTTTTTTTGTGTCATTGAATTAACATTTTGGTCATTTTCATCCTCCCTAGGGTTATTCTAGTCCATCTAGGGTTTAAAACCAATTTCGTGCTTACAATAAGTGTGTTGGTGTCATTGGATGAATATTTAGGTCATTTTCATCCTCCCTAAGGTTATTCTATTCCATTTAGGGTTTTTAAATAATATTGTCCATCCAATAAGTTTATTTGTGTCATTCGATTAACATTTAGGTCATTTTCATCCTCGCAGGTTTATTATGGACCATTTAGGGTTTTTAACCAATGTTCTGCATCAAATAAGTTCGTTTACGTCATTGGATTGACATTTAAGTCATTTTCATCCTTCCTAGGCTTATTCTAGTCCGTTGAGGGTTTCTAACGAATCGTGAGCATCCAATAAGTGAATTTGTGTCATTGGATAAACATTTACGTTATTTTCGTCCTCTATAGGGTTATTCTAGTCCATTTAGGGGTTATAACCAATCTTGTGCATCAAATAAGTGTTTTTGTGTCATTGGATTAACATTTGGGACATTTTCCGCCTCCCTAAGGTTATTCTATTCCATTTTGGGTTTTTCAACAATCTTGTCTATCCAATAAGTTTATTTGTGTCATTCGTTTAACATTTAGGTCATTTTTATCCTCCTAATGGTTATTCTAGTCCATTTACGGTTTTTAATCAATTTTGTCCATCCAATAAGATCGTTTGTGTCATTGAATTAACATTTAGGTGATTTTCATCCTCCCTAGGGTTATTCTAGTCAATTTACGGTTTTAACAATTCTTGGCATCCAATAAGTGTGTTTGTGTCATTGGATTAACTTTTAGGTCATTTTAGTCCTCCCTAGGGTTATTCTAGTGCATTTAGGGTTTTTAATCAATCTTTTGCATCCAATAAGTTCCTTTGTTTCATTGAATTAACATTTAGGTCATTTAGGTCTTCCTAGCGTTATTCTAGTCTATTTAGGGTTTTTCCCAATCTTGTGCATCCAATAGTGTGTTATTGTCATTGGATAAATATTTAGGTCATTTTAGTCCCCCCTAGGGTTATTCTAGTCCATTTAGGGTTTTTAACCAATCTTTTGCATCCAATAAGTTTGTTTGTGTCATTGAATTAACATATAGGTCATTTTCATCCTCCCAGGGTTATTCTAGTCCATTTAGGGTTTTGAACCAATCTTGTGCATCTAATAAGTGTGTTTGTGTCATTGGATTAACATTTAGGTCATTTTCGTCCTCCCTAGACTTATTTAGTGTTTTTAACCAATCTTGTACATCCAATAAGTGTGTTTGTGTCATTGGATTAATATTTACGTCACTTTCATCCTCTTGAGGGTTATTCTAGTCCACATAGGGTTTTTAACCAATCTTGTGCATCTAATAAGTGTGTTTATGTCATTGGATTAACATTTAGATCATTTTCATCCTCCCTAAGGTTATTGTGTTCCATTTAAGGTTTTTATACAATCTTTTGCATCCAATAAGTCCTTTTGTGTCATAGGATTAACATTTACGTCATTTTCGTTCTGCCTAAAGTTATTCTAGTCCATTTGAGGTTTTTAATCGATCTTGTGCATCAAATAAGTTCGTATGTGTCATTTGATTAACATTTAGGTCGTTTTCGCCCTCTCTATGCTTATTCTAGTCCATTTAGGGCTTTGAACTAATCTTGTGCATTCAATAAATGTGTTTGTGTCATTGGATTTACATTTAAGACCTTTTCATCATCCCTAGTGTTATTCTTGTCCATTTAGGGTTTTTAACCAATCGTGTGCATCCAATAACTTCGTTTGTGTCATTGAATTAATTTTTAAGTCACTTTCCTCCTCCCTAGGCTTATTCTAATCCATTTAATGTTTACTAATTTTGTGCATCCAATAAGTGTTTTTATGTCATTGGATGATCATTTAGGTCATTTTCGTCCTGCCTAGGGTTATTCTTGTCCATTAAGGCTTTTTTAACAAATCATGTACATTCAATACGTTCGTTTGTGTCTTTGAATTAACATTTTGGTCATTTTCGTCCTCCCTAGGATTATTCTAGTCTATTTATGGATTTTAACAAATCTTGTACATCAAATAAGTTCGTTTGTGTCATTGAATTAACATTTAAGTCATTTTCTTCCTCCGTAGGCTTATTCTAGTCCATTTCGGTTTCATAACCAATCTTGTGCATCCAATAAGTGTGTTTGTGTCATTGGATTTATATTTAAGTCATTTTTATCCTCCTTTGGGTTATTATATTCCATATAGAGGTTTTTATCTAGTCTTGGGCATCTAATAAGTGTGTTTGTGTCATTGGATTAACATTTTGGTAATTTACATCCTCCCTATGGTTATTCTGTTCCATTTAGGGTTTGTAATGAATCTTGTAGATCCAATAAGTGTGTTTGTGTCGTTGCATTAATATTTAGGTCATTTTAGTCCTCCCTATTGTTATTATAGTTTATTTAGGGTTGTTAACCAATCTTGTGCATCCAATAAGTGCGTTTGTGTCATTAGATTAAATTTTAGATCATTTTCATCCTCCCTAAGGTTATTGTATTCCATTTAAGGTTTTTAAACAGTCTTGTGCATCCAATAAGGGTTTTTGTGTCATAAGATTAACATTTAGGTCATTTTCGTCCTCCCTAGGATACTCTTGTACATTGAGGGTTTATGGATTAATATTAAGGTAATTTTTTTATCCCCCTAAGGTCATTCTAGTGCATTTAGGGTTTTTAACCAATCGTGCGCATCCAATAAGTACGTTTGTGTCATTGAATTAACATTTAAGTCACTTTCTTCCTCCCTAGGGTTATTTCAGTCCATTTAAGGTTTTTTTACCAATATTGTGCATCCAATTAGTGTTTTTATATCATTGGATTATTATTTAGGTCATTTTTGTCCTGCCTAGGGTGATTCTTGTCCATTTAGGGTTATTAACGAATCTTGTGCATCCAATAACAGTGTTTGTGTCATTGGATTAACATTTAGGTCATTTTAGTCCTTCCTAGGGTTATTCTATAATATCTAGGGTTTTTAACCATTCTTGTGAATCCAATAAGTGTGTTTTGGTCATTGGATTAACATTTAGGTGATTTTAGTCCTCCATAGGGTTATTCTAGTCCATTTAGGGTTTTTAACCAATCTTTTGCATCCAATAAGTTTGTTTGTGTCATTGAATTAACATTTAGGTCATTTTCATCCTTCCTGGGGTTATTCTTGTCCATCTAGGGTTTGTAACCAATCTTGTTCTTACAATAAGTGTGTTTGTGTCATTGGATGAAAATTTAGGTCATTTTCATCCTACCTAAGGTTATTCTATTCCATTTAGGGTTTTAAACAATCTTGTCCATCCAATAACTTAATTTGTGTCATTCGATTAACATTTAGGTCATTTTCATCCTCCCTTGGGTTAATCTAGTCAATTTAGGGTTTTTAACCAATCTTCTGCATCAAATAAGTTCGTTTACGTCATTGGATTAACATTTAGGTCATTTTCGTCCTCCCTATGCTTATTTTAGTGCATTGAGGTTTCATAACCAATAAAAAGCATCCAATAACTGAGTTTGTGTCATTGGATTAACATTTACGTCATTTTCGTCCTCTCTCGGGTTATTCTAGTCCATTTAGGGTTTTTTTTAACAATCTTGAGCATAAAATAAATGTGTTTGTGTCATTGGATTAACATTTAGGTCATTTTCATCCTCCCTAAAGTTATTCTATTCCATTTAGGGTTTTTAAACAATCTTGTCCATCCAATAAGTATATTTGTGTCATTAGATTAACATTTAGGTCATTTTCATCCGCCCTAGAGTTATTCTTGTACATTTAAGGTTTTTAACCAATCTTATGCATCAAATAAGTTCGTTTAAGTACTTTGAGTAACATTTAGGTCATTTTTCGTCCTCCCTAGGCTTATTCTAGTCCATTGAGGGTTTTTAACCAATTATGAGCAGCCTATAAGTGAGTTTGTGTCATTTGATTACCATTTCCGCCATTTTCGTCCTCTCTTGGGTTATTCTAGTCCATTTAGGGTTTTTAATAAATATTGTTGATCCAATAAGTGTGTTTGTGTCATTAGATTAACATTTAGATCATTTTTGTTCCTTCTAGACATTTAGGTGATATTAGTCATCTCTAGGGCTAGCCAATTTAGGGTTTTTAATTAATCTTTTGCGTCCAATGAGTTTGTTCATGTCATTGAATTATCATTTAGGTGTTTTTTATCCTCCCTAGGGTTATTGTAGTCCATATATGGTTTTTAACTAATCTTGTGCATCAAATAAATATGTTTGTTTCATTGGATTAACATTGAGGTCATTTTCGTCCTCCCTAGGGTTATTCTAGTCCATTTAGGATTTTTAACCAATCATGTGCATCCAATAAGTTTGTTTTTGTCATTGAATTAACATTTAGGTCATTTTTGTCCTCCTTAGGGTTCTTCTTGTCCATTTAGGGATTTTAACAAATCTTGTGCATCAAATAAGTTTGTTTATGTCATTGGATTAACATTTAGATCATTTCCATCCTCCTGAAGGTTATTGTATTCAATTTAAGGTTTTAAACAATCTGGTGCATCCAATAAGTATGTTTGTGTCATTAGATAAACATTTAGGTCATTTTCATCCTCCCTACGGTTATTCTAGTCAATTTAGGGTTTTTAACCAATCTTGTACATCAAATAAGTTCGTTTGTGTCATTGGATTAACATTTAGGTCATTTTCGTCCTCTCTAGGTTTATTCTAGTCCATTTAGGGTTTTTATTTAATATTGTGCATCTAATAAGTGTGTTTGTGTCATTGGATAATCATTTAGGTCATTTTAGTCCTCCTTATGGTTATCCTAGTCTATTTAGGTTTCTTAACCAATCTTGTGCATCCAATAAGTGTTTTTGTATCATTGGATTTATATTTACGTCATTTTATATAGGGTTTTTAACCAATCTTGTTCATCTACTAAGTTTGTTTGTGTCATAGGATTAACAATTAGGTCATTTTCGTCCTCCCTAGGGTTCTCTAGTACATTTTGGGTTTTTAACCATCATGTGCATCAAATAAGTGTTTTGTCTCATTAGATATCATTTAGGTCATTTTCTTCCTGCCAAAGGTTAGTCTAGTCCATTTAAAGTTTTTAATCGAACTTGTGCATTAAATAAGTTTGTTTGTGTCATTGGATTAACATTTAGGTCATTATCGTCCTCTCTAGGCTTAATCTAGTCCATTTAGGGTTTTTAACTAATCTTGTGCATCCAATAAGTGTGTTTGTGTCATTGGATAAACATTTAGGTCATTTTATTCCTCCCTATGGTTTTCCTAGTGTATTTAGGGTTTTTAACCAATCTTGTGCTACAAATAAGTTCGTTTTTGTCATTGGATTAACATTTATGTCATTTTCGCCGTCTCTAGGCTTATTCTAGTCCATTTAGGGTTTTTAACTAATCTTGTGCATCCAATAAGTGTGTTTGTGTCATTGGATAAACGTTTAGGTCATTTTAGTCCTTCCTATGGTTATCCTAGTCTATTTAGGTTTCTTAACCAATCTTGTGCATCCAATAAGTGTGTTTGTGTCATTGGATTTGTATTTACGTCATTTTATATAGGGTTTTTAACCAATCTTGATAATCTAATAAGTGTGTTTGTGTCATAGGATTAACATTTAGGTTATTTTCGTCCTTCCTAGGGTTCTCTAGTACATTTTGGGTTTTTAACCAATCATGTGCCTCTAATAAGTGTGTTTATGTCATTGGATTAACATTTAGGTCATTTTCATCCTCCCTACGGTTATTCTAGTCCATTTAAGGTTTTTAACCAATCTTGTGCATTCAATAAGTCTTTTTGTGTCATTAGATTACCATTTATGTCATTTTCGTCCTGCCCAAGGTTACTCTACTCCATTTATGGTTTTTAATCGATCTTGTGCATCACATAAGTTTGTTTGTGTCATTGGATTAACATTTAGGTCATTATCGTCTTCTCTAGGCGTATTCTAGTCCATTTAGGGTTTATAACTAATCTTGTGTAACCAATAAGTGTGTTTGTGTCATTGGATAAACATTTAGGTCAAGTTAGTCCTCCTTATGGTTATCCTAGTCTATTTAGCGTTTTTAACCAATCTTGTGCATCAAACAAGTTTGTTTGTGTCATTGGATTAACATTTAGGTTATTTTCGTCCTCTCTAGGCTTATTCTAGTCCATGTAGGGTTTTTAACTAATCTTGTGCATCCAATAAGTGTGTTTGTGTCATTGGATTAACATTTAGATCATTTTCATCATCCCTAGGGTTATTCTAGTCAATTTTGGGTTGTTAACTCATCTTGTGCATCAAATAACTTCATATGTGTCATTGGATTAATATTAAGGTCATTTTTGATCCCCCTAGGGTTATTCTAGTCCATTTAGGGTTTTTAACCAATTGTGTGAATCCAATAAGTTCGTTTGTGTCATTTAATTAACATTTAAGTCACTTTCATCTTCCCTACGATTATTCTAGTCCATTTAGGGTTTTTTTTTACAAGTTTTGTGCTTCCAATAAGTGTTTTTATATCAATGGATTATCATTTTGGTCATTTTCGTCTTGCCTAGGGTTATTCTTGTCCATTTAAGGTTTTTATCAAATCGTGTGCATCCAATAAATTCGTTTGTGTCATTGAATTAACATTTAGGTCATTTTCGACCTTCCTTGGGTTATTCTAGTCTATTAAGGGTTTTTAACCAATCTTGTACATCAAATAAGTTTGTTTCTGTCATTGGATGAACATTTAGTTCATTTTCCTTATCCCTAAGCTTATTCTAGTCCATTTAGGTTTCTTAGCCAATCTTGTGCCTCCAATAAGTGTGTTTGTGTCATTGGATTATATTTACATCTTTTTCATCCTTCCTAGGTTTATTCTAGTATATTGAGGGTTCTTGATCAATTTTGTGCATCTAATAAGTTTTGTTTTTGTCATTGAATTAACATTTATTTCATTTTCGTCCTCCTTAGGCTTGTTCTAGTCCATTTAGGGGTTATCATCAATTTTGGGCATCCAATAAGTTATTTTTTGACGTTGGATAAATATTTAGAACATTTTTCTACTCCTAGGGTCTTTCTAGTCCATTTAAGATTTTTAACCAATCTTCTGCATCCAATAAGTGTGTTTGTGTTATTCGATTTATATTTACGTGTTTTTCATCCTCCCTAGGTTTATTCTAGTATATTTAGGGTTTTTGATCAATTTTGTGCATCCAATAAGTTCGTTTGTGTCATTGAATTAACATTTATTTCATTTTCGTCCTCCTTAGGTTTGTTCTAGTCCATTTAGGGGTTATCATCAATTGTGTGCATCCAATAAGTTATTTTTTTTTCGTTGGATTAATATTTAGAACATTTTTGTCCTCCTGGGCTTATTCTAGTCCATTTAAGATTTTTAATCAATCTTGTGTATCCCATAAGTTCGTTTGTATAATTGGATTAACATTTATGTCATATTCATCTTCCTTACGGTTATTCTAGTCCATTTTGGGTTTTTAACCAATCATTTTGCATCAACAAGTTCGTTGGTTGGCCATTTTCGTTCTCCCTAGGGTTATTCCAATCTATTTAGGGTTTTTAACCAATTTTGTGAATCCAATAAGAGCGTTTGTCATTGGATTAAAAGTTAGGTTATTTTCATCCCACTAGGGTTATTCAAGTCCATTTATGGTTTTTATCCAATCTTGTGTATCCAATTAGTGTTTTTCTGTATTTGGATTAACATTTTGGTCATTTTCTTCATCCCTAAGGTTATTTTAGTTCATTTAGGGGTTTTAATCAATCTTTTACATCCAAAAAGTTCGTATGTGTCATTAGATTAACATTTAGGTCATTTTCATCCTCCCTAGGATTATTCTACTACATTTAGGCATTTTAACTAATGTTGTGGATCCTATTGTTTAGACAAAATCTCTCAAATGATTTTAATGTTAACAAAATTGCTTATGAGCTTATGATTGTGGTTAAAGACTAACATATGTGGTTAAAGAACTAATGTTTTTGTTCAAATGCACAACAATTTCAAACAAGAATAAATAAATTATTTGAAATCAAAAGTCAGAAGGTCAAAGGAAAAAGATGAATATAGCTAGATCTAGAATCCAGAGGATGGCAGACTAGGCTGAGGATGGTTCAGCAAAGTTGAAAGCGACCCATCAAGCTTTTGCAAAGGCTAAAATCAGACCATTTATTGTGCTTGCATGAATTTATACATGAAGAAGTCAAGTTAAAGAAAGGTAACTAGAAACAAGCCAAAAATGGAAGATCACATGTGAAAGCTAGTTAAGAGGGTGGTTTTCTCTCTCTTGTCAACATCACCTCAAAAGGTGAAATCAACCTATACCTTAAAGTTTTCGAAAAATGCAGCTCACATGGTCAAATAAACAGCTGTGCATTTCTGATAAAAGAGAATTGACAAGGACTTGTCAAGATCAAGTTACAAGAAAGGTGTGCATGCAGAGGATGGCAGTTATGGCAGTTCTGTAATTATGATGAAAAGCTTGGAATGTTTGAAATAAGTTCCAACGGTCATCAAAGAGCTTGGACCTCTATAAAATGCAAACAAGCACTCCATTAGATTACACACAACACAATTGTATAAAAAGATCAAGCATCTTAAAGCTATCAAGAGCAAACACTCATCCTCACTTCTTACTTTCTTTGATCCTACACTATATCTTTGTAAATCCTTTGAGAAAGTATTAAGTATCAATCACTCTCATATCACTTTGTAATTTCCTTGTGAGTTACACTTGGAAATATTTGGAAATTGATTGTAAGCTTGGTGAAGCTAAAGAATACACAGTTTGTAATCATCCTCGGCGTGAGGATTGATCTGTTTGAAAGTTAGTGAAATCTCACAAGGGTGTGAGGACTGGACGTAGCCATCTTTGGGTGAACCAGTATAAAATTGTGTGTGTCTCTCTCATATTCTACTCTTACTCTTTTGCTCAACTCATATCTAACAATTTAAAAAATCCCATCCTCGAGCTAGCCATCCTCAGCAAGAAGATAGTTATTAAAACACTTAAAAATTATTTTTAGCAGCAAAATCCCTATTCAACCCCCCTTCTAATGATATTTACCTACATCAATTGGCATCAGAGCAAGGTTCTCTAAAAAATACACCTATCAGTGTAAGAGAAAAAGATCCAAAACAAAAAATGTCAAAAGCTAAGTACATTCCTGAAGGAGGATCATCCAGCCAACCTCCCTACTTTGATGGTACAGATTACTACCACTAGAAAGGTAAGATGAGGCTATTTCTCATATCACAAGACAACAACATGTGGTCTGTGGTGGAAAATGGAGATCACATCATCATAACCAACAACACAGATGCAACCTCCGATGAGAAACCTCATGCACAATGGACGGCGGATGAAAATGCAAAGGTACTCCTAAACTCTAAAGCTCATTTATTTCTAACGTGTGCTTTGAGCAAGGAAGAATATGATAGAGTTGAAGAGTGCAAAAACGCTAAGGAGCTCTGGGATACTCTAAGGATCCATCATGAAGGATCAAGCCATGTAAAAGAAGCAAGGATAGACATGGGAGTAAGAGATTTCGAACTATTCGAAATGAAGGAGGAGGAAACTATTGATGAAATGTTCTCAAGGTTAACAATCATATTAAATAACTTGAGATCTCTTGGAAAGGTATACTCCGTTCAAGAAAGGATAAGAAAAATCCTAAGAAGTTTACCAAAAGAATGGAGGCCAATGGTAACTGCCATTTAAGGTTTTTATTAGGTTTTGTTCATCCCACAAGTTCGTTTGTGTGATTGGATTAACATTTAGATCGTTTGTGTCATTTTCGTCATCCTTAGCGTTGTTCCAGTCCTTTTAGGATTTTCAACCAATAAGTTTGTTTGAGTCATTGAATTAACATTTAAGTCAATTTAATCCTCCATAAGGTTATTCTAGTCCATTAAGGGTTTTAACCAATGTTGTGCATTCAATAAATGTGTTTGTGTCATTGGATTAACATTTAGATCATTTCGTCCTCCCTAAGGTTATTCTATTCCATTTAGGGTTTTTAATCAATCTTGTGCATCCAATAATAGTGTTTATGTCATTGGATTAAAAAATACGTCATTTTCATCCTCCATAAGGTTATTCTATTCCGTTTAGGGTTTTTAATAAATCTTGTACATCCAATAATTGTGTTTGTGTCATTGGATTAACATTTTGGTCATTTTCGTCTTCCTTAGCGATGTTCGAGTCCTTTTAGGGTTTTTAACCAATCTTGTGCATCAATAAGTTCATTTGAGTCATTGAATTAACAGTTAGGTCAATTTAATCCTCCATAGCATTATTCTAGTCCATTTAGGGTTTTTAACCAATCTTGTGCATCCAAAAAGTTCGTCTGTTTCATTGGATATACATTTAGGTTATTTTCGTCCTCCTTAGCGATATTCTAGAACATTTAGGGTTTTTAACCAATCTTGTGCAAGCAATAAGTTCTTTTCTGTCATTGATTTAACATTTTGTTCATTTGCATCCTCCCTAAGGTTATTCTATTCCATTTAGGGTTTTTTTAACCAATCTTGTGAATCCACACGTGTGTTTGGGTAATTAGATTAATATTTAGGTCATTTTCGTCCTACCTAGGTTTATTATAGTCCATTTAGGATTTTTAATCAATCTTGTGGATCAAATAGGTTTGTTTGTGAAATTGGAGTAACATTTAGGTCATTTCAGTCCACCTTAGGCTTATTCTAGTCAATTTAGGGTTTTTAACCAATCTTCTACATCCAATATGTTCGTTTGTGTCATTGGATTATCATTTAGGTTATATTCGGCCTCCCTAGGGTTATTCTAGACCAATAAATGTGCTAGTGTCATTCGATTAAATGTGCTAGTGTCATTGGATTAAAAATTAGGTCATTTTCATCCTCCCTAAGGTTATTATATTCCATTTAGGATTTTTAACCAATCTTGTGCTTCTAATAAGTTCGCTTGTGTCATAGAATTAACATTTAGGTCATTTTCGTCCTCCTTAGGGTTATTCTAGTTCATTTAGAGTTTTTAACCAATCTTGTGCATCAAATAAGTTTGTTTGTGTCATTGGATTAACATTTAGGTCATGTTCATCCTCCCAAGGCTTATTCTATTTTATTTAGGCTTTTTAACCAATCTTGTGCATTAAAGAAGTTTGATTGGGTCATTGGATAAATATTTTGGTCATTTTAGGTTTTTAACCAATCATGTGTAACCAATAAGTTTGTTTGTTTCATTGGATTAAAAATTAGGTCATTTTAATCCTCCCTAAGTTTATTCTATTCGATTTAGGGTTTTTAACCAATCTTGTGCATCTAATAATTGTGTTTATATCATTCGATTATCATTTAAGTAATTTTAGTCATCTATAGGGTTATTCTAGTCCATTTAGGCTTTCTAACCAAACTTATGCATCCAATAAGTTTGTTTGTCTCATTGAATTAACATTTAGGTCATTTTCGCCCTCCCAGGGTTATTCTAGTCAATTTAGGGTTTTTAACCAATCTTGTCCATCCAATAAGTTCTTTTTTGTCATTGGATTGAGATTTATGTTATTTTCGTCCTCCCTAGTGATATTCTAGAACATTTTGTGTTTTTAAGCAATCTTGTGAATCCAACAAGTTCATTTGTGTCATTGATCTTCATGTTCATCCTCCCTAAGGTTATTCTATTCCATTTAGTGTGTTTTAACCAATCTTGTGAATCCAATAAGTTCGTTTGTGTGATTGGATTGACATTTATGTTATATTCGTCCTCCTTTGGGATATTCTAGTACATTTAGTGTTTTTAACCAATCTTGTGCATCCTATAAGTGCTTTTGTGTCCTTTTGGCCCTCCTTAGGGATATTGCAGTCCATTTAGGGTTTTAATCAATCTTGTGGATCAAATAAGTTATTTTGTGACATTGGATTAACATTTAGGTAATTTCAGTCCTCCTTAGGCTTATTCTAGTCCACTTAGGGATTTTAACAATTCTTTTGCATCCAATAAGTTCGTTTGTGTCATTGGATTAACATTTAGGTCATTTTCGGGTTCCTTAGTGTTGTTCGAGTCCTTTTAGGGTTTTTAATAAATCTTGTGCATCAATAAGTTCATTTGAGTCATTGAATTAACATTTAGGTCAATTTAATCCTCCATAGGGTTATTCTAGTCCATTTAGGGTTTTTAACCAATCTTTTACATCCAATAAGTTTGTTTGTGTCATTCGATTGACATTTATGTTATTTTCTTCCTCCCTAGCGATATTCTAGAACATTTTGGGTTTCTAACCAATCTTGTGCATCCAATAAGTTTATTTGGGTCATTGATTTAACATTTTTTTCATTTGCATCCTCCCTAAAGTTATTCTATTCCATTTAGGGTTTTTAACCATTCTTGTGAATCCACAAGTGTGTTTGTGAAATTAGATTAATATTTAGGTCATTTTCATCCTAACTAGGTTTATTATAGTCCATGTAGGATTTTTAATCAATCTTGTGGATCAAATAAATTTGTTTGTGTCATAGGATTAACATTTAGATCATTTCAGTTCTCCTTAGGGTTATTCCAGTCCACATAGGGTTTTTAACCAATCTTCTACATCCAGTAAGTTCGTTTGTGTCATTGGATTTACATTTAGGTCATTTTCGTCCTCCCTAGGGTTATTCTAGGCCATTTACGGTATTTAACCAACCTTGTACATCCAATAAATGTGCTAGTGTCATTGGATTATTCTAGTTCATTTAAGGTTTTTAATCAATTGTGTGCATCCAATAAGTTCATTTGTGTCATTGGATTAACATTTAGATCATTTTTGTCCTCCCTAGGGTTATTCTAGTCCATTTAGGGTTTTTGTTCAATCTTGTGCATCAATAAGTACATTTGTGCATCCAATAAGTGTGTTTGATTCATTGGATTTACATTTTGGTCATTTTCATCCTACCTAGGCTTATTCTAGTCTATTTACGGTTTTTAATCAATTTTGTGCATCCAATAAGTCGTTTGTGTCATTGGATTAACATTTAGCTCATTTTTATCCTCCCTAGGCTTATTCTAGTCCAGTTCGGGTTTTTAATCAATTTTGTTCATCCAATAAGTTCTTTTGTGTCATAGAATTAACATATAGGACATTTTTATCCTTCTTAGGGTTATTCTAGTCCGTTTAAGGTTTTTAATCAATCTTGTGCTTCAATAAGTTCATTTGTGTCATTAAATTAACATTTAGGTCATTTTCTTCCTCCCTTGGGTTATTCTAGTCAATTTCGGTCATTGGATTAACATTTAGGTCATTTTCGTTCTCCCTAGGCTTATTCTAGTCCATTTAGGGTTTTTAATCAATTTTGTTCATCCAATAACTTCGTTTGTGTAATTGAACTAACATATAGGTCACTTTATCCTCCAAAGGGTTATTCTAGTCCATTTAAGGTTTTTAATCAATTTTGTGCATCCAATAAGTTCGTTTCTGACATTGGATTGACATTTAGAACTTTTTTGCCTCCCTAAGGTTATTCTAGTTCATTTAGGGATTTTATTATGTTTTGTGCATCCAACAAGTTTGTTTGTGTCATTGTATTAACATTTAAATCATTTTTGTTCTACCTAGGCTTATTCTAGTCCATTTTGGGTTTTTAACCAATCTTGTGCGTCCAATTAGTTATTTTTTGCCATTGGAATTAGGTTTTTTAACCAATCTAGTGCATTTAGGCTTTTTTTACCAATCTTGTGCATTTAGACTTTTTAACCAATCTTGTGCATCCAATAAGTTCGTTTGTGTCATTTGATTAATATATAGGTCATTTTCGTCTTCCTTAGCGTTGTTCCAGTCCTTTTACGGTTTTAAACCAAACTTGTGCATCAATATGTTCGTTTGACTGATTGAATTAAAATTTTGGTCAATTTAATACTCCATAGGGTTATTCTAGTCCATTTAAGGTTTTTAGCACTTAGGTCATTTTCATCCTGGCTAAGGTTACTCTATTCCATTTAAGGTTTTTATTCAATCTTGTGTAACCAATATGTGTGTTTGCATCATTGGATTAAAAATTAGGTCCTTTTCATCCTTCCTAAGGGTATTCTATTCCATTTTGGGTTTTTAACCAATCTTGTGCATCCAATAATTGTGTTTATATCATTCAATTATCATTTAGGTTATTTTAGTCATCCAAAGGATTATTCTAGTCCATTTAGGCTTTCAAACGAAACTTGTGCATCCACTAAGTTTGTTTGTGTCATTGAATTAACATTTAGGTCATTTTCGTCCTCCATAGGTTTATTCTTGTCCATTTAGGGTTTTTAATCAATCTTGTGCATCTAAAAGTTCATTTGTGTCATTGGATTGACATTTATGTTATTTTCGTCCTCCCTAGGGATATTTTAGAACATTTAAGGTTTTTAATCAATCTTGTGCATCCAATAAGTTCATTTGTGTCATTGATTTAACATTTAGTTCATTTACATCCTCCCTAAGGTTATTCTATTCCATTTAAGGTTTTTTTAACCAATCTTGTAAATCCAATGAGTGTGTTTGTGTAATTGGATTAACATTTAGGTCATTTTCGTCCTCCCTATGGTTATTCTAGTCTATTTACGGTTTTTATTCAATCTTGTGCATCCAATAAGTTCGTTTGTGTCATTTGATTGACATTTATGTTATTTTCTTCCTCCATAGGGATATTCTAATACATTTAGGGTTTTAAACCAATCTTGTGCATCCTATAAGTGCTTTTGTATCATTTGATTAACATTTACGTCATGTTTGTCCTCCCTACGTTTGTTATAGTCCATTTAAGGTTGTTAATCAATCTTTTGGATCAGATAAGTTTGTTTGGGACATTGGATTAACATTTAGGTCATTTAAGTCCTCCTTTGGCTTATTCTTGACAACTTATGATTTTTAACCAATCTTCTGCATCCAATATGTTCGTTTGTGTCAATGGACTAACATTTAGGTCATATTCTACCTCCCTAGGGTTATTCTAGGCCAATTACGGGTTTTAACCATCCTTGTACATTCAATTTAGGGTTTTTAGCTAACCTTGTGAATTTGTGTCATTGAATTATCATTTAGGTCATTTTCTTCCTCCCTAAGGTTATTCTATTCCATTTAAGGTTTTTCACCAATCTTGTGCATCGAATAAATTTGTTTGTATCATTGGATTAACATTTAGGTCATTTTCATCCTCCCTAGGTCTATTCTAGTTCATTTAGGCTTTTTCACCAATCTTGTGCATTAAATAAGATTGTTTGCGTCATTGGATTAACATTTAGGTCATTTTGTTCATTTAGATCATTTTCATCCTCCCTAGGGTTATTCATGTGCATTTAGGGTTTTTAATCAATCTTGTGCCTCCAATAAGTTCGTATGTGTCATTAGATAAAATTTAGGTTAATTTTGCCACCCTAGGCTTATTCTAGTTCGTTTAGGGTTTTCAACCAATCTTGTGAATCCAATAAATGTATTTGTGTCATTGGATTAACATTTAGGTCATTTTAATTCTCCCTAGGGTTATTCTAGTCCATTTAGGCTTTTTAATCAATCTTGTGCATCAAATAAGTTTGTTTGTGATATTGGATAAACATTTAGGTCATTTTTGCCCTCCCTAGGGTTATTTTATGCCAGTTAGGGTTTTTAACCAACCTTGTACATCCAATAAGTGTGCTTCTGTCATTGGATTAAAAATTAAGTCATTTTCATCCTCCCTATTGTTATTCTATTCCATTTAGGGTTTTTAACCAATCTTGTGCTTCCAATAGGTTCGTTTGTGTAATTGAATTATCATTTAGGTAATTTTTGTCCTCCATAAGGTTTTTCTAGTCCATTGAGGGTTTTTAACCAATCTTGTGCATCCAATAAGTTCGTTTGTTTCATTGGATTAACATTTTGGTCATATTTATCCTACCTAGGCTTATTCTATTTAATTTAGGGTTTTTAATCAGTTGTGTTCCTCCAATAATTTCGTTTGTGTCATTGAATTAACATATAGGACATTTTTATCCTCCTTAGGGTTATTCTAGTCCATTTAAGGTTTTTAATGAATTTGGTGCATCCAATAAACTTGTTTGTGTCATTGGATTAAAATTTAGATCATTTATGTCCTCCTTAGTGTTATTCTAGATTATTTAGGGTATTTATTCAATTTTGTGCATCAAATAAGTTCTTTTGTGTCATTGGATTAACATTAATGTCATTTTCGTTTTCCATAGGGGTATTCCAATTCACTTAGGGTTTTTAACCAATCTTGTGCATCGATAAGTTTATTTTTGTAATTAAATTAACATTTAGGTCATTTTTATCCTCCCTAGGCTTATTCTAGTCTATTTAGGGTTTTTAATCAATTTTGTTCATCAAATAATTTCATTTGTGTCTTTCAATTAACATATAGGTCATTTTTATCCTCCATAGGGTTATTCTAGTCCATTTAAAGTTTTTAATCATTTTTGTGCATCCAATAAGTTCTTTTGTGTCATTGGATTAACATTTAGATCATTTTTGTCCCCCCGAAGCGTATTCTAGTCCATTTTTTGTTTTTAACCAATCTTGTGAATCCAATAAATGTGTTTGTGTCATTGGATTATCAATTGGATCATCTTCGTCCTCCCTAATGTTATTCTAGTCCATTTAGGGTTTTTAATCAATTTTATGCATCCAATAAATTGTTTGTGTCATTGGATTAACATTTAGATCATTTTTGTCCTCCTTAGGGTTATTCTTGTCCACGAATGCTTTTTAAGCAATTTTGTGCATCCAATAAGATTGTTTGTGTCACCGAATTTACATTTAGATCATTTTTCACCTCCTTAGGCTTATTGTAGTTGATTTAGCGTTTTAAGTAATCTTGAGCGTCCAATAAGTTCTTCTATGTCATTAGATTAACATTTAGGTCATTTTTGTCTTCATTAGGGTTATCCCATTCCATTTAGGGTTTTTTAAAAATCTTGGGAATCCAATAAGTGTGTTTGTGTCATTGGATTTATATTTAGGTTATTTTAGTCGTCCATAGTATTATTCTAGTCCATTTAGGGTTTTTAACCAATCTTGTGCATCCAATAAGTTCGTTTGTGTTGTTGAATTAACATTTCGGTCATTTTCGTCCTCCCTAGGGTTATTCTAGTCCATTTAGGATATTTAACCAATCTTGTGCATCCAATAATTTCGTTTGTGTCATTGGCTTGATATTTATGTTGTTTTGTTCCCTAGGGATATTCTAGAACATTTAGGGTTTTTAACCAATCTGGTGCTTCCTATAAGTGCTTTTGTGTCATTGGATTAAGATTTAGGTCACTTTCATCCTCCCTAGGGTTATTTTAGTCCATTAAGGGTTTTTAACCAACCTTGTACATCCAATAAGTGTCCTTGTGTCATTGGATTTAAAGTTAAATCATTTTCATCCCCACTAGGATTATTCTAGTCCGTTTAGGGTTTTTAACCAATCTTGTGCATCCAATAAGTATTTTTGTGTCATTGCATTAACATTTAGGATATTTTCATCCTCCCTAGGGTTATTCAAGTCCATTTAGGGTTTTAAATCAATCTTTTGCATCCAATAAGTTTGTATGTGTCATTAGATTAACATTTCGGTCATTTTTTCCTCTCTAGGCTTATTGTAGTCCATTTACGTTTTTTAACCAATGTTTTGCATCTTATAAGCGTGTTTGTGTCAATGGATTAAAAATTGGTCTTATTTATCCCCACTAGGGATATTATTGTCCATTATGGGGTTTTAACCAATCTTGTGCATCCAATAAGTGTTTTTGTGTTATTGGATTAACATTTAGGTCATTTTCGTCCTCTATCGGGTTTGTCTAATCCATCGAAGGTTTTTAATCATTCATGTCCATCCAATAAGTTCGTATGTATCATTGGATTAACAGTTACGTAATTTTTTCCTCCCAAGGCTGATTCTAGTCCATTTAGGGTTTTTAAACAATGTTGTGCATCCTATTAGTGTGTTTGTGTCATTGAATTAATATTAAGGTCATTTTCGTCCTCCCTAGGATTATTCTAGTCAATATAGGGATTTTAACCAACCTTGTGCTTCCAATAAGTGTGTTTGTGTCATTGAATTAACATTTATGTCATTTTTGTTCTCGGCAGGGTTATTCTAGTCCAATTTAGGGTTTTCAACCAACCCTGTGCATCCAATAAGTATGCTTGTGTCATTAAATCAAAAATCATGTCATTTTCATCGCCACTAGGGTTATTCTAGTCCATTTAGGTTTTTTGACCAATCATGTGCATCCGATAAGTTTGTTTGGGTCATTGGATTAACATTTATGTCATTTTCTTCCTTCTTAGGGTTATTCTAGTCCATTTACAATTTTTAACCTATCTTGTGCATTCAATAAGTTTGTTTGTGTGATTGGATTAACATTTAGGTCATTTTCATCCACACTAGGGTTATTCTAGTCCATTTAGGGTTTTTAACCATTCTTGTGCATCCAATATGTGTTTTTGGGTCCTTGGATTAACATTTAGGTCATTTTCTTCCTCCATCATATTATTCTAGTCCATTAAGGGCTATTATTCAATCTTGTGCATCCATTAAATTCGTATGTGTCAATAAGTGTGCTTGTGTCATTATTTTAACATTTAGGTCATTTGTGTCATTGAATTAACATTTAGGTAATTTTCATCCCGCCTAGGGTTATTCTAGATAATTTAGGGATTTTAACCAATCTTGGGCATCTGATAAGTGTGCTTGTGTCATTGGATTAACATTTAGGTCATTTTCATTCTCCATAAGGTTATTTTATTCCATTTAGGGTTT
This sequence comes from Cicer pinnatifidum, assembly GCA_037974775.1. Lineage (NCBI taxonomy): Eukaryota > Viridiplantae > Streptophyta > Magnoliopsida > Fabales > Fabaceae > Cicer > Cicer pinnatifidum. The sequence continues at coordinate 25,571,276 of JBBPBR010000007.1, read as the reverse complement.
TTAACTAACCTTGTGCATCCCGTAAGTGTGCTTGTGTCATTGCATTAAAAATTAGGTCATTTTCATCCCCACTAGGGTTATTCAAGTCCAATATAGGGTTTTTAACCGATCTTATGCATCCAATAAGTGTGCTTGTGTCATTGGATTAAAAATAAGGTCATTTTCTTCCCCAATAGGGTTATTCTAGTCCATTTAGGGTTTTTAATCAATTGTTTTCATCCGATAAGTTCGTTTGTGTGTTTGAATTAACATATAGGTCATTTTTGTCCTCCCTAGGGTTATTCTAATCCATTTAGGGTTTTTAATCAATTTTGTGCATCCAATAAGTTCGTTTTTGTCATTGGATTATCATTTATATCAGTTTTGTCCTCCCTAGGGTTATTCTAGTCCATATAGGGTTTTTAAGCAATTTTGTAAATCCAAAAAATTCGTTTGTGACAATGGATTTATATTTAGATTATTTTTGTCCTCCCTAGGCTTATTCTAGTAGATTTAGGGTTTTTAACCAAACCTGAACTTCCAATAGGTTCGTCTTCCTTAGGGTTATTCCAGTCTATTTTGGGTTTTTAGCAAATCTTGTTAATCCAATAAGAGTGTTTGTGTGATTGTATTAACATTTAGAACGTTTTCATCCTCCCTAAGGTTATTCTATTCCATTTAGATCATTTTCATCCTCCCTAAGGTTATTCTAGTCCAATTAGGGTTTTTAACCAATTTTCTGCATCCAATCAGTTCTTATGTGCCATTTGATTAACATTTAGGTCATTTTTATCTTTCTTAGGGTTATCCCGTACCATTTAGGGTTTTTAAAAAATCTTGGGAATCCAATAAGTGTGTTTGTGTCATTGGATTAATATTTAGGTCATTTTAGTCGCCCCTAGGATTATTCTAGTCCATTTAGGGTTTTTAACCAATCTTGTGCATCCAATAAGTTTGTTTGTGTTATTGATGACTCTTATTCATATGCATAATTTTTATTGATTTTAGTCTTATTTATCTTTAATCATTAGTTAATTATTGAGTTATTTAATATATTTTGTTGATTTTAGTTATTTGATTTAATGAAATATTTTTGTTCTTATTTGCGTAATTAAGTAGAGATTTTTCGTAGTTTTGCGTTGTTACTTTGTTTTAGTGCAGTGCTGAATTTTGGTGAGAAATCAACATGACATATGTGGAGTAGTTCAGCCATATCGGGAGTTCTAGATGTCCAATTAGTTTCACTCCAAGTGCTAATGAAAGCTAAGATCCATATCTACAACTTTCATGAAGAAACCAGGACCAAATTCAGACTCGAAAGATGCGAAAAATGCAAAATACGTCATACAGCAGATGATGTGCGCCTGGAGCGTGCCGTGCGTGCCTGAAGCGCATTTCCAGTCATTCTTCACTGCCAATACGCGCCCGGAGCGCAAATCCTGCGCCTGGGGTGCGCGATGCGTATCAGCATTCATAAAAACGCAAATTTTTACTGTTTAGGGATCTTTTTGACTCTTGGGAAGTTGGGAGACTTGTGCCCTAGCATAGAAACTCAAAGACGGCCGTTTCTAACGCCATTGAAGCAGTATATCAAGAATCATCCATGAATCATTCTTGTAATTCTTCTTTAATCCTTATCTTTTGTATCTCTGCCATGAGTAACTAAACCCTATTTGTTAGGGATGAGTGTAACCAGATGAAACCCTTATTTTTCTGATTTGATTTCTAGTTATATGAATGAGTTTATTGAATTGTTTTTCTCATCTTTGTGCTTAATGCTTTTTATTGCTTGATCAACATTAAAATGTTCTACGATTTGTATTTTGAAACGGAAGTGGACTTTACGAATGCTTGAGATGAGAAATTCATGAATTTGTAGTCTAGGGATAGATGCAGGTCATGAAACCAATTAAATTAGTTGCAAAGCAATAATTTACAAGAGAATTTCTATACGGTAATGCTTAATTCTAATCTTAAATCTACTAAGGAATTAGGGGTTACTTTGGAATTAAAGGTTCTGTCACTAAGACATTAGGGCAAGAATAATAACGAGAATTCGGTATTAATTCAATAAAGGAATTCAGTAACTAGGATCAAACTAGACACCAAGGTTGGATTTGAAGTGAAACTCATCCCTGACATTTTTCTCATTATAAAAGATCAATTTTATTACTGTTGTTAATTTCAAATATTATTTCAATCAACTTGAGAACCTTTTGTTCAATTTTAGTAATTAAATATAATTCAATAGTAAAACGCAATCCTTGAGTTCGACACTCGGTACTACTGTTTTATAATTACTTGCAACAATTCAGTACACTTGCTGAAACGCTATCAGTTATTGAATTAACATTTCGGTCATTTTCGTCCATCTTAGGGTTATTCTAGTCTATTTAGGGTTTTTAACCAATCTTGTGCATCCAATAATTTCGTTTGTATCATTGGATTGATATTTATGTTGTATTGTTCCCTAGAGATATTCTAGAACATTTAGGGTTTTTAACCAATCTGGTGCTTTCTATAAGTGCTTTTATGTCATTGGATAACATTTAGGTCACTTTTGTCCTCCCTATGCTTGTTGCATTCCATTTAAGGTTTTTAACCTATCATGTGCATCCAATAAGTTTGTTTGTGTCATTGGATTAACATTTAGGTCATTTTCGTCCTCCCTAGGGTTATTTTAGTCCATTAAGGGTTTTTAGCCAACCTTGTGCATCCAATAAGTGTGCTTGTGTCATTGGATTAAAAATTAAATCATTTTCATTCCCACTAGGGTTATTCTAGTCCATTCAGGGTTTTTAACCAATGTTGTGCACCCAATAAGTATTTTTGTGTCATTGCATTAACATTTAGGACATTTTCATCCTCCCTAGGGTTATTCAAGTCCATTTATGGTTTTAAATCAATCTTTTGCATCCAATAAGCTTGTATGTGTCATTGGATTAACATTTCGGTCATTTTTGCCTCTCTAGGCTAATTGTAGTCCATTTACGTTTTTTAACCAATGTTTTGCATCTTATAAGTGTGTTTGTATCTTTGGATTAATATTTTCGTCATTTTCATCCTCCCTAGAGTTATTTTAGTCCATTAAGGGTTTTAACAAATCTGGTGCACCCAAAAAAAAGTTTGTTTCTGTCATGGGATTAACATTTATATCATTTTCATCCTTTCTAGGGTTATTTTAGTTTATTTAGGGTTTCTAATCAATTTTGTTCATCCAATAAGTTTGTTTGTCTCATTGAATCAACATATATGTCATTTTTGTCCTCCCTAAGGATATTCTAGTTTATTTAAGGTTTTTAATCAATTTTGTGCATCCAATAAGTTCATTTGTGTCAATGGATTAACATTTAGATCATTTTTATGCTCCCTCGAGTTATTCTAGTCCATGTAGGGTTTTTAAACAATTTTTGCATCCAAAAAGTTAGTTTGTGTCAATGAATTTACATTTTGATCATTTTTGTCCTCCCTAGGCTTATTGTAGTCCATTTAAGCTTTTTAACCAATTTTGTGCATCCAATAAGTTTGTTTGTGTCGTTGGATTAAAATCTAGGTCATTTTCATCCTCTCTCGGGTTATTCTTGTCCATTTATGATTTTAACCAATCTTGTGCATCGAATACGTTCGTATGTGTCATTGGATTAACATTTACTTAATTTTTTCCTCCCTAGGCTTATTCAAGTCCATTTTGGATTTTTTAACCAACTTTTTGCATCCTATAAGTGTGTTTGTGTCAATGGATTAAAAATCGGTCATATTTATCCCCACTAGGGATATTCTTGTCCATTATGGGTTTTTAACTAATCTTGTGCATCCAATAAGTGTTTTTGTGTTATTGGATTAACATTTAGGTCATTTTTGTCCTCTATCGGGTTTTTCTAATCCATCAAGGGTTTTTAATCATTCATGTCTAAGTTCGTATGTATCATTGGATTAACATTTACGTAATTTTTTCCTCCCAAGGTTGATTCTAGTCCATTTAGGGTTTTTAAACAATGTTGTGCATCCTATAAGTTTGTTTGTGGCATTGAATTAATATTAAGGTCATTTTCGTCTTTCCTAGGATTATTCTAGTTAGTATAGGGATTTTAACCAACCTTGTGCTTCCAATAAGTGTGTTTGTGTCGTTGAATTAACATTTAGATTATTTTTGTTCTCGATAGGGTTATTCTAGTCCAATTTAGAGTTTTCCTCAAACCTTGTGCATCCAATAAGTATGCTTGTGTCATTAAATAAAAAATTATGTCATTTTCATCCCCACTAGGGTTATTCTAGTCCATTTAGAGTTTATAACCAATCTTGTGCATCCAATAATTTTGTTTGGGTAATTGGATTAACATTTATGTCTTTTTCTTCCTCCCTAGGGTTATTCTAGTCCATTTACGGTTTTTAACCTATCTTGTGCATTCAATAAGTTTGTTTGTGTCATTGGATTAACATTTAGGTCATTTTCTACCTTCCTAGGGTTATTCTAGTCTGTTTAGGGTTTTTAATCAACCTTGTCATCCAATAAGTGTGATGGTGTCATTGGATTAATAATTAGGTTATTTTCATCCACACTAGGGTTATTCTAGTCCATATAGGGTTTTTAACGAATCTTGTGCATCCAATATGTGTTTTTGTGTCATTGGATTAACATTTAGGTCATTTGCTTCCTCCATCGAGTTATTCTAGTCCATTAAGGGTATTTAATCAATCTTGTGCATCCAATAAATTTGTATGTGTCAATTAGTGTGCTTGTGTCGTTATTTTAACATTTAGGTCATTTGTGTCATTGAATTAACATTTAGGTAATTTTCATCCCGCCTAGGGTTATTCTAGACAATTTAGGGATTTTAACCAATCTTATGCATCTGATAAATGTGCTTGTGTCATTGGATTAATCTTTAGGTCATTTTCATCCTCCCAAGCGTTATTCTTGTCCATTAAGGGTTTTTATTCAATTTTTTGTATCAAATAAGTTTGTTGTGTCATTCAATTATCATATAGGTCATTTTTATTGTCCCTAGAATTATTCTAGTCCATTTAGGGTTTTTAATCATTTTTGTGCATCCAATAAGTTCGCTTGTGTCATTCAATAAACATTTAGGTCAATTTCTTAATCAATAGGGTTATTCTAGTCCATTTAGGGATTTTAACCAATTTTGTAAATCCAATAAGTGTGTTTGTATCATTGTATTAACATCTATGTCATTTTCATCCACCCTTGTGTTATTCTTGTCCATTTAGGACTTTAAATCAATTTTGTGCATCCAATATGTTTGTTTGAGTAATTCAATTAACATATATGTCCTTTTTGTCCTCCATAGGGTTATTCTAGTCATTTTAGGGTTTTAAATTCTTTTCGTGCATCTAATAAATTCGTTTGTGTCATTGGATTATTATCTAGATCATTTTTGTCACCCTTTAGCTTATTCTAGTCCATTTAGGGTTATAATCAATCTTGCGCATCCAATAAGTTCATTTGTGTTATTGGATTAACATTTAGGTCATTTTTGTCTTCCCTACGGTTATTCTTGTCCATTTAGGGTTTTTAACTAACCTTGTGCATCCAATAAGTATGATTGTGTCATTGTATTAAAAATTAGGTTATTTTCATCCCCACTAGGGTTATTCTAGTCCATTTAGGCTTTTTAACAAATCTTGTGCATGAAATAAGTTTGTTTGTGTCATTGGATTAACCTTAGGTCATTTTCGTCCTCCCTAGGCTTGTTCTAGTCCATTTACGGTTTTTAACCAATCTTGTGCATCCAATTAGATCATTTGTGTCATTGGATTAACATTTAGGTCATTTTCGTCCTTTTAGGGTTTTTAACCAATCTTGTGCCTCCAATAAGTACTTTTGTGACATTGGATTAACATTTAGGTCATTTTTTTCCTCCCTAGGCTTATTCTAATCCATTTACTGTTTGTAACCATTGTTGTGGATCTTATAAGTGTATTTGTGTCATTGACTTAATATTTAGGTCATTTTCGTCCTCCCTAGGGGTATTCCAGTCTATATAGGGTTTTTAACCAATTATGTGCATCAATAAGTCCGTTTGTCTCATTGAGTTAACATTTAGGTCATTTTCTTGATCACTAAAACCTCTAAAAACAAGAAAATTTCGTAACCCGTAATTCACCCCCCCCCCCTCTTAATCAATTATGTGCATTCAATAAGTGTTTTTGTGTCATTAAATTATTATTTAGGCCATTTTCATCCTCCCTTGGGTTATTGTAGTCAGTTAACGGATTTTAAACAATCTTGTGCATCGAATAAGTGTGTTTGTGTCATTGGATTAACATTTAGGTCATTTTCATCCTCCCTAGGGTTATTTTTGTCCATTTAGGGCTTTTAATCAATTTTGTGCATCCAATAAGTTTATTTGTGTCATTCAATTAACATATAGGTAATTTTCGTCCTCCCTAGGGTCATTCTAGTCTATTTAGGGTTTTTAATCATTTTAGGGCATCCAATAAGTTCGTTTGGGTCATTGGATTATCACTTAGATCATTTTTGTTCCCCCTAGGATTATTCTAGTCCATTTAGAGGTTTTAACTAATATGGTGCATCCAATAAGTTTGTTTGTGTCATTGGATTAACATTTAGATCATTTTAGTCCTCCCTTGTGTGATTCTCGTCCATATAGGGTTTTTAACCATCCTTGTGCATCCAATAAGTGTGCTTGTGTGATTGGATTAAAAATTAGGTCATTTCTATCTCCACTAGGGTTATTCTAGTCCATTTATGGAGTTTAACTAATCTTGTGCATCCAATAAGTGTGTTTATTTCATCGGATTAACATTAAGGTCATTTTCATCCTCCCTAGGGTTATTCTTGTCCATTTAGGGCTTTTAATCAATTTTGTGCATCCAATAAGTTTGTTTGTGTCATTCAATTAACATATAGGTCATTTTCGTCCTTCTTTAGGGTTATTTTAGTCCATTTAGGGTTTTTCATCATTTTTCTGCTTCCAATAAGTTCGTTTGTGTCATTAAATCATCATTCAGATCATTTTCGTCCTCCCTTTGCTTATTCTAGTCCATTTAGGGTTTTTAACCAATCATGTGAATCCAATAAGTGCGTTTGTGTCATTGGATTAACATTTAGGTCATTTTTGTATTCCCTAGGGTTATTATCGTCCATCTAGAGTTTTTAACCAACCTTGTGCATCCAATTACCGTGCTTGTGTCATGGGATTAAAAATTAAGTCATTTTCATCCCCCACAAGGGTTATTCTAGTCCATTTAGGGTTTTTAACCAATCTTGTGCATCAAATAAGTTTGTTTGTGTCATTGGATTTACAATTATGTCATTTTCATCCTCTCTACTCTTATTCTAGTCCATTAAGGGTTTCTAACCAATCTTGTGCATTCAATAAGTTCGTTGATGTCATTGCATTAAGATTTAAGTCATTTTCGTCCTCCCTAAGGTTATTGTTGTCGTTTTAGGGTTTTTTAATCCATCTTTTGCATCCAATAAGTGTGGTTGTCTCATTGGATTAAAAATTAGATAATCTTCATCTGCACTAGGGTTATTATGGTATATTTAGGGTTTTTAACCAAACTTCGGCATCGAAAAAGTGTTTTTGTGTCATGAAAATAATATTTAGGTCATTTTCGTCCTCCCTAGAGTTATTGTAGTCAATTTTGGGATTTTAATCAATCTTGTGCATCAAATAAGTGTGTTTGTGTGACTGGATAAACATTTAGGTCATTTTCATCCTCCCTAGGGTTATTCTTGTGCAATTTGGGTTTTTTATCAATTTTGTGCATGCAATAAGTTCGTTTGTGTCATTGAATTAAAATTTAGGTCATTTTCATCCTCCCTGGGGTTATTCTAGTCCATTTAGTGTTTTTAATCATTTTTGTGAATCCAATAAGTTCGTTTGTGTCATTCAATTATAATTTAGATAATGTTTGTCCTTCGTAGGCTTATTCAAGTCCATTAAAGGTTTTTAACCAATCTGGTGCATCCAATAAGTTCGTTTGTGTCATTAAATTAACATTTAGGTAATTTTCATCCTCCCTAGGGTTATTCTCGTCCATCTTGGGTTTTTAACCATCCTTGTGCATCCAATTAGTGTACTTGTGTCATTAGATTATAAATCAGGTCATTTTCATCCCCCATTAGGGTTATTGTACTCCATTTAGGGTTTCTAACCAATCTTGTGCATCTAATAAGTTTGTTTGTGCCATTTGATTAAAATTTATGTCATTTTTGTGCTCCCAAGAAATATTCTAGTCCTTTTAGGTTTTTTAACCAATCTTGTGTATCCCATAAGTTCGTTTATGTCATTGGATTAATATTTAGGTCATTTTCGTCCTCCCTGGGCTTATTCTAGTCCATTAAGGGTTTTTAACCAATCTTGTGCATCCAATAAGTGTGCTTGTGTCATTGGATTAAAAATTAGGTCTTTTCATCCCCCACTAGGGTTATTCTAGTTCATCTAGGGTTTTTAACCAATCTTGTGCATCTAATTAGTGTTTTTGTGTCATTGCACTATTATTTTGGTTATTTTCGTCGTTCCAAGGGTTATTCTTGTCCATTTAGGGCTTATAATCAATGTTGTGCATCCAATAAGTTCGTTTGTGTCATACAATTAACATATAGGTCATTTTCCTCGTTCCTAGGGTTATTTCAGTCCATTTAGGGTTTTTAATCATTTTTGTGCATCCAAAAATTTCTATTGTGGCATTGGATTATCATTTATATCATTTTTGTCCTCCCTCGGCTTCTTCTAGTCCATTTAGAGTTTTTAACCAATCGTGTGATCCAATAAGTATGTTGGTGTCATTGGATTAACATTTAGGTCATTTTCGTCTTCCCTAGTGTTATTCTCGTCCATTTAGGGTTTTTGATCAATCTTGTGCATCGAATAAGGTTGTTTGTGTCATTGGATTAAAATTTAGGTCATTTTCAACCTCTCTACGCTTATCCTAGTCCATTGAGGGTTTTTAACCAATCTTGTGTATCCAATAAGTTTGTTGGTGTCATTGGATTAAGATTTGGGTCATTTTCGTCCTCCCTAAGGTTATTCTTGTTCCTTTAGGGTTTTTAATCCACCTTTTTGCATCCAATAAGTGTGGTATTGTATTGCATTATAATCAGATCATTTTCAACCCTAGTAGGGCTGTTATGGTCCATTTAGGGTTTTTAACCAATCTTGAGCATCCAGTAAGTGTTTTTGTGTCATTAAATTAATATTTAGGTCATTTTGATCCTCCCTAGAGTTATTGTAGTCAATTTAGGGATTTTAATCAATCTGCTGTATAAAATAAGTGTGTTTGGGTCATTGGATAAACATTTAGGTCATTTTCATCCTCCCTAGAGTTGTTCTTGTCCATTTAGGTCTTTTTATCAATTTTGTGCAGGCAATAAGTTCGTTTGTGTCATTGAATTAACATATTGGTCATTTTCGTCCTCCCTAGGGTTATTCTAGTCCTTTTAATGTTTTTAATCATTTTTGTGCATTCAATAAGTTCGTTTGTGTCATCCGATTATCATTTAGATCATGTTTGTCCTCCGTAGGCCTATTCAAGTCCATTTAAGGTTTTTAACAAATCTGGTGCATCCAATAAGTTTTTTTTTGTCATTGGATTAACATTTAGGTCCTTTTCATCCTCCCTAGGGTTATTATCGTCCATCTTGGGTTTTTAACCATCCTTGTGCATCTAATTAGTGTGCTTGTGTGGTAGGATTATAAATCAGGTCATTTTCATCCCCACTAGGGTTATTGTAGTCCGTTTAGGGTTTCTAATCAATCTTGTGCATCAAATAAGTATGTTTGTGTCATTTTATTAACATTAATGTTATTTTCGTGCTCATAAGAAATATTTTAGCCCTTTAAGGGTTTTTAACAAATCTACTGCATCCAATAAGTTCGTTTATGTCATTGGATTAACATTTAGGTCATTTTCGACCTCCCTTGGCTTATTCTTGTCCATTAAGGGTTTTTAACCAATCTTGTGCATCCAATAAGTCTGCTCGTGTCATTGGATTAAAAATTAGGTCTTTTCATCCCCCACTAGGGTTATTCTAGTCCATTTTGGGTTTTTAACCAATCTTGTGCATCCATTAAGTGTTTTTGTATCAGTGCACTATTATTTAGGTTATTTTCGTCCTTCCAAGGGTTATTCTTGTCCATTTAGGGCTTTTAATGAATTTTGTGCATCCAATAAGTTCGTTTGTATCATACAATTAACATATAGGTCATTTTCTTCCTCCCTACTGTTATTTCAGCCCATTTAGGGTTTTTAATAATTTTTGTGCACCCAATAAGTTCTTTTGTGGCATTGGATTATCATTTAGATCATTTTTGTCCTCCTACCAGTCGTGTGCATCCAATAAGTGTGTTGGTGTCATTGAAAGAACATTTAGGTAACTTTCGTCTTCCCTAGGTTTATTCTTGTCCATCTTGAGTTTTCAACCAAGCTTGTGCATCCAATTAGTGTGCTTGTGTCATTTGATTAAAAATTAAGTCATTTTCATCCCCGTTGGGGTTATTCTAGTCCATTTAGGGGTTTTAACCTATCTTGTGCATCGAATAAGTTTGTTTGTATAATTGGATTAAAATTTAGGTCATTTTCAACCTTTGTACGTTTATTCTAGTCCATTTAAGGTTTTTAACCAATTATGTGCATCCAATAAGTTTGTTGGTGTCATTGGATTAACATTTAGGTCATTTTCGTCCTCCCTAAGGTTATTCTTGTCCGTTTAGGGTTTTTAATCCACCTTTTGTATCCAATAAGTGTGGTTATGTCACTGGATTAATAATCATATCATTTTCATCCCCATTAGGGTTATTATGGTCCATTTAGGGTTATTAACCAATCTTGAGCATCCATTAAGTGTTTTTGTGTCATTAAATTAATATTTTGGTCATTTTCGTCCTCCCAAGAGTTATTGTAGTCAATTTGGGGATTTTAATCAATCTTGTGCATCAAATAAGTATGTTTGTGTCATTGGGTACACATTTAGGTCAATTTCATCCTCTATAGGGTTATTCATGTCATTTTAGGGCTTTTTATCAATTTTGTGCATGTAATAAGTTTGTTTTTGTCATTGAATTAACATATTGGTCATTTTCGTCCTCCCTAGGGTTATTCTTGTCCATTTAGTGTTTTTAATCATTTTTGGGCATCCAATAAGTTCTTGTGTCATTGAATTAACATATTGGTCATTTTCGTCCTCCTTAGGGTTATTCTCGTCCATTTAGGGTTTTTAATCATTTTTTTGCATCCAATAAGTTCATTTGTGTCATTGGATTATTATTAAGATCATGTTTCTCCTCCCTAGGCTTATTCAAGTCCATTTAAGGTTTTTAACCAATCTAGTGCATCCAATAAGTTCGTTTGTGTCATTGCATTATCATTTAGATCATTTTTGTCCTCCCTAGGCTTATTCTAGTCCATTTAGGGTTATTAACCAATCGTGTGCCTCCAATAAGTATGCTTGTGTCATTGAATTAAAAATTATGTCATTTTCATCTTCCCTAGGCTTATTCTAGTCCATTTAGGATTTTTAACAAATCTTTTGCATCCAATAATTTCGTTTGTGTCATTGGATTAACATTTAGGTCATTTTTGTCCTCCCTAGAGTTATTCTAGTCCATTTAGGGTTTTTAATCAATCTTGTGCATCCAATCTTGTGTTTTTGTGTCATTAGGTTAACATTTACGTTATTTTTTCCCCTAGGCTTATTCACGTCTATTTAGGGTTTTTAACCAATGTTGTGCATCCTATAAGTTTATTTGTTTTAATGAATTAATATTTAGGTCATTTTCGTCCTCCCTAGGATTATTCTTTTCCACTTATGGTTTTTAACTAACCTTGTGCATCCAATAAGTGTGTTTGTGTCATTGGAATAAATATTAGGTCATTTTCATCCTTACAATGGTTATTCTAATCCATTTAGGGTTTTTAACTAATCTTGTGCTTCCAATAAGATCGTTTGTGTCATTGGATAAACATTTATGTCATTTTCATATTTTCTAGAAGTATTCCAGTCCATTTTGGGTTTTTAACCAATCTTGTGCCTCAATAAGTACGTTTGTGTCATTGAATTAACATTTAGGTCATTTTCGTCCTCAATAGGGTTATTCTAGTCAATTTAGATATTTTAACGAGTCCTGTGTATCCTATAAGTGCTTTTGTGTCATTGGATTAACATTTAGGTCATTTTCGTCATCCCTAGGGTTATTCTATTCCATATAGAAGTTTTAATCAATCTTGGGCATCAAATAAGTTTGTTTATGTCATTTGATAAAGTTTTAGGTCATTTTTGTCCTCCCTAGGATTATTCTAGTCCATTTAGGGTTTTTAACCAATCTTGGGCATTCAATAAGTTCGTTTGTTTCATTGGATTAACATTTAGGTCATTTTCTTCCTCCCTTGGGTTATTCTAGTGCGTTCAGGGTTTTTATTCAACCTTGTGCATAAGATAAGCGTGCTTGTGTGATTTGATTAAATATTATTTTCATCCCCCCACTAGGGTTATTTTAGTATATTTAGGGGTTTTAACCAATCTTGTTCATCCAATAAGTGTTTTTGCGTCATTGGATTAAAATTTAGGTCATTTGATTAGGGTTTTTAATCAATTTTGTTAATCCAATAAGTTCGTTTGTGTCATTGAATTAAAGTATAGGTCATTTTTTTCCTCCCTATGCTTATTATAGTCTATTTTGGGATTTTAACCAATTTGTTGCACCCAATAAGTTCATTTGTGTCATTGGATTAACACATAGGTCATTTTCGTGTTCCTTAGGGTTATTCTAGAACATTTAGGGTTTTGAACGAATCTTGTGCAATAATAAGTTTGTTTGTGGCATTGAATTAACATTTACGTCATTTTAATCCTCCCTAGGGTTATTATCGTCCATTTCAGGGTGTTTAACCAATCTTGTTATTCAAATAAGTTTGTTTGTGTCATTGGATTAATATTTAGGTCATTTTCACCCTCCCTAAGGTTATGCTATTCCATTTAGGGTTTTTAACCAAACTTGTGAATCCAATAAGTGTGTATGTGTCATTAGATTAACATTTAGGTCATTATAGTGGTCCATAGGGTTATTCTAGTCCATTTAGGGTTTTTAAGTAATCTTGTGTTTCAAATAAGGTTGTTTATGTCATTGAATTAACATTTAGGTCATTTTCGTCCCTGCTACGGTTAGTCTAGTCCATTGAGGATTTTTAAGCAATCTTGTGAATCCAATAAGTTCGTTTGTGTCATTGGATTGACATTTATGTTATTTTCTTCCTCCCTATGGATATTCTAGTACATTTAGGGTTTTTAACCAATCTTGTGCATCCTATAAGTGCTTTTGTGTCATTGGATTAATATTTAGGTCATTTTCGTCCTACCCGTAGATATTCTAGTCAATTTAGGGATTTTAACTAATCTTGTGCTACCTAAAAGTGCTTTTGTGTCATTGGATTTTCATTTAGGTCATTTTCGTCCTCCTTAAGGTTATTCTAGTCCATTTAGGGTTTTTAATCAATCTTGTGCATTAAATAACTTTGTTCGTGCCATTGGCTTAACTTTTAGGTCATTTTCGTCCTCCATAGGCAAACTCTTGTCTATTTTGGGTTTTTAACCAATCTTGTGCATCCATTAAGTTAGTTTGTGTCATTGGATTATTACTTAGGTCATTTTCATCCTCTCTAGGGTTACTCTAGTGCGTTTAGGGTTTTTAATCAACCTTGTGCATCCAATAAGTGTGCTTGGTGATTGGATTAAAAATAAGGTCATTTTTATCCCCTGCCAGCATTATTCTAGTCTATTTAGGGTTTTTAACCAATCTGGTGCATCCAATAAGTGTTTTTGTGTCATTGGATTTACATTTAGGTCATTTTCATCCTTTCTCGCGTTATTCTAGTCCGTGTAGGGCTTTTCACCAGTCTTGTGCATCCAATCAGCTCATTTGTGTCATTTGATTAACATTTAGGCCATTTTCGTCGTCCCTATGGTTATTGTAGTCCATTTAGGTTTTTTAATCAATCTTGTGCGTCCAATAAGCTCGTATGTGTAATTTGGATGAACATTTATGTCATTTTCATCTTTTCTAGAGGTATTCGAGTCCATTTTGGGTTTTTAACCAATCTTGTGCCTCAATAAGTATGTTTTTGTCATTGAATTAACATTTAGGTCATTTTCGTCCTCACTAGGGTTATTCTAGTCAATTTAGAGATTTTAACGAATCTTGTGCATCCTATAAGAGCTTTTGTGTCATTGGATTAACATTTAGGTCATTTTCGTCATCCCTAGGGTTATTCTATTCCATATAGGAGATTTAATCAATCTTGTGCATCAAATAAGTTTGTTTGTGTCATTGGATAAACTTTTAGGTCATTTTTGTCCTCCCTAGGATTATTCTAGTCCATCTAGGGTTTTTAACCATTATTGGGCATCCAATAAGTTCATTTGTGTCATTGCATTAACATTTAGGTCATTTTAGTCTTCTCTAGGGTTATTCTATTCCATTTAGGGTTTTTAACCAATCTTGTGCATCCAATAAGTTCGTTTGTGACATTGGATTGTCATTTATATTATTTTCATCCTTACTAGGGATATTCTAGTATATTTGGGGTTTTATCCAATTTGGTGCATCCTATAAGTGCTTTTTTGTCATTGGATTAACATTTAGGTCATTTTGATCCTCCATATGGTTATTCTAGTCCATTTAGGGTTTTTAATCAATCTTGTGCATCAAATACGTTTATTTGTGTCATTGGATTAACATATAGGTCATTTTCGTCTTCCCTCCTGTTATTCACGTCCATTTAGAGTTTTTAAACAATCTTGTGCATCCAATAAGTTCATGTGTTGTTAGATTAACATTTAGGTCATTTTCGACCTTCCAATGTTTATTCTAGTCAATTTAAGGAATTTAACCATTCTTGTGCATCCAATAAGTGTGTTTGTGTCATTAAGTTAACATTTATGTCATTTTAGTCGTCCCTAGGGTTATTTTGGCCCAGCTAGGCTTTTTAACCAATCTTATGAGTTCAATAATTTTGTTTATGTCATTGAATTAACATTTATGTCATTTTCTTCCTCCCTAGGGTTATTCTAGTCCATTTAGTGTTTTTGACCAATATTGTGCATCCAATAATTTCGTTTTGTCATTGGATTCACATTTATGTTATTTTCGTCCTCCCTAGGGATATTCTAGTACATTTACAACTTTTAACCACTCATATGCATCCTATAAGTGCTTTTGTTTCATTGAATTAACATTTAGGTCAATTTTATTCTCCCTAGGGTTATTCTAGTCCATATAGGATTTTTAATCAATCTTTTCCATCCAAAAAGTTCGTATGTGTCATTAGATTAATATTTAGGTCATTTTAGTCCTTGCTAGGGTTATTCTAATCCATTTAGGGTTTTAAACCATTGTTGTGCATCCTATAAGTGTGTTTGTGTCATTGGATCAACATTTAGGTCATCTTGGTCCTCCCTAGAATTATTCTATTCCATTAAGGGTTTTTAATCAATCTTGTGCATCCATTAAGTTCGTTTGTGTCATTGGATTAACATTTAGGTGATTTTAGTCCTCTCTAGAGTTATTCTAGTCCATTTAGGGTTTTTAACCATTGTTGTGCATCTTATAAGTGTGTTTGTGTCATTGGATTAACATTTAGGTGATTTTCGTCTTCCCTAGGTTTATTGTAGTACATTTAGGGTTTTTAATCAATCTTGTGCATCCAATAATTTTGTTTGTGTCATTGGATTAACATTTAAGTCATTTTAGTCCTCGCTAGGGTTATTCTAGTCCATTTAGAGTTTTTAAACAATATTGTGCATCCAATAAGTATGTTTGTGTCATTGGATTAACATTTAAGTCATTTTGATCACCCCTAAGCTTATTCTATTCCATTTTAGGTTTTTAACCAATCTTGTGCATCCAATAACTTTGTTTTTGTCATTGGACTAACGTTTAGGTCATATACATATAGGTCATTTTAGTCCTCCCTAGGGTTATTCTAGTCCATTTAGGGTTATTAACCAATCTTATGCATCATTAAGTTCGATTGGGTCATTGAATTAACATTTATGTTATTTTAATCCTCAATAGTGTTATTCTCATCCATTTAAGGGTTTTTAACCAATCTTGTTCTTCAAGTAAGTATGTTTGTGTCATTGGATTAACATTTTGGTCTATATCATCCTCCCTTAGGTTATTCTATTCCATTTAATGTTCTTAACCAATCTTGTGCATCCTATAAGTGTGTTTGTGTCATTAAATTAACATTTATGTCATTTTCGTCCTCCCTTGGGTTATTCTAGTCTATTTAGGGTTTTTAATCAATCTTTTGCATCCATTAAGTTTGTTTGTATCATCGGATTAACATTTAGGTCATTTTAGTCCTCCTTACCGTTATTATTGTCCATGTAGGGTTTTTAATCAATTTTGTGCATCCAAAAAGTCCGTTTGTTGCATTGAAATAACATTTAGGTCAGTTTCTCCCTCCCTTGGGTTATGCTAGTCAATTTATGGATTTTAACCAATCTTGTGCATCCAATAATTTTATTTAGGTCATTTTCGTCTTCCTAGAGTTATTGTTGTTTATTTAGGGTTTTTAACCAATGTATAAAAGCTTAATTAAATTATTTTATAAAATATTAGATAATAAATAACAAATAATAAATTGTAAATAATAAATAATAAATAATAAATAATAAATAATAGATAATAAATGATAAATAATAAATGATAAATAATAAATAATAAATAATAAATGATAAATGATAAATGATAAATGATAAATGATAAATGATAAATGATAAATGATAAATGATAAATGATAAATGATAAATGATAAATGATAAATGATAAATGATAAATGATAAATGATAAATGATAAATGA
>JBBPBR010000007.1:25534661-25545100 GCA_037974775.1 Cicer pinnatifidum | reverse complement strand
CTTTTTTGCAAAAATTCAACCACTATTCTTATATGCCATGTAATACTAATTTTACCACATCATTCAATAGTATGATGTGACACCTCTATAATTCATTTATTTTTTATTCCACATTATACTAATTATTTATCTATATCATAATTAAAAAAACAACAATAAAAATATAACTCTCATTACAAACTTGATTTAATTGTTAATAAAAGGGTAGCAACCATAAATTACCACAAAATATATAAAAACATAAAAATTACATGAAAAATCAAAAATCAAACTTATCCACAGACAATCTAATGAAAAAAATTATTCATAAGAAGAAATAGTCAGAATTATTCACAAGAAAATATGTAAGACCCTTAATTTAAAATTATAATTTATGAATTTTTGGGAATTTTGTGTCGAATTTCTAAGGCTTTTTAGCCAATTTTATGATATTTTGTGAGTTAAATGCCAAAATTATCTTTTTAGAGACTCGATTAAAATTATTCCCCGATTAATAATTTTATTTAATTACGGCGAATCTTTTGTTGAAGAAAAAATTTCTGAGATGCAGCATTTTTCAGAAAAATTCATCTGCCCATCGAATTACGGCGAGAGTAGATATTTTTTTGAAAAAGTGGTTTGTGATGTGATGTAAGGTGACAGGCGTTATGATGATTTTTATAAAAATATCTAGATATTTGTAAATATCTAAATATTTATTTAGATATTTATTATTATTATAATATATTATTATTATAATATTATGATTATTTTAATATATATATATATATTTTATATATATATATATGAAAGAAAGGAAGAAAGAGAAACATGAAAGAAAATAGAAAGCGGAACCTCTTCTTCTTCTTCTCGCCTGTGCCTTCTTTTCCTCCTCTGTTTCTAAATTTCATTATTTTCAAAATCCACAAACACAAAAATCTTCAATTTTCTCTTAGATCTAAGCTTCGTTTCGAGAAGTGACAGAAGAGAAAGTTGCTCATTGCCACGCTGCGGTGCTAGTGAGCTAGTTTTCGATGCGGCGTCACGAACTTAAATTTTACCAGAATTAATTACGGTACCGTAATCGTGTGTTAGAGCTATCGTTAAGGTAAGGGCTCCTTCCAAACTTTTAGTTTGCATTTAGGACATTATTTGTGATTTTGTGGAAAAGAAATTTGATGTATTTGAGGTGTGATTTTGTGAAAAATTAATTTAATGTGATTATGTGTAATTTAGTGGAATTTAAATTGGAGATGTGGTTTGTGGTGATTCAAGTTTGGTGTGATTTATATGTTCATAATTATTATTATGAATTTTTGAGATGTAATTTATTTGTGGATTTTGTAGAAAATGAATTGATGAAATTTGGTGGTTTATGTGTAAAAATGTGGAGTTTTGAAATTGGGTGAGTTATGTTTTGAATTGTTGAAATTTAATTGAGGTGTTATATGTGTGTTGTGGAATTGAATTGATTGTTGTCGGTGTGAATTGGCAATAATTAAATTTGATGAGTTTGAGTTACGTAATGAGTTATTTTCAAATAAATGAGTTTGAACTGAAGTTGAAATTTTACGAAAAATTTAGAGTTATTAAAGTTGTGAAAAAGTTCAAATTTTAACTAAGTTAAAGAGTTTGAGCAAAAAGATACATTGAAATTAAAAATGGTTAGAGGTTAAAATGTCACTCTTTTAATTACACTTTGATTGAGTTTAAAAAGAAAAAAAATATAGAGTATTTTATTAACTCAAAAATTTCAGTGCTTTAATAGTCGAGTGTGTGTATGGGAAATTTTGACAATATTTATTTTATTTAGTTTTAATTAAATAATATAGATTATTTGGTTTTAAAACTTTGGTGTGTGAGAAAGATTTAATTTTGGAAATTTTGTTGTGTTTGGATTGGTTTTATTGTGAACAAGTTGTTATAAATATTCATGTTTATGTAGTTAGCTCCTTGAGTCTCGAAAAGGAATCGAGACCGTTGGCACCGAGTTAGCGGTGGGGAGAACTCTGATATATTAATGTTGTTGTGGTGATTTATGGTTGAAATTTGTGGAGATTAAATTTGGTGATTAATGTTTGAAAATTTGGAGATTAATATGGGTGATTTATGTTGGATTTGGGGAGAATTAAATTTAATTTGATTATGTGTTCATAATTGATATTATGAATTTTTTTTTGTGTGTTTGAGGTGTGGGGTGTGGTGATTTACGGTTGGTGTGATTTATGTGTTCGTAACGATTATTATGAATTTTTGGAGATGTGATTTATGTGGGGTTGTGGAAATTCTAATTGGTGTGAATAAATATGTTTGAGTATGCTCTGTGTTGTGTTTGAAAAATCATTAGTGTTAAATGAGTATTAAAAATGGGGAATCTTTTAATAGTTGCATTTACTTAATGATTGTGGTGAAAAGAGTCAGAGTATGCTCATGCATTTCGTAGTACATGGTGACCGCGATGGGGCCATGGTGATAGTGGTGACCGTGATGGGCCACGGGATGATGCCATATGAATTGTTGGTTCATCTTATCCTTACGGGAATTGTCGCGTCGTGCTGATCTGTGAGAGATTGCACTCTAGAATGTGCTGATCTGTGAGCGATTGCACTCTAGAAAATCGTGCTGGTCTGTGAGAGACTGCACGCTGGTAAATTGTGCTGGTCTGTGAGCGACTGCACTCTTGTATGTCGTGCTGGTCTGTGAGAGACTGCACGCTAGTAAATCGTGCTGATCCGTGAGAGATTGCACCTTGGTAATTAGTACTGGTCTGTGAGAGGCTGTACAATTATGATTTACGCCCCTTCGAGGGGGGTTTTGGTTTGGAATTCTGGAAACATGCATTTTGGCATATACGCATTGCATTAGAGTGTTTGACATGCGAGTTATGTTTGTTATACTATGATGATTGTATATACATATTCGATTGTTGTTGTGATTTGTCGTAATTGCTTTGAGGTGTGAAGTTGGGTTGATTAAGTTTTGATGTAATTATTTGTTCATAATTGATTTAATGAATATTCGAAGTGTTGATTGATTCAGAGCTATTTTAGAACTGAAAATCTGCATTTTTTTCGGTTGTATTTGGCTATGATAGTGCAGTTTGTTAAAACTTCATTTTTCAACATTGTTTATGCATTTTTGGACATATGAAAACCCTTTCGAGGAGTATGCTAAGGCGAAAGGTTCTTTTTGAGCATTTGAAAATATAAGAATTTTGCTATGTGATATTTGTTAATTTCGGTTGGTGACCTTTACAATTATTGTGGAAATCTGGGCTTTGCCCTCAGATGAGAAACAGGATCATCCTACCGGTTAGTACCCTGGAGATGGGAAAGTAGTTAGTCATACCTGACCGAAGCTGTGTCAGGAGGATCTTGCGGGGCGCGTGGAGATCACCCGGGTTGTGTAGCTTTTGTAGCATGATCAGATTAGGTGGTTGTATAAGGACTAGATGTCTTTCTTTTGTGATTGTATTTATTTCATTTTGGAAGATTGTATCCATGCTTAAACTGTTTGATGTCTTTTCTTTTGATGGGCCCATGTACCACTTTTTGATGTGACGGGGGGAGAGTTAAAATTCTTGGGGCAGTGCTTTTGTATAGGTCTGCCAAGAATACCCCAGGGGTATGAGCTATGTCTGATAGGGCTCATAGCTCAGGTGTATTTTGATGTTTGAATACTTTGGATTTTTATTTCAAAAACTATTCCGCTGCTTGTAAATATTCGTTGATTTTGTCGTTATGTTACGACTTAAATATTTATCCAAAAGTATTTTCTTTGTTTAGAAAAAAAAATACACTCGCACTGTTAAAAATCGGGGTGTTACAAAATACATTCATAATTTGTTAGATATAAGATATATTCAGAATTAGTTCACAAGAAAGATATGATCCATATTTTACAAGGACAAAAGTGAAACTCTAATCTATGTTATAAATAGATACTCAAGGCTGGAGAAGAAAACACGAACTCATAAACTCATAAATCTATATAATTCAAAAAAACTTTTGAGAGCTCAAATTTTCTAAGTATTCTAAGTTTATAGGCTTAAGTTCAAGAGAAGCACTTGCTCAAAGAAATATTTTCTAAGTGTTTTAGTGTGAGAAATCAATCGTAAAAATTTGCTTGTGTCACTTTACTTCTACACTCTTTACTTTACTGTTGTCTTTGATTACTTAAGCTTGATTGTTACTGCCTCTAATTACTTAAGTTGAATTGCTACAACCTTTCTTTTAGTTAAAATTACCTACACGGACTAGTTCTTGAATAAATAATCCAACTTAGACAAACACAATCCAACTTAAAAAGTTATGAAAACAAGAAAAATCTAATGTGTTACGCTATGCTTGGGAGAATGGAGACGAAGGGTGGGGAGGGTTTTTGGTGGAAGGAAGTAGAGGAAACAACACACGATATTTTGCCTTTTCTAAATGAGTGTTTTTGTAGAGAATAATAAATGAATGTTTATGATTAATATATTTTTAATATTAAAAGTATTTTAACAACATGGATTTAACTTGGAAAAAGTTGGTTGTTTGTTAGACTTCCAAGAGATAGTAGAATCTCCCAAAACATACAAATTCCACTAAGTGATATGCAGATGTCGAGACAAGTGGCCCAATCACGATCACAAAAAGATGAATTAAATGACAAATGTTCATGTCAACAAGGTGTCTTGAGGTAGAGAAAAATTTAGGTACATGAGAACTTACTGGTTGCATTGTGATGGACTGTGCTTGAACCAAGTTGATCTGAAGAACAATGATCCTTAATTTTTATTTTGATGATAACAAAATATATATGAGAATAAGTTATGTTTAACATATGTTTTAAGTATGTAGATAGTGCAATATGAACCTTTACTGTTTCATCTGATCAAAGTTTTATAGAACAAGAAACATAACAAAAAATGAGGTTTGAATTGTGTTTTACTTACAATTTTAACTCAAAATGATGAAAACAAAGATCAAAATAAAAAGAGAGCGACATAACTAATTTATTTTGGTTCCCCTCCAACACTGTAGCTACATCTAGTCCATTCAATCTGGAAGATTTAATCCACTAATTCACCAACTAAATTACATTTCCACTAAACACCTACTAGTTAAACTAATTTTGTTCATGTATTCTCAACCTTCTAGCATATTACAATCAAGTTGTTGAGGGATGCATCCACTATTGGGCTAGGTTAGAAAAGAACAAGTTTAAGAGTTTTTTGAATAACTCTCACAATAGGGTGTTTACAATGTTATACTCTTAGAAATTAATTTTCATCATTTAGACAAGACAAAAGATAAAGAGCAAAAGTGCAGAGACGCTTGTATTGTGCTTATTGTGATACGTTGTTGCTTGTACATTTCAATGAGAGTTACACGTTCTTTAATAGAGATCATTAGGGTTTTTGGCCGTTGTCGTGATTGCAAGCAATTTGCATGTATCATGAAGTTTCGTAACAAATCTTCTGAGATTGATTTTCCATTAAAACTTATTAAAAGTATTCTTAAAATTGATTATGCGAATCATGATATGGAGACATAAAGATCAGAGGATATTATGATCATAATACATTGCATAGACCTTAAAACAAATGCAGATCTATGGTGTTTAGTAGAGAATGCACAAAAGCTTTGTCTTCTTCATAACGTTGATTTTACATAGAGTTGACTGATCGAATCGTTGACTTATCGTAGTATTGTAGGTAACCCTTAAAAGAAATTTATTCAAACTTGAATGATCAGATGTATGTCCAAATGTGCAGGTAACCCTTAAAAGAAATGAACAGTAATGCAACCTCTCACTCGTCAACACAAATTATGTAGGTTGAATATTAACAAGTTGAAGTCTTTAATCAAAATAAAGGTTGGAGGATACACACAAGTTTCATTGGTTAAAATCAAAATGAAATTCAACCATCCTTCAAATCGGTAGATTAATCAAAATCAATAATCTAATCATCATCCTATAGGAAGAAGCAACATAAGTATAATATTGGAGTAAACTAGAAGTTCATGCTTATGATGGATCAAATATCTTCATCTAATGTGATCCATAGATGATATATTTGTAGTGATTATGAAATAAGATTATCTTTGAAGAAACCTAAACTGCAAGTAAATGACCAAACGTTTCTCATGGAATACCATCATCGGATTCCTCCACTAGAGAAGTTTTTATAATAAATGAGTTTAAATATCTTATCATCTAGGTCAAACTCATGAATTAATATATCAAAACATCAAAAAATATGCTTTGGCCATCCTCTAATTGCAAGATTTGAAGTTATTCCTACATATACTTAAGGATTATATCTTTGCCTCTAGTGAATAGCGTGGCTGAATCATTTGAGACGTATTTTGTAACGCTTAATTTTTTAACATGAATGAAACAAAAATATACACAATGCAAATGAAACTAAAATTTTTAATTCATAAATATCTAAATACTTACAACTTTAAAACAAATTTCAAGTAACACTTAATTAAACTATGACTCTAATATAGACTCAAGATGTGATTTGACTCCAACTCATGACATTGAAGGACTGGTGAGCAAATCCGGATACTCCTCAAACTTTCAATATTTACTTGGTACATGGAAAACATCACACTCAACATAGTGAGCATTAAACTCAGTAACATAGATTAAATAAAAACAATTATTCATGTTTCCTAGTCATACCGATGTGTTAAGCATGGAAAATCCTCTCGGCAAACTATACTTCCATTTAATATAATATTATTTATTCATAAGCTATATTCAAATAGCTCTTCTACCTCTTGCCTCAAATCTTTCAAGCACTTTAAGCTACTAGACATGCGTAATCTAGTGACTTAAACTCAACATGACAAGTAAGTCATAAAGATTACGTTGGTTTCATCAAATGTCCTCTACTTGAATAACTTCTTTTGGTATGATTGGACATAATTAAGTCCGTAAGTGGTTCCCCACTTACCTTCGCTCTTGTCGTATATATACGGAAAGTTCATCTAGCTAGAATGAACCCTATACATATATATATATATATATATATATATATATATATATATATATATTTAATAATAATAATATAGTATATATCTAATCATAACATAAGAGTAATCTCCATTCACACTATGGAATATGCGCATAACATGTCATACTTCCAGAAAATAGTGTTATATTTAAACTTTCAAATACAACCGGTTCCACTCATAAACGAGTTTTCTAGCTTAAGATATAGATATTTAAGATGACTAATGCAAAGAAACTCATAATACAGATCAATCTACTTCATAAAATAACGAAAATTTGGAAATTTAATATAAACTTATAAAAATTTAAAATAACAACGTAATAGGAAAAAACTTTCTAGTCCAATTGACTTTACTCAAAATCGATTCCTATTGCTTCTGATATAATCATCTAAACTTACCTACACCATAATCGTTTTTCTACAGAAACAATATAACATTGGTAATTTAATTAAAATATCAAACAATGTCTGATTTGAATAAAAGATAACATTTTGGAAAGTCTTAGATGTCTAGTTTATAAATTTAATTTTTAGTATACGTAATAGGCATTCAATTAGTACAATTTAATAAAATAAGGTTACATATACAAAAAACAGAACAATATATTATTTTCCAGCGTGCAACTCAAATTTCTCTATCTATTCTCAATGCAAATTAGTGAAACCGGTGCCTATTTCGTAGGTAATTAGGTCTATTTTCAAATGGGATAGTATATATCTTCCTCTCCTCATTTGTATTCAATATTGTTGTAAGAAGAATATATTGTAAAGGAATGATGTGGGTAAGTTTGGAGGTAGAACATGTAACGGAGAATGGTGGTGTTTTCTCTCTTTTTTTCTTCTTTTTTTCCCTTTTCTGTTACGTTATGCTCTCCCTTCCTCTTTCTTTCTTTCTTTCATTCATTCATTTTGTTTTTGTTAAACAATTAGGTTTTAAGTAAGGGGGAGTGTGATGTGAATTTTAAATCATCCCCCTCCAAATCCTTACTAATGACAAATTTTGTTTGACTATAAAATGGGCTACTAAAAGTTGAACTTGATATTTCTATTGAGTTTATTTCTAATTTATTCCCCAACTATAACAAACACATTAGTATAAACTTCATAAACTAAACTTCACTTGAATAACTAACTATCACTTTTTATTAAATATGATCTAAAAGATTTGTATAAATATATGAATTACGATAATAAAAATATAAATAATAGAATTATTAGTAAAAATAAGAATAAATTGAATATATAATTTTTGGGGTGTTACACTCTACCCACCTTTTAAAAAATTTGTCCTCAAAATTGTCTAAACTTTAATATTTAACCTCATAAAAGTACTAAAGAATCACAACAACAATCAACTATCATACTTATTACATTCCTAGATAACATTCTCACACTATATAACAAGTTAAACAATTATTGAACATTCTCACTCTATAATTTAAAAATATTTTTAATATTTATATTTCGAATCATTATTCAAAAAAGACAAAATGAATAACATCATATAGTAATATATTTTGCCACATCGTACTCACCTCAACTATTGTCAGGGCGCACTCGAGGTCTCAGGCAGAATGGATTACTCACATCAACTGCGACCAAGAAGGCACTTCATGGCTTAGGCAGGCTAGAGTAGGACTAGTCAATATCTTTGGCATTATAGAGTTGTTCTCTTGGTTTTTTTTTTCACAATAGGGTTAATCTCAAATAAGACATCACAAAACATACATATCATTATTTTACATGACAAACACTTTTAACAATCAACAAATTAATTTAATATAACAATTACTATGTTAAACTATATTTCACAATCTTATTACTATATTACATAATCCTAATTAAATTAATATTTCTATTAACCAAGAATTTTCTTATTCAATAAATATACCATAAAAGAAAGAAAAACATCTTAAACATCGATTTTGTTTAATCAACAAGAAAAACTAGTGTATGTGTATATATATAAGTGTATTGTGAAACCTATATAATATGTGATTATGTATATCATGTACAATACAATAGATAGCACACTATAATTTAAACATGCTTAATAGATCACATAGCACGAGTGCACATTTGTCAATAATAAAAAATTCTAAGTGAATTTTGAAGAATTTTTACTTAAAAGTTGATCTATTACAGTTATGTACTCTTAATTGTATGACGTCTAGACAATCTTAAAGATGTGGTAGTCCACTCATAGGTACTTGGGATTTCATCTAAATCTTAGAAATAAATTCTACAAGTAAGGATGAGGTTTTGTAGGTCACTAATTTTGCGACTAGGTCCACTCAAATTCCTCCATGCTACAAACTCTGACACTTAATTTGGTGTCTCTATTCAGTTACTATCAAAGACAAAACTTGTTACGGTTTCCTAATTTTTACATAGCAACTATTAAGCTAAAATTATTAAGATTATACATCTCTAGTATTTACCCATAAATAAGATTACCCACTAATATAATGGAAAGTTTTTTAGGAAAAACCTATTTTGATAGATTTGCATCAGAAGTTTCTAAGTTCGCTATCTATTATGGCATTTCATAGAATGGGGAGGAATATATGTTCTAAGTTTTTATGACTTCCTATTACCATTACATACATAACAAATCACAAGGTTAAGGCGATTGGCATGCGGGAATGATAAATTCAACCGAGATTACCTCAATGGGAGGCACCAAGGAACGAATTACCCATATGCATACGAGTCGAAATCGCATCCAATTCTATTGATCACCTATTTCATCCATAATTTAGTACTGACATATCTAATTTAATTTCAAAACTCAATAGTATAAACTTTAACAAAAAAATAATATTTCACCTCAACTAGCACAACGCTGAAACCATTCTATTAATTACCATTCGTGTCCTACAATACATGACATGCATAAATATAATGGATACACGAAACAATTCGTACTCAAACATATATAAAAAATCACAATCTTGCTTATATTTTACTCCAAACAACTCCTACAAGTATCTTTCAAGGAAAATTTCAAATCTGAACCAACTATTCTTAAATCAAAATTAGCACATAACCACTGTCATTACCTAATTCATTAACACAACTTCACATATATCATAGATTATTAAAACAAAATTCAATCAATCAAGGAAGCTTGCTAAATTAGATAAGTATAAATCTGTTTTTACTTTATGAGTATGACTCATTATTTTCTATGACAAGTACTCTTAAATTAATTTTCTGTAGAGATTATCTCGAGTATATACCTCAATTATAAAATATCTAAATAACATTCTTAGTAACCCATAGTACCACGAAATCACCATTCAAAGAATGCCCACATATATACATATGTTGTGCAAAGTAAATACTTAGTGACAATTCTTTGACCAATCAAAATATATATATATATATATATATATATATATATATATATATATATATATATATATATATATATATATATATATAT
>JBBPBR010000007.1:25514696-25534588 GCA_037974775.1 Cicer pinnatifidum | reverse complement strand
ATATAACATAAATTCAAAAAAGGAATGGAAACATACAAGACAAGAAGAAAATTAGAAAGATCAAGTAGAAAACAAACGAGCTATATATACTTCAGACGTTGAAACCATTCAAGCAAAGAGAAAAAAAATTTAGTGATTAATTAAAAGAAAATGATTTAAAAGATAAAGAGGCTGCAAATACTTAGATTGCAAGGTGATTATTATTATTTAAAAAATAGTTGCAATTGACATAGTCAGAATACTTATCTCAAAGTTTTACAAAACATGTATAATGTTTTGAAAACCACTGTTTCATCTCTTATGTGCCAATATCTTATGTCATATATACTTAAGCTAATATATCAAACGAGAGATATCCATAATGAAGATACTTACGAGTTGTTATTATAAAGTTTCAATCCTTATTACAATAGTTTGAGTTCTAGTTATCACAAGTTCTAAATTAAAGGCCAACTACCATTATATTATTAGTCATAATAGGACATAAATACAAGGTGTAATTCATCCTTGATATGGTTATTTTACATGAAAGAAAAATCTTACTTTAAATTCAAGAAGCATCACATGTAAATGGTAATGAAACAAAAATAGATCAATCTGTAACACAAATGCAGCTCAAACCTCATATCATCCTACCATGAGAATCTAATCCACAACTCATATATTGTCCTTACTCTAACAAAAATCACCAAAAGAAAAATTAATGAAGCCCTCGATTTGTTATATCATACCTCTCTACTATTTCATTCTATACACAAAATTTTATTTTAAACATAGTATATGTAATAAAAAAATGTGAAGAGTTTTACTTTTATCAATTCAAATATCATGTAATGTAACTTATGTCTCAATCAAGAGATAAAATTTCAATTCAAAAAATAAGATTTCAATAAAATATTATAAATATAATTTATGACTTAATTAGATAAATTTGAAGTTATAAAAGTCATGTATTAACATAATATAGGCTCCTTAATATTCATAAGGCTTAAAACATAAACATTTTCTAAAAACAGTGTTAACTCAAAATATCCACTAATTTGGTGGGTGGATTCAAACTTGATTCTATGAAAATAAAACCATTCTCTATTCTCTGCACGACTCCATGAGGTGCCCTACCCCATTAACTCATATTGAGAATATGAAAATTATATTAAACTATAGAAACTACCGACTGACTTCTTAGATCGGATCACTTCTAGACTAATAACTCACAATTCGTTTTTGAATCGACATGCTCTGATATAAAAAATGTAACACATAATTTTTTAACTCGAATGAAATAAAAATATACACAATGTAGTTGAAACTAAATTTTTTAATTCATAAATATCTAAATAATTACAACTTTAAAACAACTTTCATGTGAGACTTAATTAAACTATGACTCTAATCTAGACTCAAGATGTGATTCGACTCCTACTCATGACTTTCAAGGACTAGTGAGCATCCGGATACTCCTCAGACTTTCAATGTTTACCTATTATCTGGAAAACATCACCCTCAACATAGTGAGCATAAAACTCAGTAACATAGATTTAATAAAAACAATTATTGATGTTTCCCAGCCATGCCAGTGTGTTAAGCATGGAAAATCCTCTCGGTAAACTATACTTCAATTTAATATAATATTATTTATTCGCAAGCTATATTCAAATACCTCTTCTACCTCTTGCCTCAAATCTTTCAAACACTTTAAGCCACTAGACATGCGTAATCTAATGACTTAAACTCAACATAACAAGTAAGTCATAAAGACTACATAAGTTTCACCCAATGTCCTCTACATGAATAACCTGTTTTTGTAAGATTTGACATAATTAAGTCCTTAAGTGGTGCCCCACTTACCCCTCTTTTCGTAAGATTTGACATAATTAAGTCTGTAATAATATAGTATACATATAATCATAATAGAAGAGTAATCTCCATTCACACTATGGAATATGCGCATAACATATCATACTTCCAAAAAAGGGTGTTATTTTTAAGTAGTCAAATGCAATCGGTTCCACTTATAAACTAGTTTCCTAGCTTAAGTATAGATATTTAAGATAACTACTGAAGAGAAACTCATAATACAAAACTATCTATTTCATAAAATCACGAAAATTTGTAAATTTAATATAAAATTATAAAAATTTACAATAAAAACTGAATGGGAATAAGCATTCCAATTCAATTGATTTCACTCAAAACCGATTTCTATTGCTTCTCTTATACTCATCTTAACTTACCTTTATCTTAATCTTTTTCTATAGAAACACCATAAGTTTGGTAATTTAATTAAAATATCAAATGATGTCCAATTTGAATAAAGGATAACATTTTGAAAAACCTAAGATTTCTAGTTTATAAATATAATTGTTATTATACGTAGTAGGCATTCAATTAGTACATTTTAATAAAATAAGGTTACATATACAAAAATAGAACAACATATTCTTTTCCAAAGTGTTACTCAAATTTTTCTATTAATTCTCAAAGAAAATTAGTGAAACCAATACCTATTTTGTATGTGATTAAGTCTATTTTCGAATATGATAGAAATAAGCTCAAAACACTATCTATGGAGAAATTTATGAACAAAATAGTAAAGGTGTACCTATACGGGTTCAAAGACAAGATAATATTATACTATTTTCACTTCAAACTTTATATTTTCAAGTTCATATGATCAACTAAGTAAAACATTCAAAATTCAGCATAAAATCAAGTAATTACAAATACTAAACAATCATCATCTCATCATCAACTCAACCACAATACTCAACAATCATAATAAAACAACGACTCTTCATAGTAATCAATACAAACATCTAACATGCATTATTAATTAATAATCAATGTTGCTAAATCAAATAGGATTATCTTAATACACAAACATGCAAATCATGATCTCTAAGCACACCTAAGAAAAGTTTTAAGAGGGTTTTCTATGTTACCTTAACTTGTAGATATGGGAGAGTTGTATCTTTTCCTAAGGTTGAGTCTTAATCCCTTCATTGATAATAATCTTCATTTGACTTCCACCTTCAATATTCTTTTTGTTTTTTCAAGAGTAAAACCTAATACTCTTTTTTTTCTATCTTCCTTTCCTCATTTGTATTCAATATTGTTGCACGAAGAATATATTGTAAAAGAACAATGTGGGTAAGCTTGGAGGTAGAACATGCAATGGAAAATAGTGGTGTTTTCACTCTTATTTTTCTTCTTTATTTTCCCTCTTCTATTATGTTATGCTCTTCCTTCCTCGTTCTTTCTTTCATTCCTTCATTTTGTTTTTGTCTAACAATTGGGTTTTAAGTACGGGGGAGTGTGATGTTGTTGGGTGGGCTCACTCCCTAAGTTTTATTATCATTATTATTATTATTATCATTATTATTATTATTATTATTATTATTATTATTATTATTATTATTATTATTATTATTATTATTATTATTATTATTATTATTATTATTATTATTATTATTATTATTATTATTATTATTATTATTATTGTTGTTATTATTATTATTGAAAAACAAGGTTTTAATGGGCTTGGCCCATGTGGAAAAAAAAAGAGACTTAAATCCCTAATATAATAATATAAGATATAGTGCTAAGGTAGAAGCAGAAAAAGGCAGTCGCGTGCATAGTAACGAGAAATATAGAAGAAGAAAAAGGTTTGGTTCCGATGGTGGCAATAAGTGTAGCAAACTTGTTTCGTTTGATCTACAAATTTAGTATGTTACTTCTACCACTGAATTTGATATTTTAATATAAAGTCTGAGAAGTTTTACTTTCTCTAATAGTTATTTTGGCATACCCACTTTAGTGGAAGGTTGTTATAAGGTTGTTATTGATGATTGATGTTCCCTTTTGTTATTAGGAAGATTCTGGTGTACCCATTAATTATTATAGTGGAAGTTTTACTGGACTAGGTCCCGTAGTTTTTATTCTCTCAATTTGAGAGAAGTTTATTTAATTTTCTGCCAATTATTTTTGCTCTGTGGAATTGTATTTTTTTTGTTTGGTCATTTATCTGCATAGGTGAGGGAAAAATATTTCGCATTATTGAAGTAGTTCATTAATTATCTCTGGTTTTTTCCAAACAAAGTGATATTAGAGCTCGGTTGATTTGGTTTGTGCATTTAAATGGAGGAGAAAAATAAAGGTCCGAATATGATTAAACTCAACTCTTTTAATTACACACTTTGGAAGACTCTTATGGAAGACATGTTATACAATAAAGATTTGTATGATCCTATTGAGTGTAACACTACTAAACCCGCAGATAAATCGGACGCTGACTGGAAGAAGATGAATAGAAATGCAGTGGCGTTGATTAGACCGTGGTTGAATCTGAGTGTATATCCACATGTTGAAACTGAAATAGATGCTAACAAGATGTGGGAAAAATTAAAAGAGTTGTATGAACGAAAGATGGGGATTCTTGATTCAGAAGTTGGTGAATATGAAATACAAAGATTGGGATTCAATGGCAGATCATATGAGTATTTTTAATAATACAATGAATCAGTTGACAGCCACAAAAATTAAATTAGATGATGAGTTGCAAGCGTTGTTATTGTTGAGTTCATTGCCTGATAATTGGGAAGTCCTTGTTGTGACATTGACCAATTCAGCTCCAAGTGGAAAGTTAAAAATGTCAACAATTAAAGAGAGCATGTTGAATGAAGAAGCCCGAAGAAAGGAACGTGGTTTGATTGGTTCTTCCTCAAAGTCAGAAGCACTAGTTACAGAGTCACGGGGGAGAAGTCAATCTATAATCCTCCAAAGACGCGACAACTCTGAAAGTCGTAGCAAGTCGAGGACTAGAAAAGAAGTGATATGCTATCATTGTGGAAAATCGGGTCACATAAAAAGAAATTGGAGGTTCCTTAAGAGAGATCAATCAAGGGAAAGAGATGAAGACAAAGAGAAGAAAAATGATAAAGATACAACAATAGTTGCATCTGTTAGTAATATTTATATTGATTGTGATGATAATTTCGTAAACCTTACATGTCAGGATTCAACTTGGACTATTGATTCGGGTGCCTCATATCATGTTACTCCTAGACGTGATTTCTTCTCATCTTACAGTGCTGGTGATTTTGGCATGGTAAAAATGGGATATGAATGAGTATGTAAAATTATCGGTATGAGAGATGTTTGGGTTGAAACTAGGATTGGTTTCAAACTTAAATTAAAGAATGTTACACATGTTCCTTATATTTGTCTCAATTTGATTTTGGTGAAAGTCTTGGATATTGATGGTTATCACACTTACTTTGGTGGTGGTGGTATATGTAAAATCACCAAAGGGTCCCTAGTGGTTGCAAAGAAACAAAGTTCCACTTTTCTTTATAGGATGTATGTGAAGCTATGTAAGGAAGAAGTGAATGCAATTGAAGATGCATCTTCAGATGTATGGCATATGCACCTTGGTCACTTGAGTGAGAAAGGACTCAACATACTTGCAAAGAAAAATTTTGTTCTTGTAAAAGGTACGTCTCTAAAAACTTGCACTGACTATTTTGCTAAAAAATAACAGAGTTTCTTTTTATAATACTGGTCCTCATAGGAGGAAAAATATTCTTGATTTAGTTCATACTGATGTTTGTATGATGGATAGTAAATCTCTTGGTGGGGTATCATGTTTTGTTACTTTTATTGACGACCACTCTAGAAAAGTGTGGGCCTTTCCATTGAAATCTAAAGACCAGATACTTAAAGTCTTCAAGCACTTTCATGCAAGTGTTGAAAGAGAAAAATGAAGGAAATTGAAATGTGTTCGATCAGCTAACAATGGTGAACATAGAGGTCTGTTTGAAGACTATTGTAGATAACATGAATCAGGCTTGTGAAAACAGTTTCAAAGACACCTCAACATAATGGTGTTGCAGAGAGAATGAATGGTATGGTTAATGATAGAATCAGATGTATGCTCTCTCATGCAAAATTATCGAAATCCTTTTGGGGTGAAGCAATGAAAACTGCAGTGGATTTGATCAATGTTTCTCCTTCTATTCCACTTGATGGTGATGTTCCAAATAGAGTGTGAACAAGGATAGATGTCTCTTACCATCATTTGAGAGTCTTGGGTTGCAGATGTTTTGTTCATGTTCCAAATAGATGATGAGAATATAACTGATGATCATGTACCTCACCATGATGAGAAGGTTCCAGTTGAGCCACCAGTCGAGTTTGAGTTGAGAAGATCTACTGGAGAATGTCAACCTTCTCAAGGATATCATCCATATGAGTATGTGATGATCATTGATAGTGGAGAGGCAGAGTACTATCAAGAAGCTATTACAAATATGGATAAAGAAAAGTGGTTGAAGACCATGCAAGAAGAGATGAATTCCTTGCATGAGAATCACACATTTGATTTGGTAAAGTTGCCTAATGTCAAAAAAACACTCAAGAAAAAATGGGTATACAAGATAAAAACAGAAGATAATAATTCTCAACAACATACAAAGCAAGATTGATTGTGAAACATTTTAATCAGAGAAAAGGTATCGACTTTGATGAAATTTTTTCACCTGTGGTGAAGATCTCCTCTATTTGAGTTGTACTTGGGTTAGCAGCCAGTTTGAACCTACAAGTTGAACAACTTGATGTGAAAATTGCACTCCTTCATGGTGATTTGGAGGAAGAGATCTATATGGAGCAACCAGAGGGTTTCGAAGTCAAAGGTAAATAGCAGCTTGTGTGTAAATTGAAGAAATGTTTGTATGGGATCAAGCAAGCACCTCGACAACGGTACAAGAAATTTAATTCTTTCATGGAGATACATGGATACAGTAAAACTACTTCTGACCATTGTGTGTTTGTCCAGAAATTCTCTAATGGTGATTATATTATTCTCTTGTTATATGTGGATGACATGTTGATTGTGGGTCATGACACTAAGAAGATTCAGTCTCTAAAGAAAGATTTGAACAAGTCTTTTGCAATGAAAGACTTGGGTCCTGCAAAGCAAATTATTGGCAGGAGAATTACCCGTGATAGGAAGAAAAATAAATTGTGGTTGTCTCAACATAATTACATTGAGAAGGTGTTAAAGAGGTTTAACATGGGCACTTGTAAACTTGTTAGTACTCCACTTGCTACTCATTTTAAATTGAATTATGATCAACGTCCTACAAGTGAGAAAGACAAAGAAGAGATGAATAAGGTTCCTTATGCATCCACAATTGGTAGTTTGATGTATGTTATGGTATGCACAAGATTAAATATTGCTCATGCAGTTGGAGTTGTTAGTCGATTTCTCTCTAATCATGATAAAGATCATTGGCAAGCAGTGATGTTGATTCTCATATCCCTTTGAGGCACTTCCAAAGTGTGTTTATGCTATGGAGGTGAACCTTTGTTGGATGGCTACGCAGATGCAGATATGGCAGGTGATCTTGATTCTAGAAAATCAACTTTTGGTTATATGATCAGGTTTTCAGGGGGGCTCTGTCTTGGCAATCAAAACTTCAAAAGTGTGTTGCTTTATCTACTACTGAAGCTAAGTACATTGCAACAACTGAAGCTTCCAAAGAACTCTTGGGGATGAAGAAATTCCTACATGAGTTAGGCCTCAAGCAAGACAAGTTTGTGTTATTATGTGACAATTAGAGTACAATCCATCTTAGTAAGAATTCGACTTTTCATGCAAAGTCGAAGCATATTGAAGTGTGGTATCATTGGATACGAGATGCACTGAAAATGAAGTCATTTTTAATTGAGAAGATTCATACTGATGAGAATGGTTCAGATATGATGACGAATACCTTGCCTATGTCGAAGATGATATGTTGTAGAAAGAAAGTCGGCATAGTTGAACAATACATTTTCTCTTAAGTCGTGAGGGGGATATTTTTTGGGTAGGCTCACTCCCCAAGTAGAACCCATTAGTTTTTTATTATTATTATTATTATTATTATTATTATTATTATTATTATTATTATTATTATTATTATTATTATTATTATTATTATTGAAATAAAAGAGAAAAAGATTTTAACGGGCTTGGCCCATATGAGAAAGAAAAGGGATTTAAATCCCTAATATAATAATAAATGATATAGTGCCAAGAAAGAAGTAGAAAAAGGTAGTCGCGTGCACAGTAACGAGAAATAGAGAAGAAGAAAAAGGTTTGGTTCCGGTGGTGGCAATAAATGTGTAGCAAACTTGTTTCGTTTGATCTAGAAATTTAGTATGTTATTTCTTCCACAAAGTTTGTTATTTTAATATAAAGTCTCAGTAGTTTTACATTCATTGATAGTTATTTTGGCATACCCACTGTAGTGGAAGGTTGTTATAAGGTTGTTATTGTTGATTGGTGTTCCCTATTGTTAGTATGAAGACTCTGGTGTACTCATTAATTATTATAGTGAAAGTTTTACTGAACTAAGTCCCATGATTTTCATTCTCTCAATTTGAGACAAGTTTTCCTTATTAAAAATTGTGTTTGTCTTATATTTAATTTTCTGTCAATTATTTTTGCTGGAATTGTATTTTCCGTTTGACCATTTATCTGCATAGGTGGAGGAAAAATATTTTGCATTATTGAGATGGTTATTAGTAATTATCTCTGGTTTTTCCCAACAGATGTGAATTGTCAATCACACCCCTCCAAATCTTTTCTAATGATAAATTTTGTTTGACTATAAAATGGGCTACTGAAAGTTGAACGTGAGATTTCACTACGCAAAAAATAGTATTTTACGGTGCTTTTTTTAAGCCATTTACAGTGCTTTTTCAAAAAATTTAGCGCTGTAGTATCTAGCGCTTTAAAAAGATACAACAGCGCTCTTTAAAATAAAAAGGCGCTGTAAATTCCTTCTAAAAACGCACTGCTTGTTGTACTAATTTTACAACGCTTTTTCGAAAAAGTGTCGTAATAGGTGCATTCTTATGCACATTTTACAACGCTTTTCAAAAAAAGCGTTGTAATAGGTCTATTCTTATGCACGTTTTAAAACGCTATGTCAAAAAAAGAGATGTAATAGGTGCATTCTTATTTTATTTTTATTAAAAAGTACTGTAAAATAAGTATATTAAGAAAGCAATATCCTAGATTAGCAAAACAACAACATAGAGTCCTTCCAATATTATAACAACTAGCAGATTAAAAAATTCAGCACTTGAGTAGCAAATTATAAAACACTATCATTGAATCCTTTCAATATTATAACAACTAGTAGATTACAAAATTCAGCACTTGAGTAGCAAATTATAAAACACTATCATTGAGTCCTTCCAATATTATAATAACTAACAAATTACAAAATTCAGCACTTGAGTAGCAAATGATAAAACAATAACATTGAGTCTTTCCAATATTATAACAACTAGTAGATGGCGAAATTCAGCACTTGAATAACAAATTATAAAACAACAAACTAATCACTTGAGTTACTATGAATCTTTATTATAAGTCATTCTACGAAATACTATCAATTGTCTTCCAAAACAAACAACACTATAAAAAATTAATTCACTATACTAAAAAAAGTAAGTCACTATATAGAATCAATTAAAGCTCAAAACTTACAATCACTCTTGCAGCCTTTTCATTGACAATTGATCCATCTTTACAAGTATGAGTTTCAACACAAACCTCTTCACGTCTAGGTACCACTCCTTTTCTCTTTTTTATCTAAACTCAAACAAACAAGTTAAACGTATTTTATTTTTAATTACAATTCAACCCATGAAAAGTACAAATCAAAACAAACCTTTTCATTAATAAATTTTGGGAGACTTTTTGTACCCATACAATGAACATCTTCGAACTTAGGACGATTTTGTCTATTAATTTGACTTAACACAATTTTGTTTCAACAAATTTTAGAATAAACTCTATCTCTAAATTCAAAATTTATCCGTAAAATTCAAAATTCTAGATTAATTTTGTTTCAATCAAACTAGCTAAAATTCAAAGTTAATCCCTAAAATGAACTCTAACTCTAAATCAAACACGCGAAAATTCAAAATAACAAAGAAAATACATATAACTAAGCAAATATTTCAAATATATATTTAATATGAAGTTTAAACTAACATAAAAAAAACAGAAATCTAAATTTACTTGTGATGCGAAAAAGGTGGTCACACGGTCAGGTCACGCTGTCGTCATGGATGTGGTTCGATAACGGTGGTCGCGAGTTAGAATTACGCTAAATTAGGCTGCAATTTCATGGGAAGGAAAAACCAACAAGAACAAAGTTGAAAAAGTTTAATAAGGCTGCAATTTCATGAGAAAACTCTTCAAACTTAAAAACAACAAGCTAAGAAATTCATCAGTTCATTTACTACCCATGAAGAATACTAACAAAACACATCAAAACGAATCAAAAGGGTCACCAAATCATGACTCAAAAGTTCCAACAAGAAAAAGCATCTCAAGAACCTCAATTCAATTACAACAGAACCAAAAAAATTTAGATGATGTTACCAAAATAATAGCTATAATAGTCCAAGAACAAGTGTTACCAAGAATAACAAAGAATTGAATTCTATTTCAACAAATGATGCTTGTGGTGGATGATGTGGACTAAATTTTGTTTCAACAAAGAATTGAATTATGTTTCAACAAATTCTACAATAAACCTTAACTCTCAATCAAACTTGCTAAAATTCAAAATTAATCCCTAAAATGAACCCTAACTCTAAATCAAATATGTGAAAATTCAAAATAACACAGAAAATACATATAACTAAGCAAATATTTCAAATATATTTTATATCAAGTTTAAACTAACATAAAAAAATAACATAAATCTAAATTTACCGGTGATGCGAGAAAGGTGGTCACACGGTCAGGTCACCCTGTCGTCGTGGATGTGGTGCGATAATGGTGGTCGCGAGTCAGAATGTTCTTCAAGTTGAAGGCAATGAATGCAAGAGGGTAAAGGTGAGAAAGTGATAGATTAGGGTTCGAGATTGAACGAAGGCGAGTATGCAACGGATTGGGGTTCGAGATTGATCGATGACGAGAAGGAGAAAGCAACGAATTGAGGCTCGAGATTGGTAGTTTAGGGATTTAGCGTTTTGACAAACTGGTTTTGGGTGAAAGATGAGAAGGGGTTTAGTGTGTTCTAGGTAGAGGGGAGAAAAGAAAACTAATGTTTTGGTTCAGTACTAATTTACTTTTTAGCTCCATTCAAATTTTGAATGATTTTACATCACTTGTATAATGAGCGCTCTAATAGGTCCTTTAATTATGTGAAAGCACTAGTCTTTTATAGCGCTTGTATAAAAAGCGCTCTAATAGGTCATTTAATTATGTGAAAGCGCAAGTCTTTTACAGCGCTTGTACAAAAAGCGCTTTAAAATTTATGTAACATAAGGTGGGAGCGCTATATTTTACAGTGTTTGTGTTTAAAGCGCTCCAAAAGCGCTGTAAAATATTATGTGAGGGCGCTTCAGTTTACAGCACTTTTGAAAAAGCGTTGTAAACATTATGTGCAAACGCTATGTGACCCCATATGACCCTACAACAGCGCTTTTTCCACAGCGCTTGTCAAAAAAACGTTTTTGTATCCTCCGTTATTTTTAAAATGTTATACAACAGCGCTTGTATTTAATAAGTGCTATAAAAGGCGCGCTATAAAATGTCATTTTTGGCGTAGTATTTCTATTGGATTTATTTATAATTTATTCCCCAACTATAACAAACACATTAGTATGAACTTGCTAAACTAAATTTCACATAAATAACTAACAATCACTTTTTATTAAATAAAATCTAAAAGATTTGTATAAATATATGAATTACAACAATAAAAATATAAATTATAGAATTATTAGTAAAAATAAGAATAAATGGAATATACAACTTTCGGGATGTTACACATTTCTACGAAATCAAAGCACAAAAGCAAATGATTGCATTTGTTGATTCCAAAGAAAGAATTATCATAACCAAACTAATTATGCATCCGGTTAGATGATCATCTCAAAGAAAATTTTGACAAACTCTTGTATGGCAAGAATAAGAACAAACTTTCTAAATCATCCTTGTCTGTCGTAAGACCTCAATTTTTATAAAATATATTTTTTTATTAAAATAAACTATATTTCTTATACTATTAAGTATTTTCATAAAATGATTTTGATCAATCATATTTTTCACAGTAGTTTGAAAAAATCATATTAAGTATTTTTCTTTATATAAATCAACCAGAAGATATATCATAATTTTAAGATTTTATTTTCAAACTTATTTTAGAATACAAGTTATTTAAAAATTATTGTTAGATGAATAATATTGAAATCTTCAATATTCACTACGCCAAAAATGACATTTAACAGCGCCCCTTTTACAGCGCTTGCTAAACACAAGCGCTGTTGTAAATGTATTTGAAAAATAACGGAGCCTTTTACAGCGCTTTTATTCACAAGCGCTGTAAAACAAGCGCTATTGTAGGTCATATAACGTTTGCGCCTAATGTTATAAGGCTTTTACAGCGCTTTTTAAAAAAGCGCTGTAAAATGAAGCGCTTTCGCGTATGCTTTTACAGCGCTTTTTTCACAAGCGCTGTAAAAGGCATGCGCTTTAAAATAATTGGACCACTTTTTACAGCGCTTTTTTCACAAGTGCTATAAAATACAAGCGCTTTCATTGAATTTAACTACCTATTACAGCGCTTTTATTGACAAGCGCTGTAAAAGACATAAATTTCAAATAATTATATACGTTGGGAACCCTCATATCCTCTACATCTTTCATCACCTCTACTCTGGGAACCCTCATACCCTCATATCCATTACGTGTTGTGCCGCCATCTACCTATTATGTGTTGTCTCAGGTATTTTTTTTTTTAACTAGATTTTTTTTATCAAATTAAAAATTCATACCACATGATCTGTGTTAAATCTCTTCTACTAGTCAAAAACTCATACCACATGATCTGTTCTGTTTTTGAAATAATTGATTGATATTGGTTTCTTTTTGAAACTTGTTGATATGTTTTGAAAGCTTATTAGTTTTGTAACTGCATTTATATAGGTGGTATAATATGGATAGGATATGGATGTCAGCCAATCGATTGTCAAAAGAGTATGAAATTGGAGTGAAGGAGTTTGTTGAGTTTGCAGTGAAGAATGCAAAAGATCCAAATAGAGTAGTTTGTCCTTGTTTAAAATGTTGTTTTGGAAAACGTGTTAGAGAAGATGAATTAGAAGGACATCTAGTATGTAATGGAATTGATCAAAGCTACACATGTTGGATAAGACATGGTGAGAAAAAAAAAAAAAAGGAAACATTAATTTTGAGAATAGTTCGACATATGCTTCAACTGACTTCGATACAGATACATATGAGCCGGACCGAGTTGATGAGATCGCAAAAGCAATTGAAGAAGATCTTCGAGATTGTCCTAAAATGTTTGAAAGTTTGTTGAGTGATGCAAAGAAAGAATTATATAATGGTTGTACTAAATTCACAAGACTGTCGGCGATATTAAAGTTGTACAACCTAAAAGCGAGTAATGGATGGTCTGATAAAAGCTTTACATAATTATTAACACTCATAAAAGATATGTTGCCAGATGATAATGAACTTCCCAGTCGAACCTACGAGGCTAAAAGGATTTTGTGTTCTATTGGCATGAGTTACGAAAGGATTCATACGTGTCCTAACGATTGCATTTTATTTCGAAATGAATATGAACTACTTAAGGCGTGTCCGAAATGCAATATCTCTCGATATAAGAAGAAAGAATCTACTCCAGCAAAAGTCGTGTGGTATTTTCCTATAATACCAAGATTTAGGCGCATGTATCGCAGTGAAGAAGATTCAAAACACTTGACATGGCATGCAGATGAAAGAATTAGAGATGGAATGTTTCGACACCCTGCAGATTCCCCACAATGGGCAAAAATTGATCACGAGTATCCCGAATTCGGGATAGAGTCAAGAAATCTAAGACTTGCACTTTCTACTGATGGAATGAATCCACATGGTCTTCAAAGCATCTCACACAGCACATGGCCTGTGATTTTGGTAATATATAACCTATCTCCATGGTTATGTATGAAGCGTAAGTTTATGATGTTGTCTCTGTTAATTTCTGGACCCAAACAACCGAGGAATGATATCGACGTATACTTGACTCCTCTAATAGAAGATTTAAAACGTATGTGGGAGACAGGTGTGGAAGTTTATGAAGGGTATAAGAAAGAATATTTCAATTTGAGGGCTATGTTGTTCGGCACAATTAATGATTTTCTAGCATATGGTAATTTATCAGGATATAGCATTAAAGATCAGTGTGCATGTCCTGTATGTGAAGAGAGTACAAATTGGATGCGGTTGAAACATTGTAAGAAGAATATGTTTCTTGGACATCGTAGATTTTTACCTTATAGTCATCAGTATCGTTGGTGGAGAAATGCATTTAATGGAAAATCAGAGGAAGGTAAAGCTCCTTTACCACCGACTGGATATCAAATACTTGAAAAAGTACAAGGTTTGACCAATAAATTTGGCAAACCTTTTGCGGGAGAGCTGGTGAAAACTGGGTGGAAGAAAAAGTCAATTTTCTTTGAATTACCATATTGGAAGTCATTGTATATAAGACATTTCCTCGATGTGATGCATATTGAAAAAAATGTATTTGATAGTGTTATTGGTACGTTACTCAATGTTCCAGGAAAGTCTAAAGACGGCATCAACGCAAGATTGGACTTGGTCGATATGGGAATAAGAAATGAATTGGCTCCAGTAAAGAAAGGAAATCGCACATATCTACCTCCAGCCGCTCATACTCTATCTAGAAAGGAAAAAATTGTTTTATGTAAATTTCTACATGAAGTTAAAGTTCCAGAAGGATACTCTTCGAACATTAGAAATTTGGTTTGTATGAAAGACCTCAAGTTAAAAGGTTTGAAGACACATGATTGTCATATTCTAATGGAGCATTTGCTACCAATAGGTATACGTTCCATTTTACCTGAAAAAGTTCGACTAGCATTAACTAGATTATGTTTCTTCTTCAGGGAAATTTGTAGTAAAGTGATCGACCCTCAGAAATTACCGACATTGCAGAGGGAAATTGTTGTTACTTTGTGTGAGCTTGAAATGTATTTCCCACCATCGTTTTTTGATATAATGGTTCACCTTACTGTTCATCTGGTTAAGGAGACACAACTTTGTGGGCCAGCTTATATGAGATGGATGTATACGATAGAACGATATATGAAAATATTAAAAGGGTACGTAAAAAGTAGAAGTCGACCAGAAGGTTGTATTGCTGAACGATACATTGTTGAAGAGGCTGCTGAATTTTGTACTGAATATCTGTCCAATGTTGAATCCATAGGGCTTCCCATGTCTCGTCATTCGGGAAGACTATCAGGAGAAGGGATAATTGGAAGGA
The DNA here is from genome assembly GCA_037974775.1 of Cicer pinnatifidum. Classification (NCBI taxonomy): domain Eukaryota; kingdom Viridiplantae; phylum Streptophyta; class Magnoliopsida; order Fabales; family Fabaceae; genus Cicer; species Cicer pinnatifidum. The sequence goes on along the minus strand of JBBPBR010000007.1, from coordinate 25,519,220 downwards.
GACTACTGACTATATCAAGGACAGAATTGGAGCAGGCACAATTGTATGTTCTGCACAATGATGATGAGGTTCAACCGTATGTTACAATACACATGGATCAGTTATCTCGTTTGAACATGAATAGGAATCAAAATTGGATAACTCGAGAGCACAATCGAAGTTTTATACCATGGTTAAAAAATCACATAAAGTCAAAATTTGACATAGACCCCGGATCAATTTCACAGAGATTGAGGAGGCTAGTAAATGGTCCGAGCTTACATGTCTTTTCTTACACTGGTTATGTTATTAACGGCTACACATTTTATACCAAAGAACAAGATGATCAGACCACTATGCAAAATAGTGGAGTCACTCTCGTAGCTGAAGCGATGCATGTCTCAAGTGCAAAAGACAAAAACCCAATATATGCAAATCTATCATATTTTGGGGTTATCGAGCGCATATGGGAGTTAGACTACACAATGTTTCGTGTTCCCATATTTGGTTGCAAGTGGGTCGATAATAATAATGGCGTTCGGATTGATGAGTCAAGATTCTTGCTTGTTGATTTTAATAGGGTGGGATACAAAGACGAGCCTTTTATTTTAGCGTCGCAAGCTCAACAAGTGTTTTATGTCACCGATCCTTCTGATGATAAATGGTCTGTTGTCCTATCGACCAATAAAATAAGTGATGATAACAACAATGATGAAGATGTTGGTAATGATCTTTTATTTGCAACATCACAACAACCACATGAAATTGATTCAACTGATGATGGTTTATATCTTAGAGATGATCATGATGAGGGAATTTGGATTAATCCATCGTTTCGTATTGTAAATGGACAAACAAATGTGAATCCCACCAGGAAAAGAAGAAGGGCATCTTAATGTACATGTTTAATTGTTTTATATAAGCCATGCATGTAATCTGAATTATTGTTGTAATCTGAATTATTGTTCTATTCTGGTTTTATTTGTAATCTGAATTATTGTTATATTCTGGTTTTATTTGTAATCTGAATTATTGTTCTATTCTGGTTCTATTCTGGTTTTATTGAATTATTGTGGTATTATATAATCTGAATTATTCTCGTTCTATTCTTGTTTTATTGTTGTCTAAGAAGGCAAGCATAACCAGTGATTATTGCATGTTTATGTAAATTTGGACAATTACAATTCTTAAGAACTATGCATGTAAAAAAAGTGCATGTCTTTTACAGCGCTTTTTTTAAAAAGCGCTGTAAAAAAACTTTAAAAATAATATTCATCAGATAACTAACATGACTTTCTCTAACAGGATTTTCTTCAAACACCTTTTACGCATCATGGGAATCCCCAAAAACACATTGTTAACAAAAACATCATATCCATTGTTAACAAAAACATCAGACACATTGTTAACAAACCCATTTTTCGCAACATGGCAATGAACCTGAAAGAGTAAGCTAGTCGAATGTAAGAATGAAAGGGTGTTGAGGTGGAGATTGAAAGAGAAAGCTTTGATGTTTGCGAAGAAGATGCATAAAAGGACTTTGAGGTGGAGTTTGGTGAAGAGGAATATATTTTGGTGGGACTATGTGGGTTTTGAAGAGCTTGTTTAAAAAATAACATAACAAAACACAAAAATAACATAATAAGGCCTTTTACAGCGCTTGTTGGGATAAGCGCTGTAAAAGAGTCTTTTAAAAATTTAAATAAGGCCTTTTACAGCGCTTCTTTGAACAAGCGCTGTAAAAGGCTATTAAAATAACATTATATAACATACTAAAACAATGAGGTCTTTTACAGCGCTTGTTTGTAAAAGCGCTGTAAAAGAGTCTTTTAAAAATTTAAATAAATACGCCTTTTACAGCGCTTTTATAACAAGCGCTGTAAAAGGCTTAGCCTTTTATAGCGCTCTTTGGAAAAGCGCTGTAAAAGGGTTATAAAAAAGCGCTGTAAAAGGGTTATATATATAACAGTAACCTCTTCAGTTTCCTCTTCATTCGTTCTTCTCTTCTTTTGCAAACCCTATAATCTCGTTCATTACGAACTGTATTTCCACGATCATCTCCTTCATTTCGAACCTTATTTCCATCCAAGATCATTTCGAACCTTATATTTTCATTGAAATACGTAACCCTCATTACGTATTTCTTCAAAACCGTTTTTCTGTGACATTTATTGCTGTGAAATTTCTCTGTTCGCTCTTTTCTTTGCATTTCATCCTTCTTCGAACCATTATTCAGGTATTGATGTTATTTATTTTTTGTAATCATTAAAATGCATGTTGAGCTTGTTTAAAATATATATACTGATACATGTTGAGCTTGTTTAAAATAATGCATGATGCATGTTGAGCTTGTTGATGTTATACTAAACTGCGTGTTGAACTTGTTGTAGTTAAATGGATACAAACAGAGATTTAGAATGTCAAAATGAAGAAGTTGGCACCAGTAGGACTTATGAAAATGAAGTCAAACGTGGTGCAACTATCATGCAAAAAGTCATTAAAGCTAGGAGCAATGGGACCAAGTTTGAGGTAATACTATACTATACTCTGTTTTCTGTGTATTTTTTTAGGTTTTTTTAATAGCATGTACTTACTATATGAGTTTATTAGGTTGGATGGAATGAAAGTGGTTAGCCAGTTGACCCCCACAGCGCAATGTTTGTGAGCTACATTGGGGCTGTTGTTCGTCAAAATATTCCAATAACAATTGACGACTGGAGAGATAAGGCATTGAAGGATGCCAAAGATATCATCTGGAATGATATTCAAGTAAATTTTTTGATCCAATCTTTTGTCATTTATAAATATTTTCATTGAAATACTTTACTTATGATTTTTTTCATTGCAGACATCTTTTGTCCTTGATGAGTGACGAAAGAATTATGTATTGAGAGTTGCTGGCAAAATCCATCGTGGATTTAGATCGCATCTCTCAAACTTCTATCTTAAAGATAAAGAAGGAAACACAACAGCTGAACCTCCAAAGATATATCGACATTATATATCAAATGAGGAATGGAAAGCGTTTGTTTCCAAACGTACTGACCCCGCGTTTGTCGTAAGTGATTAATTTATTAGCATTTGTGTGTTTTATTATTTATATTCGCATCGTATTTTAAATTTTTACATAATTGCTATTTTTTTATATAGAACATTAGTAAGGCAAATCGCAAAAGGGCAAGAAACCCGACGCACCCATACAGAAAATCACGTATGGGATATGCACGCCTTGATCAAGGGCTTGTAAGTAATTAAACATCACTTTTATATAATGAATGAATTTGTATTATAAACAATAGTTTCTAACTAATATTTTGTTTTATCGAATAGCGACAAGAGACCCAAACCAATCAACCGTTGGGTCGTCACATCTTGTGGAAGGAAGCTAGGGTAAATAAAGATGGAGTGGTTGATAACCAAAATGTTCAAAAAGTAATAGAACTTTGTGTAAGTATATTATAACTTTAATATTTTTCAATATTGTATTTATCACTTGAATACTTTTTAATATTGTATTTTAAAAATGATAATGAACTTAACTATTTTAATGTTACATGTATTAACTTTTACGTTTAAAAATGATAATGAATACTAAGTTCTAACTTTTACGTTTAAAATACCATTAATTGTATAAGAATAAAAGTACTCATATTTTAATCTATGATTAAATGAGTAAAATGTTGGTAATATTTTTTCTCTATAAATAGTGTTGTCTATCAAATACTTAGGTTTGTTCTTTATCCCTTTTTTGCTTTCAGTCCCTTCCTTTTTCGTTGATGTTATAGTTTCCATTTTTTTTATTCCCATCTAAAGTTTTTTTATACTACCATATGAGAGTTTGTTTTCTTTAATACCCAATTATTTTATTATACTTATACTCATACTCAACTTATTTTACTTCACCACTATATTAATATTTGTTTTCTTGTACAGACCAAAAAATATATATTTGTTTTCTTGTAAATTTTCCTTTTTTAATATTAAAAAACGTTATGTTCCTTTTCATACTACTCATAAAGCTTTGTTTATTTCTTTTAATCCCTCTTTTTCTTGTTTTATCGTTTCCCTCTTACGTATAGCAAGATGAGTTCATCTCCAGGCCAAGCTTAATTTTAATTTTCTTTCAAGTATCACAATCTATAACTATGTGACACGTGGATAAGAAAATGTAAAATTCAAAAGAAAAAATGGACATATATTTTTTTAACCAAGATCTTTTTGCTACAGATAGGTCATCTTCCCTATTCAAGAAAGACAGAGGACAATCTATGGACTTCCCTTTATTTTATTTTTTAACTTTAAAATATATTAAAATAATAAATAAAAATAAACGAAAACTCATTATTAATAATTTTAGAAAATTGAAAAAAAATTTGACAGGAAAAGTATTAAATATTTACAAGTTACGAAGACTTGATCAATGTTAGTAATGGTGAATATTAAGATATAGTTATTTTTAGGCTAAATAGCACGTGTGGTCTTTAAGTTAATTTCAGTTAACGTTTTAGTTCTTTATTTTTTTTTGTTTTTTTGATTTGGTCCTTT